>CM065388.1:4550000-4887500 GCA_033060915.1 Euryodendron excelsum
TTCCCTAAGTCATATAGAATGAAATAATATAATTAATCTTCACAACTAGTAATATTATAGGTAACAATACATCATTATATAAATTTTGAGTACACCGCAAATACATAAAAATATCAAAAAATATTATTTTATGCAAATAAAATCTAGAGCGTCATTCTAATTATAGGTAACAATACATCATTATATAAATTTCGAGTATATCACAATCGTTAGATCATTAAATATTACCATCAAGATCAATGTAATAATGTTTCACATAAATTGGACTACGTTCGACCGTCGTTCTATCACACAATAGGTGTTTACTCTTTATTCTCTACCCTTCGGAATCACCATTTTAGGGTCAGATTTAAATCAAATTAATATAAAAAAAAAGGATTTGGCGCATTGAAAATACTAAGTATTTCGTGAAATCAAAATCTACAGGAGAACCCGAGTACCCAAGTGTACGTCATAGTTAGCATGTGCTTACTCACACTAGAATTTCTGCTAGTCACTATCTACACGAGACCCAACTTTCTCTCTCTTAAAATCAGATTCCCCACTCTAAAAATTCTCTCTTGCTCTCTCTTTCTTTCTTCCTTCTTCTTCTTCTTTCCCTGTTTTTTTTTTTTTTAACCCCTCTCTATGTCCTTTCACTTTTCCTACAACCAGAAGTGGAATTTTCAGCAACGAACAGCCACTATTTTTCAGTCAGTATGACAGTGTACCCCAACATCACTATTCTTCCCCTCTTGTTCTCCCCTTCTTGATTACACACACACACACATATATACTTATATATGCTGCCATGCCATACAGGTTACGAATATATGTGTATGTCTGTATATACCCATACGAAATTCTTACAAACACAACTATCCAACTTATATACACACACACACACACACACAAATCATGGCTGAATTAACTTATTTATGTTCTCACAAACTTCCTCCACTACCACCAGTTCACCAAATCACATGATTCACAACCACAAAAACTCACTAACTTTTAGTTATTGCAACCACGCCCATGGCCACACGGCCGGCATCACCCATGACAGCTCAAGGCAGCGCAGAATTTCATACATCATATTATACACCCATACATAAATATATCTAAACCTCTTTCGAAATGAATAATAAACCTATAAATAAATGAATAAAAAAATAAAAAAAATTAACATCAGGTAGTTATCATCTGCTCTCTAATGTAGTGAAATTGGGTACGTTAATAGAATCTTCATCCAGAATTGCTCATGTTTCGGCAACATGCTGACGGAGTTTGTCTCCCGTTTGAGTAGAGTGTGGGGTGGTTTGTACTATGGAGTCAGACAGCACCCGTTTGCAAATATCTGTTGCATAGTTGATGAAGTTCTTTGATCGGGTTTTTTGTTTTGTTTTGTTTTTAATGGTCTGGCGCATAAACAGGCCCTCCCCTCATATTTTCCTGAACAAGTAACCAGCACAAAGGGCTGCAACAGCTCAACATAGGCAGTTTAATCCCAATCCAGGATCTAACAAAGACTCAAGAATAGTTCCAGACCCATAAAAAAGAAAACAATAAATTGTTCAAAAACAAATATGAATGAGAGAGAGAGAGAGAGAGAGAGAGTTTGCAGGCACATCGAAAGACCAAAGTAGCCAAGCTTAGCAGAGAGACCTGATCACTTGCGCAAATTTATTTTCAAAGCAGGCAGGTTTATGTCAGCCCACAACCAAAAACACTACAGTAACTTACTGTCAGTAAGTTACTCTAGTGAAACACCATTGCAATCGCCACGATACATTCAGTTGGAATAGCTGTAATTCCCAAAAAGGGAATAAAATTAGTATAAAAGACTCAAGACTCAGATATGGCACAACTAATTTTACAAATGGTACTAACTATTGTTAAATTGTTGAAAAAAAGAATGAGAGACATGGACAAATAGAATCCTCCAATTCAATCCTTTCAAGGAGTCTTTGGCCGTGACCTCATCATACTGGCTCTCCGTGCCACATCCCAAGCCTACTAAGGGGAGAAGACACCTGCCTGTGAAGCAAAAAATGACTCGTATCCAGGTGAATCAAAAGCAAAACCAGTGTGCTTGGAATTCTCACGTGGGAGCTGTGCAATGGCAAAGCTCCTTGCCTCGTCTGGTGTAAGCTGGAGGTTCCCAACCTCCAGCAACCCTGCGCTGCTACTATCAGGCTCATGCCTGTGCATTTCCTGAACTATTTGATAATCATAGGGGAAGAACCATCTCTGGACCCTGAAGCCAAATACAAAAATTTACAGGGGTGTTACGTCAAATTATCAACTTTTAAGGATCACAAAATCAAAATAAAACACGAAGGGAAAATGATGAACTTTGACAAAGATCTAGACACATACATAAGAGATTCAAAAAGAGTGAACAATCGTATTGGTCTAGACATCTGCAGTCAAGTCTCTTTTTTTTTTTTTTGGGTATGGTGGGTTAAGTCAAACCTGCAGTCTTGCTGATTCATAATATGCGATCCTTGTCCATATATGGCAACTACAGATTACTGTGAGGAAATTATTCTCTGAATCTTACCCTTGATATAAGAAATCGCCAAGCAGTGCAACAATGGGGACAAGTAGAAGTGTAACATAGAAGTAAACTGTGCCGATCAAGACATAGAAGACGGAATAGATACCCTGCAGTGAATGTAAAGAATGAGCAAGTTAATTATAGAATAGTTCGACAAGCAGTTGAGGCAACAAGGGGAAGACTCACCTTAGTGGTGAAAACACCCGAATATAAAAGGATAAATGCAAACCATGCTAAAATGCTTCCTCCGATACTTATGTGATGCCACCTTGTAATGGTGTCACACATCAAAAGAAGACGCAAATTGACAGTTACTATTAGACAATTGAAGGCCACCGTGCTGACATCCCAGAGACCAAACATCTTGCCAGATGAATCAACACTCCTAGAACTGGAAGTGACCACAAAATTGTACACAACTAGTGATTGGTAAAATGAAAACAAAGCCAAGGTCAACACAACTCTCCATTTGAAGAAGGTATTTCTTATTCCCTCCTTGTATAACTCAGGGTACTTTTTGGAAAGAGATGCACTGACATCCTGCCAAAGAACATATTTGAACGTTCAGAGTAGATTTACATTTAGATTGATTGCAAAAATAAACAAATAAAAATCAAGTAGTAAATACTATGGTTTGGGCTTCAAATACTAGGTCTTTCCATAATAAGAGCACTAATCAAACTCAATAGCACAAGTGTCTATAGTAGCAAACCCACATTTGTCAATAGAAAGAAAGCAGTACCTTCTCAAAAACTCCAACGATAATCACAGGCAGGGCTGTGAAAATAAGATTATACAAAGACTGAAACAAATCATCATAGAATCTCTGACCAGAAAACCCAGTTTGGAAGGTGAACCAGAATTGGGTCAAAGTGATTGTAAGATTCTTGTAAAAGAAGTAAGCCACAACCTGCAGTAAAGAATGAAAAACTCAGACAAACAAAAACGTGTTTTGCAGGTCAGAAGAAGGTAGGAAAGTAGAACCTTGGATATTCTGAGATACGACCATCGACCATGCACAAGAAGTAAATCTGTAAGAAAACGGAACTGTGCAATTTCAAAATCACTGGCCATCACTGCTTGCATTCCTTCAAGACCACTTATTCCAACACCAACATGAGCAGCTTGAATCATACTAACATCATTGGCGCCATCACCAATACCAAGTGTTATTTTTCGTGCACCTTTCTTGACGAGGCTTGTCACCTGCAAACAATATCTAGTGCTTCAGATTTCACCCAAAAATATGTAAAGACCGTGACAGTCAATTAACCAATAAATCCACTTGACAGTTGGTGGTAAAGTTACGGGCTTCTAGGAAAACCCAAAAAATGCCTGTTCAGATGATGATTCCATGGATAAGGCTGGAGCAAAGTTTGGCAAAGAAGAGAAAGTAAGTTGACAGTTCTCAATGCAGAACCTTACCTGTGCTTTCTGCAAAGGAGAAGCTCGGCAGCAAATGACTGAACTACAAATCAAACTCAAATTCAGTAGCATTACTTGTAAACTTGACTCTAATGCATATATCAAACACTTCCCATCTATCACAAGTGCCAATTTTGGTCTAGATACAGATTGAAGATAGTTTTGTGCTTCCTCGTGGCACTTCTTTAGCTGTTTTTTCACTGTCTCTCTCATAAAGCGTGCAATCTCCACTTGGTCACCCTGGCCATAGGATTTAAAGCAACTTTCAAACTAATAAACACACTGAAGCTAAATGAATTTATATTATTTATATGCAAAATCAATGCAGGTAAGTGAAGTCCTTACTCTGCTTTCAACTTCTCTAATATCATCAGTTTCTGAACTGATAATAAACTGTTCCATGGCATTATTAATCAACTTGCATGCTGATAGAAAGAAAAACAGAGAGATGATTTAAGTAGTTGCAGGTAAAAACAACTAAAAAATATATGCAGTAAGAACCACAAAAAAGCTGAAAGCACATAATCCTAAATACTTACCATAAGCTATATTAATGGCTGCTTCCATCTTATCCCCTGTTAGAACCCAAATCTTGATTCCAGCTCTAGAAAGAGTCTCTATACAGGATGGTACTCCTTCTTGAAGCTTATCTTCTATAGCAGTGCACCCAATTAAAGTAAGATCCTTCTCTATGAGTTCTGCAACCTGCACAAGTGCCATGTGATTTAAGGTTTGATATATCTTAATGCTTTCTCTTTGACAGTAGTAACTACCCAGAGTAAACTAAACCATTTAACTATGCAAAAATAAATCCACTAATTCAAAACAGATGCACTAATACAGGAAGCCAGCAATCCTAGCACACCTATTATACTACACTTACGATGTAGGTTAATGAAACAAGGAGGTCAACTTTTTCATAAATTGTTTGAAAGTTCAACTAGCCACAAAATCCTATTGGGACGAGGTCACAATATTAATATCTTTCGTGACAATTATCGTGGCATATTTATCTGTCTATTTCCCTCATATTTAAGCATCCCTCAATCAAGCTCATGATAAGCTTACATTTGATGGCTCAAAAAAGTTTCCTGTCTCAATAAGGGGACTGGCAAGATCATCTGCTCTCTTCTTCTCTCAAAATCGTTTCAGGAAATTATTATTTTACTTGGAACTCAGAGTAGAATGATGAACTTTTCCAACATGGTAATCTATACAGAAAGTTTTTATACATCCAATGTAGTGAAATCATTTTTGAGAAAAACAAAATACGTATTATTTGAATATATGTCAATTTCCTCAGGCTACCAAATATATTTTAATAAGGAAGATTTAATATATAAATGTTATGTTCTCAATATTTTCTTTTTCAATCTCAGAAGAAATTCACATAATTCAAGAACTTTCCACTCCATGCTGTCACTTTTTGACAACTAAAGCAAACTTAATTAGTTCCAAGCATTCTTTAAATAATATATTTATAAGCATTTTTATGATGCTCGTACTTAACATGCTGAGAAACAAGTGATTCTTTCACTAAATTAGAAAAAATTGAAATGAAATTTTGCTAGGTTTAGGAATAATAAGCATCAATTATGCTCCACTAAAAACCTCGACAAAAAAAAGAGGAAAAAAAATAAGCGAACTGTGGTAATCATGATGAGTCATCAGAAGCTACTCACTGAAAAGGAACAGACATCGAAGACGTCATTCTGTCTACTGATTAAGTTTATGCCAAAATTCTCAACAAAAAAAAAAAAAAAAGAATTGAGCAGAAAATAAGTAAAGAGTTAAGAAATAAAAAAATTATTTTTTCGAAACTGATGAGTACCTCATCCAATTTCGTCTCCCGGTCTCGAAGAGAACGTTTTGCCTCAACAAATTTCTCATTCCAATTTTCATAAGCATTAGAACTTAAATCTCTGTAGGCCAGACAGAGGGTACGCAATCCAGCAGCTCCAAATTGTTCCAAGTGCTCCCTGGTTTTTTTCTTAATATCATTGTTTCCACCAGCCAACCTTTCATAGATCACAGTATCAGCACCCTGCAAAGGACAGCTTTTGTCCAAGTGATAAATTTACTTCTGACTAACAATTCTCCATTCCCATAGAAAGCCAGATAGAACTATTACCTTACAGTACAAAACAAGTCTGCCATCAGGATAACGACAAATAACAGACTGTCGCATCCTTGTACTGAATTCTCAACAAAATTTACACTTAGTATTAGTATAATGAGCATGAGGTAACAAGGCATAAAATGTGTCAGCAAATGGTACTGACCTAGTGAACTCAAGGACATTCGAGATTTCATACTTAACATCTTGAACCTTACCCATCTTCTCAGCATGTGATTCACAAACATAGAGCGAAGTATGTGTTCGTCTGAGAAAAACATATCATTGGCCTCAGACAAATGAAGAATCTTGAGTGCCAGAAATGCTCCTAATAAAATAGGGACAATGGCACTCTGGTACGACATTATGTAGTTCCAAATTTGAGCACTTTCTTTAGAGCGCATGCTCTTTCAAAAGTATTTCCACTTCAGATGTGTAAATACTTATTGTTATAAACAAAGGGGAAGGACAAATCATGATGGAGAAAAAAAGAATAATGACATTGAAAGGGGTAGTATAATAGTAATACTCCTATCAAGGCACACAAAATACAGAGTTGTAAAGACCTGTAAAAGAAGAAGCCAAAGTTCTTTGCAGCTGTAACCAAAGCGGCTTCATCAGGAGATGCAGCTTGATATCGAATTCTTTCTGGGGATTCTGGGGACTTCTTGTCTTCAATAAGCACAGTATGACATATAGCAAGGCATCTGAAGAATTCCTGTACAATCGGGAAAAGCATTTGCCAAAAACGTAATTGGTGAATATTCGGGACACAATTTCAGTCTGTATGTTGTGACATGAGCATATGATGGAGATCAAGCAACATACAACAGCCATTTTGAATCGATCTTAACAGCAGTAGAGCTATGTTTAAACTATTTCTCAACTAAGTATTGACAACACTTTGAATCTTATACAATTTAACCCGAGATGAGCTGGCTTTGACAGCTACACAAATATAATAAAAAATAAATGCCAGAAAATTGTTCATGAATCATGACCCTACTTGAAAATATAGATTAGAAATATGAAGTAAAACATCCATGATTTTTCCAATACAATCCTCTTTCAAGACCTCAATACATCAATATTATCCACAATTTTTTATACATAGTGCCTTCCTTTTCTCATCATGAATAAAAGTAAAGGCAGATATTAGTAGTGGCTGTTTGCTTCTTAACTATAAAAAATGACTCCACACAAATTATTTGAATATCATCTATCATCCTATTCAAACATGTGTCGTTACATTCACAAACAGTGTACAATTGACAATTAACGACTAACATAAACCCTGCTCAATGTGTGTGTGTGTGTGTGTGTTTTCTGTATTATAGAATATTACTCCTGTTATCAAAACACAAACAATCATTTTAATTTTTCTCGTTGAACTCATCTACCTTGCACATGTCAGGATTAGGTTCATTCCTCCATGCACCTTGCAGGAGCCTAGCATCGTCAAAATTGAAACCCTTATCATGTAGGGCATTTGATGACTTCCTGACCTGTGAGAATTGATTGACAGCAAATTTATCCATAGATACACATTAAGTTACGTCATTTTGCAAGTGAAGCTAGTTAAGTATACCTCATCAACTTTTATGCCATTCCACTGTGCTCCTCCCATCTCATTCTCCGTGATACCTGTTCCGTAGACTTCTCCTCCAATTGAACACTTAAAGAACTCCATCATATTTCTTGTTAGGGTCCCAGTTTTATCAGAAAAGATATATTCCACCTGGAAAAAGTTCAACATACCATTTATGGCCACAAGCAATTTTGATGAGCAGTATGAAAGAAATTTGGAAAAGGAAATTTTCAAAAATCACCTCAAGGGTTTTAGTCAAATAAATAAATCTCACAACAGTTAATCAAAAATATAAGGAACTATTTGATAATTGTGATCCACTCTTGAGAAAGTCAACAAGAAACCAGTTTACCTGTCCAAGTTCCTCATTCAGATTGGACGTCCGTGCCAATGCACGGGTGCTGGTTTCAACATGGTACATATGCAAATCATTGTTAATGTATTGAGTGGATTGTATAAACTTGATCATCTGAGAATAGAAAAAGAAAATTAATCCTTCAACTACAAAACAACGTGCAGTTTGGGAAAACAAATACTACCAGTATAATACCTACCTCAACTGAAACATAAAGAGAAATGGGGATAATTGCTGAATACAAAGTAATTAGGGTAAACATATTTAAAAGAGCAACCTGTAGAAGAAATAAACAACCTCAATAGAGAGAGAGAAACAGAAAAGAAAAAAAAAAACAGAGAACAGATTAATAACTATTCAGAGGGTTATTCTTATTGCAGCAATCGGATAATACCACAAATCTGTTGCCGAGGTTCATATCTGGTGATATGTCATGACCGCGAAGACCCAAGAAGTAATATTTGCTGTTTAAAAATACTTCGCTGCAAATTTGAAGCAAGAAGAATGTCATTGAAAGAAATTATAAAGTACATGAGAAAGCTTTACAGCAGTTACACCAATATGGAAAACAGACTAGTTATTGTCACACCTGCCTATGGTCCCAATTAGACACATACAGAAGAGAACACCAAAAAGAATGATTATAAGTTTGTCAAGTTTCCTCTCTAGAGTACTTCTTTTGGAAGGAACATTCACAGAATTCATCATAACCTGCAGTACAATAAAAAATTCATGACAACCTACCATGCTATTTAAAAATGGTAGCCATGTTAAAAATGTAAGTACAAAATGATGGGGATCAAGAAGGACTTCGCACATACAAGCGAAGAAATAAAAATAGCACTAAATAGGGATTTTAATTTTACTTATTGTTTTATTAATTGTTTAAGTTTGTTTAGGACTTTAGAGTTTTATTTCAGTTGTACCTCTATCTATTTATATAGAGGGTTTGGATACAGATACGAGGAGATTATTATTGAATTGAAAATAGAATACTGTCTTCCTCTCTCGTGTTCTCTCATCTCTCTCATTTCTCTCTTCCCTTTCTTTTCTACCTATTCTCTTTCTTCTTCTCTGGTTACTGTTTGGCATCACAAAAATAACGCAAGCAAGGAACATAAAAGAAGGAAGAAAGAGCAAGTACATAGCTTAATTTAACGTTTACTAGATATAGAAATATTAAGGAACTAACTCCATGTCATCCACTAGGATTAAAGAAAACTTCTGCAAGCATCAGCATCCATGCCTGATGCCAGCAGATGGAGAAATATGGTCAAAGATGGCATTTCTAATGAAGGCATGATCCTACTGTTACTAGTCAGGGCATAACAGACAGCTCAACATACAAACCCAAAGAAGAAAGAAAATGGAGGCACCAAAAATTGAACAATTTAACATAACATTACACCTTTGTTTCATGCCCAGTAAAAAGAATAGTTCCAATTATGAAGTCGGTGTTCCTGAGACAGCATCCCTGAAAACATGTATATCCAGAGTTGATGAGTACAAGAGACAAGTTCATTTGGCAGACCTATAATCAGTCCAAGAAAAAAGGAACTATATTTTGTCTATATCCAGACAGTTCAACACAAGTGCGTAAGTCTACAATTCTACAAATTATGCATGCCAGAGGTACGTGCAGACTTGAACTCCAAATAGAAATGAACCTTGAATGCAACAGCGAGCTGATATTATATGAAGAAAAAAAGAAGGGAAAAAATCATACTCGCAATAAAACTTGATCTCGACTGAGGGGTAAAGTTTGCTTCTCCATTATCAGATTTCCAGTAAATGTGTACAATAAATTATTTGGTTGTTCACACTGTACTTCACCTGCAATTAACAGAAAAATCATCGTAAGATTATCAAATGAGAAAAGAATGGTGGATTTGCATGCATCATGATCTAAAATCATGTGTAAGGTGTTCTGCTCAACTCGACACAAAAAATGGTTCAACCCAACTATTTGGAGTTAGCTACTTGCATCCTGTTCCACCCTTTTGGGCTTTCTAGGGCCATATCTTCAGTTAAACCACAAACTACCATGCCTTACTCTTTCAACCCCCAACACTTCTGTTGTCTTGACCCACATCCCTAATGTTTTCAACCCCCGCCGCCCCCCCCCCCCCCCCCCCCATAAAACATAAAAAAAAAAAAAAAAAAAAAGAAGAAAAAAAAAAGCAGCAGCAGCATAACACCTTATACCAATCTTACTGTTACGACTACATGGTATAATTTAAGATGCCACCATCCTTAATAGAAATTTGAAAATCTTTACATAAAAAGCAAAAGGTTATATGCTTTGGGAGGAGGAAGAGAAGAGAAATGAGTCCAAGGGCCTTGAGGCTTGTCCATTGTTCCAGGAATGCTCCTTAAAGTCATCACAACACAACGAGGCATGGTCAAAAAACACACCACGGTGAGTGGGTCAACAGAAGGGCAAAACCTTTGAATTCAGAGGCTTTTTCAGGAGTCGAGTAATCCCAAGTCTCTTTCAATGCTTTTCTGATCTTTAAATTTGTTTCACCATCCAGATTTGCGGTCTGAGACCCAAGAAGCAAAATAAACAATAATAAGGGGCCAGAAAAAAGGAGAATATGGCAACATATATAACTACAATAAATGTTTGATCCTTTTCCAAGGAATCATGTTCAGTTCTGGAAAGAAAAATAAGAGTATTCCTCAAACAGAGACACGGGGCCGAAATGAAAAGAAACCTCAAAGTAACAGACACCATCTGCGTTTGTACTAGAAAGGAATAGCAGATCTGCAGGAAATAATCCGTCTTGCTTAACCTGCATCCACAGCAACATTGAAGTTCATAGCAGAATTATCGTAGTACCAATAATGAATAGACCAACAAAAAAGTTTGAATTCCGACAATGATGGAAAGCTGGAACCAAGGAGGAATAAATTGTTTAGGAATTACTGCTAAGCAATTATAACCACTAGTAGAAGTTTAGGTTTGCCTTAGTTCTGTCCTGGCATGTTTAGATGGCCATGTCAATTAGAAACTAAACTAAAAATTACAAATTAGAACAGTTTCTTTATGTTTTACTGTATCTCTAAGCATCTATAATCATAATATTTAATACTCAGTCATATGAACTAATATTTATAGATACATTAGCTCGGCAATACACACATGCTCAATGACCCAGTATCTAATGGTGATACAATCTTTTGATAAATACTATATTGAAAGTGCCTAAAGGGACGCAACCTCTATACAAAAGAGACACGCAAACTCAGAAAGCTCAACTTGAAGACAGCTCTCCTATAAGATCAACAAAAGCAAAAGAAGATTCAAAAGACTTTCCTTTCTACCAAAAAAGGAAGCTCTTCAAAAGACTCATTTTCAACCTATTTACTGGAGATACATTATCTCAAAAGTGTCCACAAACACTACATGACACATAAACGTGCTACCCTCCATGCTTTCTTCTTCCTCTTCTTTCGGTGGCCCGACTCCACTCCCAACAGCTAAGCAACTGAATTCTTTGACCATCTCCCAACACAAGAACCACGTGCTAGGCAAAACCTTGACCATCCTTCCCCAGTACCTGTCTACGAGCTTGTCCCATACAGCTCTCTCACTTCCCTAGAAGTCAATCCCCTGTTTTCCACCCAGAATTTGCAAGCAATCACCTTTCTCCATAACTGGCCTTCCTCGTGAGCATATCCACACAGCCATT
Organism: Euryodendron excelsum; assembly: GCA_033060915.1. Lineage (NCBI taxonomy): Eukaryota > Viridiplantae > Streptophyta > Magnoliopsida > Ericales > Pentaphylacaceae > Euryodendron > Euryodendron excelsum. The sequence goes on from CM065388.1 coordinate 4,561,719, forward strand.
CCCTAATAGGGCTTGGTTGGACTGTCAATAATTCCAAAAACCAAGCACACCATACTTAATAGGGCCACAAACTTTATCCCACCCCACTAGGTGATAAGGAGTACTTCAAAGCTTCTTCAACCTTTACTTCAGCAAGGCCGACATGGTAAAAAGGGACATGAAGTAGGTAGGCAAGCTGGATTGGGTGGGGTTGATTAAAGTCACTTTGCCTTCCTTGGATAAGTACTGCCTCTTCCATCCTGCCAACCTTTTCTCAAAGCGGATGTTATCCCACACACCACAACAGCCTTAAAATTGGAACCAAGAGAATAGCCCAAATAGACAGAGGTGAGTAGCCCTCTTGAAGACCCATGAAAGTTATCATGCTGTGTAAGTCCTGCACCTCCCTACTGGAATTAATTCACTCTTTCCAATTTGATCTTCAACCCTGACACAGCCTCAAAACAAATCACAACACACTACAGGTATCTCAGTTGTGCTCAATAGCTTTACAAAAAACAACAGTATCATCTGCAAAAAAAAAAAAAAAAAATTGAAGATGGGGATACCTTCATCACTTCCACTCCTTTTACTTTTAGCTCAAAGCCTTTCATCAAGCCACATTGTACCACTCATAATGAAAAGAAATAGAGATAAGGGGCCGCCTTGTCTCAACCCCCACAAGCTAGGAAAGAAACCAGAACGAGATCCACTAACTAAAATAGAAAATCTAACTATAAAGATGCACCATCTAATCCACTTCCTCCATTTCACCCCAAAGCGCATTCTCTCCGACACATAAAGCATAAAATTCCAATTCCTGTGATCATAAGCTTTCTCGGCATCCAATAGTATAGGATAACATGCAGCATTATGGGGTAATTGGTAAACTACCCATAACAACAACATGCTTGCCACAAATGATGCATCATCTTACATTCCATTGAAATGGAATAAGATTATGCAGGTTTCCATCCTACACAACAACCAAACTGGATCACCAAGTGTCATTATCAGTCTGTTCTGGTTCATATAAACTGTACCACAAAAACATCAGATGCATCTTCCCTTTAATAAAAAAACGTTGTTAAGCATGAATAATAAATTTATGCCGAATTAAAATATACTGTTTTAAGCAGGTAGTAATCTCTGACTAGCTCCAAAAAGGAGATGACGATGCATCATCCATTGACCTAGAAAATCTACGAATGAATATTAATGTTAGGGCAGTAATCTTACTAATGGAATGAGAACAGACTTCTTGAGAGGTATTATTTTGCCCCCAAGCCTAAGATAATGATTTTTCTCTTGACTCTTGCACCCTCTCAAATGCTTAAATACCAGCAAATGGGAGGACAAGAAAGGCGAGATCCTGAAACCTTTTTAGTAGATGCCTTATACCTACTCTCCACATCCAATTTTAGTACATAAACCTCATTGTTTCTTGTGTATATTATACCATTACAAGTTAGAAACTGAGAATATTCATAAATTCCATAGTGTTAAGGGTTAAGGGTCAAGGCGCACAAAGGCGCCAAGGACTCCTAGAGCTTAAGCACAAGGAGCAACACAAAGCACAAGCTTGACTTAAGTAAGGTACGTACGTGACGGAGTTACAACTGAAAGCACAATTTAAAATCCTAGTGAACAAGGCTCATGACACTGCAGCATCTAGGAAGTTAGATGCCCACAGCCTTACCATCGAAAACGAAGAGGTTGTTTCCATGTTTTGAACCTGTGTCTCTCATATGGAACACAAAGAAGAAAATGAGAAGGTTTTGACATATCAACTAAGAAGGTTACCTATATTAATGTACGTGTATCTTTTCAGCTGGTATGTGCATTAACTATATCAAATACCGTTTCAAATATGCTATATCATAAATTTCAAGTAGATATTGCGTAACTCTAAACACTGCATATTAAGCACCAAACATGTCCATTGCAAGTAGTAAATCATAAGCTTATAAATTTAGTATATCAAAATATCATATTTGGTTAAATACTATTGTCTCTAGATATTATCTATCTAATATCTATAAAAATAGGAATATGACAAAGAGATATCAATTAGTTACCAGGGAAGAATACAAAGATAAAGATAAAATGAAGATATTGATTGAACTATTAAAGATAAAAGGTGTGACTTCCTGGAGTCTGTACCTTACTAAAAGGTGCACCTTTCTTGTGAGCTTTTTATGGTCCTAACTTGCCTTGCATAGAATGAGGCATTTTTTTTCAAGCTTCGACAAGTCCTAGGCTTTTTATTGGGCCTAATTGCCTAGCATAGAATGAGGTGCTTTGTTCAAGTTTTAACGAGGCTAGGACTCAGTGTTTTTTGAAGCATGATATATTCATTAGAAATAAATAAATAAACTTTTTCATTCAATATCCTTGATGTGTCCTCTTTTAAAAATGATTACAAAATTACTTTTTCTAAATTATAAACATTATACATACATATTTCTATTACCGTATCCTTGACACGCCCATTTCTTATTTCTTTTAGAACTTTCAGTACTATGTATCCACGATGTGTGATATACATACTCTAAATCCACCGTGCCAGGCCACAAAGTAGGGAGCACTACAACACGTGTAACATAAAATCCTTCTGGCACAATAGTTACAGGTAGCACTACTTTTGTAATGCACATGATAAATAATGAGAAAATGGATAATTTTGTTACAGTAGTAATAGGAATGTAACATAAATAGGTAAAACTGGCAATAGCAAGATCAATAAATGTGCCATACTGTGCAATGGTAGAGCATACTAAACTAGAGTCTAGCGCTGTACAAAATCACATCAGTAAAAGCTCAAAAATATCCAACCAGCTACTCAAGAAAACAAGGACTTCCATGAACTACACGATATCAGGCTATAAGTGGGATGTAATTTTCTTTGTTATTGGGATAGTAGTTTCCGGGGGATAAATAGTTGAAAAATAAAAATAACAACAGCTAACACACTACAATAGCTATTGACAGCAATGAACAGATACAAATATTGGTAACAAAAGTTCTGAAGACCAACGAGGCGAGAGGAGGCATTTAATCTGCCAAGATGACATCATTTAGAGGCCTTTTCAAAATCCAAATGAGAAACAATCTTGTGATATAACACGCTGCTGAAAAGAAGAGCCATATGAAACTGTAGCATACTCACTCTGACAATGTCTCCAACCAGCAGATTCTTCCAGGGCACACTTTCCCACTTTTGATCTTGCAGCACGTCCACAGAAGAATTATTTATGGCTTTATCATTTTGAAAACGCTTCTGTTTCACATAACAGAAGAGAAAAGAAAGAATAAAAAGTAATGGGCATAAGCAATTTTCCAGATTTCATACTCTGGTGCAGATAAATTAAAGGTAAAAAAATATGAGTTTCAGTTAAGCAAGAATTAAATGCAATGAAGTCTTTTCTTAAACCATTCCATGGAAAAGAAGATCACTGCAGGAAATTAGAAGCCAATGAACGAAAAGTACTCACCCAATCCTCCCATGCCTCCTTAACAAGGGATGCAAAAATCACCAGACAAAGTGGAAGCATATTTGTTATTGGAGATGCAGGACTGGGACTGCATGAAACGACCCTTCTTAGGTGCAGATAGTAAACAAGCCAAAAACTAGTCTTAGCAAAATCTCTTAAGACCATTACCCCTCTTACTTAAATTGTTATACATGATAGTTGCCAATGCAAGTGCAGGAAGAAGTATATGGAAGCATGGAGGCACAACCCTGTAGCTTTTCTCAGTAAAAATGCACAAAAATATTGCAACACAAACACAGGCTGCATGCAAAATCAAGGTGTACCTGGGCCAGGGAGGGTGGAGCTCAAAGGTGGGGAAAGGGAATCAGCAACCAAAGTAGGAAGAAGGATATGAGACGTATATAATACATGGATAAGGTAACATAGGAAATGCATAGCAGAAAGAGCCTAAGCATAGGTAAACCACTTTTTATCAATAGAAGAGCTTCCATTCTACCAGGGGGAGTTCCACAGGTGGTGAAAAGGGCAGTAGAGAGCAAGTAGGAAGCACTATACGAGACATGCATTATACGTAGACAAGGAACATAGGAAATGCATTGCAGAAAGACACAAGCATAGTTGGACAGCTTTATCAATAGAAGCCCTATGAGTTACCAGCAAGGCGGAGCTCCACAGGTGGAGAAAAGGGAAACAGAAAGTAAGTAGGTTTAGTGCTACCAGAAAATGCTAACCCTAGCGATTTTGTGTTTGGAACGACATTTCGAAACGTGATATACTTTTGTTCCAAAATGGTGAATCTAGAGATGCAATGCAATCCTATATTATTTTTCTATTTATTTCCTTAACGTTACTTGAGGAGGGAAAAAATCAAATATAATAAATAAAAATCAGAGAAGAGTGTAGTTTTGGTAGAACAATATGCAAAAAAAAAAGGGTCATAATAACCTTAGAAATGTTTTTTACATGATTAATTTTAGAAAAAAAAGACTATATTCTATCGGTTGTATTATCTTAAAAGAAAGTTGCTCTACAAGTACTTATAATTCTAACACTGTAATTTTTACAAGTTTACCCCTATTATATCACATTTTAGAGCATATGGTGTACCATGTTTCCTTTCCTATTATAGTTCTACATATGGGAATGATTTGTGTTCCAGGTAACATAGTAGGAATATGAGAACAATGTGGTTTTATCTTTATTCTGAATCAAAAAGATAGTGGATTTATCTTAAGTTGTATTTGTTTTCATATTATTTTACACTAAATGATGTTCAAATTACGGGTTGAAAGGTGTTCTTCATGTTGAAGTAACTTTATTTTTGAATATTTTTGTGGTTGGTGGATGTTACATTTACAACATCCCAAATAAAAATGGATAACAAACATAATTTTTTGTTGTATCCCTACCATGTTCGTATCCTCATATTTTGAAAAGCACTGTGTCCTGCTTCTATACCCATGTCCATATCCGTACCCATATAGCTGACCAGTCTGCTGAAGTATGTCATTTTGTATATGCATTCTCACTCATGCTTTAAAAAGAAATCACGGACTCTGATTTTACTTGACGTACCTGACTGGTGTGCTTGATAAAATTGAGATCATAAGAAAGTAGAGGTTAGGTACCCGCCTGAACTGTCAGTGGAAAAAAAATAACTTTTTTCAGAAAAAAAAATAAGAAACGAGGTAGAGGGGACAATATGGTGGGTTGAGCTCAGTTTGGGTGGGACCAGAAATGTGCTTGATCACAATCATTCCCAATAGTTAAGTGGAAAGAGAATCTAAAACCTAATGCCAACAAGTCTGTTTTGGGTCAACCCATTTCAACTTTTATTTAAAATGTGATCTCTAAGCACTAACAATCTTAAAAAAGGAAAAGACAACTTAAATGCACATGGAGAAAGAAAAAAAAAATAAGAAGAATTATTTGACAATGTCACTCATACAATCTATTGATGTTAGTATAGAAATTACATAGTTCTTTTACGTATAGATTCTTAAAAAGAAAGGCAGATAATACAAAACTGTAATGACAAGCACAAATCGCGTTAGAAAAGTGAAGATCCAAAAGTTAAATTAGAAATCAATACCATTTAAAGTTTAGTCTAAAAAGAAGGCAAGATTTCCCATTCAAATCACCTCTCAGACCATACTTACCAAATGCAGATAGAACCACCAGATAAAACAAAAATGAACACTAGAAAGTCTGGAGAAATCAGATGTATAAATTGTAGTTAACAACTGCAAAAACTTTTAACAAACTTTACAATTCACCAGAAGCTAACATAATTTTTCCAGAAAGGGATTTCCTTCTTTGAAAAAATACTATTTACCAAAGGTTTTGACCTTTTCGGAAGTTCCATCCCAGCTACCAAACAGGAATCCAGGGAAAGGAATGAGTTTCAAACTAAAAAGAGGAGGAAACAAAAAAAAAAAGAAGAGTTGTCTTGCCAACTATGCTACAACCTATCAGGTCTAATATTTCAAATATTAAGGCACCATCAATATTGATGGTTTGGGTTCTAATAAATGAACAGACGGTTTGTGTTTCCTACTTTCCTCAACTGTGACCCAACCTAGAAGCAACCAGATTAGGTTAACACTGAATAAACAACATGGGTTAGGCTGGGTCAAAGATAGGCCAAAGTGGCCATAATAGTCCCAACTCCTATTGATAATATAGCAAGCAATAGCAAGAGAGTTAATTTATCATTTTCATTTCTGGGAGGCAGATAACTAATTTACCTGTTCAAACAATCCCTTTGGTAGAGAAGTAACAATGTTGTACTTTGTAGTTGATATAGGATTTCCCTGAAACAATTAATCCATACCAGTCAAAACCATTAGAATGTACAAGTAACAAAAACATGAAAAAAAGTGTAAATGGATACAACTAAAAAATCTTCCTCATTCAAAGGGATTAATGATCTACTTACAAGTTTCAGATATGTTCTATAATTGCATATGGCACTAAAATATTAAATATTCTTCTGGCCAGATATATAGAAATTTTTTCTGTACTTCTGTAAGACTGTATCATAGTCTCAGTTCCAAATGGAGACTAACTATGGTAAAATGGAGCTAATATGGCACAGCAGGTAGTGCACCAATACTAGACTTTTGATTAGTCAAAATCAACATACTAGAGAAAACAATGCAATTTTCAACATTTTCAGCTTGGTTAATCGTTGAACACAGGTAGCCCAGCTGGGCTGTACACTGATAATTGTGGTTGGTAAATCAGTAAACCACATGGCAATCATCCATGTCTCACACAGAAACACATTCTTAATCATTCTTAACCTTCCTCATATTTCAACCAATATGCTAGTCAAAGACCATTTGAACACCAACAATGATATTGCAATTTATTTTTCCCAGTAAAGTCAAAAACCAAAAATCCATGTTAATGTCCCATCACATAGATCCCCAGAGACTACATGAGCCATGTGTCCAAAAACTTTGGCATAAGGAATTCAAACAGTCTGACAACCTTGAGTGAAACCATTCCTTAAAAGAATGGTTACGTCATCATTTCTACTCATAAATTGCATTGACATCCACTCCATCACTCTAACCAGTCAAAAGAAAGAGGCCTTGTAAAAGGCAATTCTTTAGTAGAAACCTTACAGTAAAACTTAAAAACCATAACATGTCCTTAAAGTGATGGATTGTCATTTACAATACTATAACTTCAATAGGTCCAAAGGGTTAGCACACAATGCTATGCAAATGACACAGAATAGTGATATGTTTGTGTGTGTTGGTGCACATGCAGACATGGGAGTAAAGTGCATGCAAAAATAGCTGAGTGGAAATCCCACCATTTGCAAAATAAAAAGTTATCCTATTACCAAGAGATGCAATTCTAAGATATCACGCTTGGCCTGTACAATGAAGTGGGGTAAGTGACAGAAGATACCAAAGGAATCACATAACCTGAAAGGTAACAAATTTAGCAACAGCCAAATAGTATGGATTTTTTGTGTTCGATAATGACTTCTCAAAATGTTTCCTTTTTTTATTTGATAAGCATGTCAATACAATGTTTGGATCCCCCAAACACCAAAAATAAATTTGCATTCCTTTTTAAAAAAGACACTTCATATTCAAGAGACGTTTGCAAAAATTATTTCTGCTCACAACTCACAAGTAAGCTTCAACGGCAGCGGCAGAATAATGGCTTCACCACATACACATCAAGGAATACACATCAAGGAACTATGTAGTCAGTTGTGTTTCCACACCCAAACTCAACTATGTTACACACCTCCTAAGCGAACCAATCCCATCCAATACAAACATTAGTGGAATACCAAAATTTCCATGTTACCATTAAAACATCCCAACAAGAAATTTTTCGACGCACGTTAGACACTTTTGATCCTTGCCCATAGCTCCCCACTTTCTTTGCTTAATATTACAGTTACATCAGTAATGTTATCTTTATTATTTGATGAGAGGTGTATTTAGGTTAAAATTTTCAAATCCATTTTTGAATACCAATGCATTATAGCAATAAACTCCAAATAATCTTATAATCATGTAATATCAACATAAAGTTAGTATCATGGTTTTATAAGTATCAAATTAGTATTGTATTATGAAATAAAACTTCACTCTCGAATTCAATCACCTAATGATTACTGAATTTGACAAAAATTAAATATCTAACTATTTTTTATACATATCAGCATTTACCTTCAATGCTATCTTTTTTTTCTCTAAGTAAATGACTCTATAAGTATATAGCCCTAAACACATGTTACATTATTAATTAATTAGACGTAGAAATATACATGGATGGACTTTAATTCATACTTCCAAATGTTTCCTTACGTTTCCATTTTTTTTATTATTTTGTTTCCATTCTGTTTCCAGAACCTTTCCATTTTCAAGCTGACTCAAATGACACACCAAAATTAAATTTTTGTTCTTGATTTCACAGTAGCTCTGCCAAAAAAACAAAAAAAAAAAAAAAAATCTGACACAGAATAACCGAAACCAATTTGATGAAGACAAGGACTGTGAGTTCAAAATTTGTGTCTACACAAAAACAGCAGAAGAAAGGTTTTCCTTTCCTTCCCTACATTTATCTTGGATAAGAAGTCAGAATACTTCTGAATGAAGAAAAGGATAAATAGAAGCAAGAAGAATGGATTCCAAACAACACCGCCGCCCCCCCCCCCCCACCCCCCCCCTCCTCTTTTCTGTCAAACCAGGAAAGACTCCCAACAAAACATTACCAAATCTAGAAACTGAAAGGGCAAGCAATCCCAGCAAGACCGACAAAAATGGCCATTAAGAACACATAGAAGCACTGACCAGTTTTTACCAGTCTCCTTATATACCAATCTAGGGATCCCAACTACTATATCTTTGGGTGTAAATAATAAATGCATCCTCTCACTCAAAAGATGTGCGCAACACCATTAATTGAAAGAAAAATAATCCTCCCAGCTCGAAACGAAACCCCCATAGGGATGCTTCTCTGAGGACTTCCATGTGGGCCAAGTTTCCAGTTTAATGATAAAACACATGCCATCCAATTCTAAATTTACCTAGAAGTCGCTCTACATGCCCCAGTTTGAAACTATTTCATATTTCCAAGCAAGATACGATTAAACAATGGAACATCTGAACCCACCAACTCAACTGACTTCACATTCCTTTGCCACGTTGCACCGCCACAGCTTGCCAACAGCAAAATCAAAGGACTTTGTTTTGACTTGGAGGGGAGCCAGAGGGAGTAAGCAGAGGAAGAAGAGGGCATGGTGTGTAGCACCTCGTGCTATCATGTGGATTATCTGGGTAGACCGTAATCACAGGACTTTTGATGAGATTGAAACCCGGCTCTTAATATTCAGAAGTAGTAGGTTAGTATCTCTTTTTTAGAGTGGGTTCAGGATGGTGTAGTACCTACCTTGAATCAGTTTTTGGACTTTTTAGAGTATTTTCAGTAATTTCAAAGTGTCGAGTGTCCAGGTTTTTTGTTCTGATCCTGCTTTATACACTGGTGGTACCCCCTTGGCACCTCTTCTTATACACATAATTTATTTATCAAAAAAATATGTAATTTTGATTTTCCCTCAACAGGATGCCCCCTAGAGCCTCATATAGAATTCTAAAGTTTTCATTACGAAATCAATCAAAATCAAACGCAAAATGCAACCGTTTAAATTCTTCTATAAGAAGGCCGAAAAGGAAGTCAAAAAAGTTTATATGAAACATCCTTGTCAAATAATTCTCGTCATCCCAAGTAAAACGTATTCCTAAGCACAGTCCCCTTGTGGAAACCTCTTAAAATGGCGCCGCTGTGTGTGATGTGGTGCATATGAAAGGAGCGTAATAGGAGGACTTTTGAGGAATATGTTTTACCAGTCAATCGTCTGACGGCTTCTTTATTGCATACTTTTTCACTTTTGTCTTTCTAAAAATTTTTGTGATTCTTCTTTTGCTATAATAGATTTTATAGGCGATTTGTTTTTTAGAGGAAAGATTTAGGGGGTTTTTCTTTTGTATACATCTTGCCTACAATAGGTGGGGCCTCCTTTTGCAATAACATTTCTTTTACTTATAAAAATAATAATAATGATGGAGCAATTGGAAAAAATAAAGCTAGTCTCGCTACCATAGTTAGTAAATACTCATGCTATTCACGTATAATACCCGTACATACGTATAAATGAAAAAAACATTGGTTTTCCGTTCAAATTTGAAACCTAATGAAAAATAAATGGTTTTTTTTAGTTGGACCGTATAGTATACATATTACACATTTTACGTATTATACTTTTGAAAAAAACTCGATTAAAAATTTGATATAATTTAATATAATTTTAACATATAATTAATCATATACTTAATATATAATTATAATAATACAATTATTAACATTAAACTTATTTGACTTTATCAATTATAGAAAAGCTTGTATAACTAATGATTTGCATATCTTTACTAGTATCATATCATATATATTAGTAATATTTTCTAATCCTTGGTATATTTGTGATATATTTGTGAAGATACCTTTTGAACTTCTTCCATATTAAGAGGGCCTGCAAGCATCTTATTATCTTTCTCCGTGACCCCTACCTCCAAATTCTTTGATGGGACACCAAAGAAGTCAATTCCTGGTCCATGTATGTGGGCTTTCTACTTCGGCTTTTAATAATAATAAGGTAAGCTTCCAAAGCTCCTTCCTTCAGCTGGGTGAGCCTTCACTTTTTGGATAGTCTTTTGCCTAACGCGGTGCCCCCCGTTTTTTGGTTCCCATTGGGTTTACCTTGTTCACTGGTTGACCCCATGGCAGCAAGAAAAGGCGATCTTGTGCTACACTCCAGTGATCTCTTTCCTACCGAGGCACGCAAATTCCCATCGTGTCCTAGCTCACTTTCCTATAACTTCTTACTAATACTCAAAATATTAAATTAAAAATTAAAATTGATAAATTAATCCATTCTTATATCAAGTATTGAAATAAAAAAATAAAAAAATAAAAATTTATTTATCTGCCACTTTAATTTAGCTAGTTAATAATACGTTTTTAAAAATTTATATATTTGAGACAAAAATACTACCTACTAACATGTATAAGAAGAAATTACTTATAAATGTAACTATATTTTTTGTCCCGACATTTTAACAAATGTTCGTATGATACCCGATAATTAAATATTCGTATTTTTTACATTCTCGTATTTTTGTGCCGATTTTTATTACTGTATTTTTTTTAAGAAAAATGATATTAAACCCACACGTGCACGTATTATGCACCGTTCTTTTGTTGTCCCATATTTTACTAACTATGCTCACTACTACTATTACAGAGAAAATCTCTGAGCAAAAGCTTCATTGGGCCTCGAAGCTTGCATAACCTCTCGGTTTGACCCTTCTAAGAGAATCATCATCCGTGCTAAACCCTTAACCAGGAGAGAAGCCTTAGAAAAGAAGCATGACCAGGATTTTTTAATGAATTTTACTGAACTACAACAAAAAGTGCAATATGTATGGTGCATTTGAAAAAATAAGGATTAAATAACAGGTCAGTTGAAGCTGTGGACTCTAATAGTAACTCATTATAGTTTACCATGGTCATGTCCCTGACACTTTTTTGTTGAGAGGCCTTCAATTGCACTTTGCTCAACCGTTATGTATGCTGTATCGTCAATCCAATACATTGCACAGCCAAAGATTACAACACAGAAATAATGCATCTAGCATAATCCGAACTGTTGACATAGTCTTTGTGAAGCTCAGATAGGACTTAATGACAAATCCAAACACAACCGCATCATCTTACGCCCAAAATCACCTTATAGCAAGATAAAGCGTGACAAAAAGTGAGGTGGTAGCTCCATTTATAAATCATACATTTTCTGGAACTAATATACGTTTGATTTACACAAATAATGAGTTCCTCCATTTTTCAACTTAAAATTCAACTCATAGTTTAATTTTGCAAATCAATGCCCAATCTGTAAACCAAACTAATTTGTTTTAACCAAAAAGGTACAAAAGAAATTTCTTAAGTGGAAAAAAGGAACAGAAAGTAGAGATGTGAAGCTAAAGGAGGGGAACCTTGAAGAGATTGGCCTCTCGATCATTGGAGTGGATGGTGCGGTGACCGGGCGCCTGAGGCTGGACACGACCGAGACGAATGGTGCGAGCGGGCATTCGGTCATCACCTCCAGACCTCGGGCTCGATTGCCTAACACTTTCCCATCCGCTCATCCTCTCTGCAATTCGTCCGATCACTGGACCAAAAAGCCGACCAATTCTACAGAGACGATTGCAGAGAATATTCTATCGCTACTCTTCTTCTTCTTCTTCTTCTTCTTCTTCTTCTTCTTCTTCGCCAAACCACTGAACTGGACTCCATTCATGTAGTTCACTCTCTTATTCTTTTAAGTCAATCTTAGTCAATAAAGTGAATAAACAAACCTGTGGCCTTTTTCAATGATTATTATAAAGCCAACGGGCAAAAGCTTGGGGAGGGAGGTCTCTACCTCACGCTCACTTTCGCGCGTGACCATCATATAATGAAAAGATGTTTGGATTAATTACACTTTCGCATCCTCACACTTTATATTACAATAAATTTTTCATACTTTTAATTTACTATCATATTTTTTTTTAATTTTTGCTTAAAAAATAGATAAAAAATTCACATATGACAAACACTTTGTCTTTTTTAAGGAACAAAGATGTAAAATCATACTTCTTTTTAATAATTTATCACAAATTTTTCTTAAATTACTCTAAAATCATAAATATAATTAACTTTGTAATGTATATAATGTAATTAGACTTCGTGTAAAAACTTTAAATTCAACTCACATACCATATATATGAGTCTTTGAGATAAAAAAAAAATGATTGAATTTTATATATTTGTATCTTAAAAAATGCCATATGATTATCAAACAGAAAGTTAAAAAAGCCATGAAAAGGGTTGGATTTTTTGTTAATTTTTCAAATAATATTAACATTATAACAAATTATAAGTATAATTATTTAATTATTATAATTAAAAATAAAAGTCCTAAAATAAAATTTTGTGTAAAGCATAAAGGAACAAACTTTAATTAACCCAAAACGTTTCACTTTTTGTGTGTCAGGCGCAGGTAGTAGAGTGGGCAATTTTAAACCTGCAAGAACACTACCCTTTAAACCGAGCTAATTTCCCTGACAAATGCCCAAAAAAAACTTATTTCTCAACCTGAGTGCTATTTCAACTTTATTCAGCAACCCAGGTTGAGCACTATTTGAAATAGCGTTATTTGAAAAAACGTTTTTTTGCTGTATTCTACCATCGTATACAGGGATTATTATTAGGTATTAAGGTATTTAAGGTTATTATACAAAATGCATACAAAGACTAAAAACGCTATTCGGAATAGCGTTTATTGTGTAACAAAAAACGCTATTTGAAATGGCTTTATTTACTTTGCAAAAAAACCATTTCAAATAACTTTATTTCGATGGGAAATAAAGTTATTCGAAATAGCTTTTTTATGCCCTATATTCCCAGCCTCCTCTTCGTTCTCACGCTACTGTTTTTTTTTTTTTTCTACCACAGACAGTTCGCTCTCTCATCTGTCTCTCATCTCTCGTCGTCTCTCTCTCGTTCCTCCCGCAAATCCTCTCTTGCATCACCTCTCTCACTATATTAAAGCTCGTCTCAAGTGGTCTCTCTCTCGACAAAGGTTAGTTGGTCCTACATATACATTCATATATGTATATATATATATATATATATTTGTTTGTGAATATGTAATGAAAACCCTACATGAAGTTGATATTTATGTGTATATATTTGTAATGTTCATGTAATTTACTCAGATTTGCATCTAAACTGAAAATTTCATGGGATTGTTTTTATTTTCTTGTATATATGTGTAAGGATAACTCAAACTCAAACCTAGATTAATTGAAACTTAAATTTATACATAAATATCTCTCTACCAATATGTCACTATACATTGAAAAAAATTTCAACTATGAAGATATTTAACTTCATCACATTGAATAAGTTAAAATAGTCTAACTTTTGAAGAAACATTAAAATTATTTTTGAAATATATTCAGTTACATAATTTAAAATCTATAAATGTTAAAAATTTAATAATTGAAAACTTATTTTAAAAAATAGGTCATATAGGTTTCAACTATTAAAAAAAATGACAATTCGATTAAATTCATAAATAGATTCATAAAATTATATAAAAAAAACTTATATACATAAATAGATTCTCTATATATACCAAAAAAAAATTAAATCTTAATAAAATAAAAATAAAAAATTTTGCTTAGAGCACTCCCAAGAAAATATATTTATATACATTCAATAATGTATTTCATTTAAATTCAAAAGTAGATTCAATTTTGGACTATCATACAATAGGTCATATAAGTTTTAACTTTTGAAAAAAAAAATGAAAATTTGATTAAATTTATAAATAGATTCATAAAATGATATACAACAAAACTTATATACATATATAAATAGATTCTCTATATATACAAAAAAAAAATTTAATCTTCATAAAATTAAAAAAAAAATTGTGCTTAGAGCACTTCAAAGAAAATATATTTATATACATTCAATAATGTATCTCATTTAAATTCATAAATACATTCAATTTTGAACTATCATACAATAGGTCGTATAGGTTTCAACTTTAAAAAAAAAATAATATTTCGGCTGTTGGGGTACCGAAATGGGGAGGAATGGTCTGGATAGCGTGAAACTTTACGGGAGGCACCGATGTGACAAGAGTGAGGTGTGAGAATTGACGGCATATCAATCGGTTTCCCGGTTTGGAAGTTATGTAAAATTTTCGAATTTCAAAACTTAGGCTATCGGAAGTACGCCAACTCGGCCGTTGGGGTACCCAAATGAGGAGGAAGGGTCCGGAGAACGTGAAACTTTACGGGAGGCACCGGTGTGATAAGAGTGAGGTGTGAGAGTTGACGGCACGTCAACCGGTTTCCCAGTTTGGAAGTTATGTAAAGTTTTCGAATTTCGAAACTTAGGTTATCGGAAGTAGGCCAATTCGGCCATTGGGATACCGAAATGGGGAGGAAGGGTCCAGAGGGCATGAAACTTTACGGGAGGCACCGGTGTGACAAGAGTGAGGTGTGAGAGTTGACGGCACATCAATCGGCTTCCCGGTTTGGAAGTTATGTAAAATTTTCGAATTTCAAAACTTAGGCTATCGAAAGTACGCCAACTCGGCCATTGGGGTACCGAAATGAGGAGGAAGGGTCCGGAGAACGTGAAACTTTACGGGAGGCACCGGTGTGACAAGAGTAAGGTGTGAGAGTTGACGGCACGTCAATCGGTTTTCCAGTTTGGAAGTTATGTAAAGTTTTCGAATTTTGAAACTTAGGTTATCGGAAGTAGGCCAATTCGGACATTGGGATACCGAAATGGGGAGGAAGGGTCTAGAGGGCATGAAACTTTATGGGAGGCACCGGTGTGACAAGAGTAAGGTGTGAGAGTTGACGGCACGTCAATCGGCTTCCCGGTTTAGAAGTTATGTAAAGTTTTCGAATTTTGAAATTTAGGTTATCGGAAGTAGGCTAATTCGGCCATTGGGGTACCGAAATGGGGAGGAAGGGTCCAGACAGCATGAAACTTTACGGGAGGCACCGGTGTGATAAGAGTGAGGTGTGAGAGTTGACGGCACGTCAATCAGTTTCCCGGTTTGGAAGTTATGTAAAGTTTTTGAATTTCGAAACTTAAGTTATCGGAAGTAGGCCAACTCGGCCGTTGGGGTACCTAAATGGGGAGGAAGGGTCCGGAAAGCATGAAACTTTACGGAAGGCATCGGTGTGACAAGAGTAAGGTGTGAGAGTTGACAACACGTCAATCGGTTTCCCGGTTTGGAAGTTATGTAAAGTTTTTAAATTTTGAAACTTAGGCTATCGGAAGTACGCCAACTCGCCCGTTGGGGTACCGAAATGGGGAGGAAGGGTCCAGAGAGTGTGAAACTTTATGGGAGGCACCGGTGTGACAAGAGTGAGGTGTGAGAGTTGACGGCACGTCAATCAGTTTCCCGGTTTGGAAGTTATGTAAAGTTTTCGAATTTCAAAACTTAGGTTATCGGAAGTAGGCTAATTCGGCCATTTGGGTACCGAAATGGGGAGGAAGGGTCCAGAGAGTATGAAACTTTACGGGAGGCACCGGTGTGACAAGAGTAAGGTGTGAGAGTTGACGGCACATCAATCGGTTTCTCGGTTTAGAAGTTATGTAAAGTTTTCGAATTTCGAAACTTAAGTTATCGAAAATAGGCCAACTCAGCCATTGGGGTACCGAAATGAGGAGGAAGGGTCCAGAGAGCGTGAAACTTTACGGGAGGCAGCGGTGTGATAAGAGTGAGGTGTGAGAGTTGACAACACGTCAATCGGTTTCCCGGTTTGAAAGTTATGTAAAGTTTTTAAATTTTTAAACTGAGGCTATCGGAAGTATGCCAACTCAGCCGTTGGGGTACCGAAATGGGGAGGAAGGGTCCGGATAGTGTGAAACTTTACGAGAGGCACCGGTGTGACAAGAGTGAGGTATGAGAGTTGACGGCACGTCAATCGGTTTCCCGGTTTGAAAGTTATGTAAAGTTTTCGAATTTCGAAACTTAGGTTATCGAAAGTAGGCCAATTCGGCCGTTGGGGTACCGAAATGGGGAGGAAGGGTCCGGAGAGCGTGAAACTTTACGAGAGGTACCGGTGTGACAAGAATGAGGTGTGGAAGTTGACGGCACGTCAAACGGTTTCCCGGTTTAGAAGTTATGTAAAGTTTTTGAATTTCGAAACTTAAGTTATCGGAAGTAGGCCAATTCGGCCGTTGGGGGTACCAAAATGGGGAGGAAAAGTCCGGAGAGCGTGAAACTTTATGGGAGACACTGGTGTGACAAGAGTGAGGTGTGGGAGTTGACGGCACGTCAATCAGTTTCAGGTTTGTAAGTTATGCAAGTTAAGTTGAACTGCTGCTGTGGAGGTGAATTGCTGATAAAAAATCTATTTCAAATAGCTTTATTTCCCATCGAAATAAAGCTATTTGAAATTACTTTTTTTGCAAAGTAAATAAAGCCATTTCAAATGGCGTTTTTTGTAAAACAATAAACGCTATTCTGAATAGCGTTTTTAGTCCTCATATGCATTTTGTATAATAACCTTAAATACCTTAATAGCTAATAATAATCCCCGTATACGGTGGTAGAATACAGCAAAGAAACGCTTTTTCAAAAAGCATTTTTTCAAATAATGCTATTTCAAATAGCGCTTAACATGGGTTGCTGAATAAAGTTGAAACAGCACCCAGGTTGGGAAATAAGTTTTTTTGGGCATTTGTTAGGGAAATTAGCCTTTAAACCGAGAAAAATCGAATCTTAACACAATGTTATGGCTAATTTCCCTGACAAATGCCCAAAAAAAACTTATTTCCCAACCTGGGTGCTGTTTCAACTTTATTCAGCAACCCAGGTTGAGCGTTATTTGAAATAACGTTATTTGAAATAACGTTATTTGAAAAAATGCTTTTTGAAAAAACGTTTCTTTACTATATTCTACCACTGTACACGGGGATTATTATTAGGTATTAAAGTTATTATACAAAATGCATACGAGAACTAAAAACGCTATTCGGAATAGCGTTTATTGTGTAGCAAAAAATGCCATTTAAAATGGCTTTATTTACTTTGCAAAAAAAGCCATTTCAAATAACTTTATTTCAATGGGAAATAAAGCTATTCGAAATAGCTTTTTTATGCCCTATATTCCCAGCCTCCTCTTCGTTCTCACATTACTGTTTTTTTTTTCTACCACAGACAGTTCGCTCTCTCGTCTGCCTCTCATCTCTCGTCGTCTCTCTCTCATCCCTCCCGCAAATCCTCTCTTGCATTACCTCTCTCACTATATTAAAGCTCGTCTCAAGTGGTCTCTATCTCGACAAAGGTTAGTTGGTCCTACATATACATTCATATATGCATATATATATATATATATATATATATATTTGTTTGTGAATATGTAATGAAAACCCTACATGAAGTTGATATTTATGTGTATATATTTGTAATGTTCATGTAATTTACTCAGATTTGCATCTAAACTGAAAATTTTATGTGATTGTTTTTATTTTCTTGTATATATGTGTAAAAGTAACTTAAACTCAAACCTAGTTTAATTGAAACATAAATTTATACATAAATGTCTCTCTACCAATATGTCACTATACATTGAAAAAAATTTAAACTATGAAGATATTTAACTTCATCACATTGAATAAGTTAAAATAATCTAACTTTTGAAGAAACATTAAAATTATTTTTGAAATATATTCAGTTACATAATTTAAAATCTATAAATGTTAAAAATTTAATAATTGAAAATATATTTAAAAAAAAATAGGTCATATAGGTTTCAACTATTAAAAAAAAATGACAATTCGATTAAATTCATAAATAGATTCATAAAATTATATAAAAAAAACTTATATACATAAATAGATTCTCTATATTTTAAAAAAAAAAAAATTTTAATCTTCATAAAATAAAATAAAAAATTATGCTTAGAGCACTCCCAAGAAAATATATTTATATACATTCAATAATGTATTTCATTTAAATTCAAAAGTAGATTCAATTTTGGACTATCATACAACAGGTCATATAGGTTTCAACTTTTGAAAAAAAAATGACAATTTGATTAAATTTATAAATAGATTCATAAAATGATATACAAAAAAAATTATATACATACATAAATAGATTCTCTATATATACAAAAAAAAAATTAATCTTCATAAAATTAAAAAAAAAAATTGTGTTTAGAGCACTTTAAAGAAAATATATTTATATACATTCAATAATATATCTCATTTAAATTCATAAATACATTCAATAATATATCTCATTTAAATTCATAAATACATTCAATTTTGAACTATCATACAATAGCTCGTATAGGTTTCAACTTTTAAAAAAAAAAATGACAATTCGATTAAATTCATAAATAGATTCATAAAATTATATACAAAAAAACTTATATACATAAAAAATAATCTTTGTTTTTATTTTTTTAACAATAATTAACTGGTTATCAATAAGTGAATAGGACCCCCACAATAGGCTATGTTGTAGTCTTAGGCTATGTGAATAGCTATACTTTAGTCACATCAATGAGAGGTCTCTACCATCAGTACCATATGTGTATGTATCGTGCTATATAGCTGTATTGTTTGGCATGAAATTTGTAGATATGCAATTTATTATTTATCCCTTAATTTTTACATTTTTAGTAAGGTAAAGTCTACTTAATGAGATGGGTTAAAATTATATGTGTTTCATGATAGGCACAGGTAAGTAATGACAACAATGGTAATGTTTTATTAGGGGGGAAGATAGTAAAAGATTACCGAGAAGGTATATCCTATGATATAGAGGCTAGTGGCTGCTATGATGTAGAATTGGAGACCTCACTTGCTGGGTTACGGGAAATGATCATGTCTATGATGGCTGGGTATGGAGAACATGTGAATATAAAGTTCATATGTAGATACCTTTATCGACGAATTGGAGAAGTTCCGGTATATAAGAAGTTGCCGGTCAATGACGACATGACATTGCAAACTGTCTTGAATCTCCCTTCGAGATATAGTGACCTGCATTGTGTTGAAATATACGTTGTGAATGAGGGAAGCAGAATGACCACCAGTGTCAGTCGTGCAGATGTGAATTGGGGAGATGTCCAGTCCTACAGTGAACTCTTAACGCGGGGGGGGGGGGGGGGGGGGGGGGGGGGGGGGGGGGGGGTGATGTGTCGACGTTAAGGACATTTACTAAAATGCTTACACTTGGGCAGAGTGGTCAAAGCGCAAAGGGTATAGATGTGTCGGGGCAACGAATGTCTAACCTATTCAGCCCAAATGAGGATTACTCGGAAGACCGGAGTAATTTTCAACAATTTCAGGATTTTCACATTCCAGTTACACCTCACCCAGAATATGCTTCAGGTCAATGGGGGTGCGCAGAGGTGGAGGTTCCAGTACAAGTATGGATCCTGTGGAACGGCTCGGTGGTTTACATGGGATAGAAAGACAGGTAAATGAAGATGGCGATATGCAGTCCGTTAAGTCAGACGAAGATGTTGATGTTTTGATGAGAAATGAAGGAAACATTGACTCCGATGACGATGGACACGAACAAGTGTACATTGCTGATTTCAATGACACTCCCGTGCCATTTTTTACAAACCTGGATGGGGTAGACGATAGCATAACTGCTTGAAATTTATATGATCGCGGTTCGACATGGTCAGATTTCTCGACAGGTCATCTTACACCAAGGTCATGAAAGCGCTCGAACGCGAGATTGATCAAATGCAATGAAGGTTGGATAGATATCATTTTACATATCATACGAAGAAAGAATGTGTTGATCCAACACAACGATTAATAGAAATTGCTGAAGATCCATTGCTAGTTTCTAACCCAGAACTTTCAGACTTCTCAGAAGACGAAGATGACAATGACTTTATTAACTATCTACCTAGTACCCTTAGCATTGCTGGCAAAACATTATGTTGTTATGAACATGGTCCCTAATGTTATTTGTTCTGCTTTTTAGTTTACTATAATGTAAAATAAGTTATTACATTTTCATGTAATATATGGATGCGAGTTTGGTTTTCGTCATATTTGTCACTGTTACTTTAGCATGAACATGGTCCCGGTTTGGAATTTATGTAAAATTTTTGAATTTCGAAACTTTGGCTATCGAAAGTAGGCCAACTCGACTGTTGGGGTACCGAAATGGGGAGGAAGGGTCCGGATAGCGTGAAACTTTACGGGAGGCACCGGTGTGACAAGAGTGAGGTGTGAGAGTTGACAGCACATCAATCGATTTTCCAGTTTGGAAGTTATGTAAAGTTTTCGAATTTTGAAACTTAGGCTATCGAAAGTAGGCCAACTCGGTTGTTGGGGTACCAAAATGGGGAAGAAGGGTTCGGATAGCGTGAAACTTTACGAGAGACACCGGTGTGACAAGAGCGAGTTGTGAGAGTTGACGGCACGTCAATCAGTTTCCCGGTTTGGAAGTTATGTAAAGTTTTCGAATTTTGAAACTTAGGTTATCAGAAGTAAGCCAATTCGACCATTGGGGTACCGAAATGGGGAGGAAGGGTCTAGAGAGCATGAAACTTTACGGGAGGCACTGGTGTGACAAAAGTAAGGTGTGAGAGTTGACGGCACGTCAATCGGTTATCCGGTTTAAAAGTTATGTAAAGTTTTCAAATTTTGAAACTTAGGTTATCAGAAGTAGGCCAATTCGGCCATTGGGGTACCGAAATGGGGAGGAAGGGTCCAGAGAGCATGAAACTTTACGGGAGGCACCGGTGTGATAAGAGTGAGGTGTGAGAGTTGACGGCACGTCAATCAGTTTCCTGGTTTGGAAGTTATGTAAAGTTTTCGAATTTCAAAACTTAAGTTATCAGAAGTAGGCCAACTCGGCCGTTGGGGTACCGAAATGGGGAGGAAGGATCTGGAGAGCGTGAAACTTTATAGGAGGCAACAGTGTGATAAGAGTAAGGTATGAGAGTTGACAACACGTCAATCGGTTTTCGGTTTGTAAGTTATGCAAGTTAAGTTGAACTACTGTGGAGGTGAATTGATGATAAAAAAGCTATTTCGAATAGCTTTATTTCCCATCGAAATAAAGCTATTTGAAATGGCTTTTTTTTGCGAAGTAAGTAAAACCATTTCAAATGGCGTTTTTTGTCACACAATAAACGCTATTCCGAATAGCGTTTTTAGTTCTCGTATGCATTTTGTATAATAACCTTAAATACCTTAATACCTAATAATAATCCCCGTATATGGTGGTAGAATATAGTAAAGAAACGCTTTTTCAAAAAGCGTTTTTTCAAATAACGCTATTTCAAATAACGCTCAACCTGGATTGCTGAATAAAGTTGAAACAGCACCCAGGTTGAAAAATAAGTTTTTTTTGGGCATTTGTTCGGGAAATTAGCCCAATGCTATCACCCTGCGACGACCCGCACTTCCGGCATTGGAAAACTCGAGAGGTGAGTAAAATAATAATAATCATCCGCAATTCCCAATTTGCATCAAACATCTCTAATACTTAGGACTATAATATTGAAAAAATTTCTTAATATTCGCATGATTGTTTGTTACGAAACTATTATTTTACAATCCTATCCCTAAAGAAGTTCAACTTCGAAGTTCATTAGTAGTGTAATATCGAACAGAATAATAAGTTGCAGGATAGATTTACAGGTTTTAGTTAAAATATATTAAAAAAATATCATCTCTGCTTTAATTAGTTATTTTTTAATATATTTTTCGAACAATGCTCTTTATTTTAGCTAGTTACTTATTAAATTATTTATTTTTTAATACACTTTAAGAAAAAAGAAAGAGAATGATTGAGAAAAAAATTAATATTTTAAACTTGAAAAGTTAAATAATGGTTCTCTATATTTAGAGAGTCAACATGGTGTTAGCTATTTTAGTTGAATAGTTAATTTGTTAGAGGTTTGTTTTGAAGATTTGACTAGTTAAAATAGTAAACAATTCAAATTTAAAGAGCTTATATTAGAGATGCTTAGTATGATTTTTATTCCACGATTAGCATTGTTAAGTATAGGATGGGAAGGGGTGAAGATAATAAACCTGAACGTCATGGTTTGATACAACAATGACTTGGACTGGGGCCCCCATCTCTCTAATGGAATTCAACAGTCGACACCACCAACCCAGTTTCTAACTTTTTATGCCTTGACTAGTCCTCGTGGACAAAGACATAAGAAGTAAGAACAAAGATTCTAGATTGGAGCAATTAAGACGAAAGCGGTTTTTCCACTTTCGCAATTCTTTTTTTCCTTAAAAAGATCGAGGGAAGCTATTGATAATAACAACCTCTTTGAACGTAGTAGACAAAGAATATCAACACACATTAAATTTGTTACCTCTTATAATTAAGTTATTTAAAAGTAACTCACTTATTACCATACCACCACCTTTGATGGTTCTAGTTCCTAACTCGTAAGGGAACAATTGACACTGGTTCATGGTCTGGAACCCCACCCCCCACCAACCTCTCAACGCAGAGGTATATGTAAATACTCCTCGTGTTTCTCAAAGAAATTAAAAAAAAAAAAAAATTGTTGGAATTCCTGCTCCCACAACAAGTGGCCACATTAGTCAACTTTTGCTCTACCCAGCTTCTTGATACCATTATTGGAAGCAAAGTAGTGTGCTGCCAAGCTGCCGCATGCAGCGTAGAAATTCTCATGACAGCTCTCGATGACGTAAATGTAACAATTTATTCTCAAGAATAATTCATGCAATTTAGAGAACTTGAACTCAACTAGCACTAAATTTATCAGGCTCACTGATGGCCTAAGAGGCAACTACCCTCAAACACCAACATTAGTCTAGCGATTTTCTCCCGATAATAATTCATGTAACATAGAGGACTATAACACAAATAACACTAATATTACACCAGGGATACATTCCTACTTCATGCTTTTTAGTTTTATTTTTATTTGTGCCAGATTGTCATTAGTTTTGTTTTTCAAAGACGGTGACCAGATACAAGTGGCAATGCGGGTTGAACTGAAGAAGTTCGGGATTCACCTGGTTTTTGAAAATGACGACGATTATGTTGGAGATGAATACTTAAAGGATGAAAATCACTAGTCTGTTTCACAGAAATTAACAAAGTTCATTGGATCTTCCGAGGAAGAGAATCACTCCTTGGACTCCATTTTTGAAGCTGAAAGAGAAAATCTAGACAGGAAACAAAGTGAGGAACTAACATCATCGTGCCATAGAAATTCCTTTGTTCTTTCTATTTTGTTTCTGCTGTTAAGTTGGTTGGTGTTCCAGTAAATGACTCTTAAATTTCGAACAATGTCGGTGTTCTTGTAAATGACTGTTATGATTCAAAAACCAATGTTGGAAGACTCAGGTATGAGGCTATTATAGGGCCAAGGCCCCCTAACGTCCAAGGACTCTCATTATATATCTTTTAGACTGAGGCCCAAAAAATTTTAAATAGTATAATGGCCCCATATTGTAAATAAACCCAAAACATCTACTATGGATTTAGGCCCAAAGACTTTTACATAACAAAATGACTCTTTTATATGTGTAATCTATATTGTGGTTTGTTTTTATTTTCTATCTGACCCAAGGCCTATAATTACCATTACCCAATTAATAGAAATTCAGGGCAAAATTTGGAGAAAAAAATATAAGATGCTTTCGATTCGTATGGACCATCACTGTTTGGATTCCATGGCATGAAGTATCTCTAAGCGTCACTTTGATTGATATATCACCTAACTTGTGTTAAAAAAATAACATTTTGATGATATTTAATAGTATATTTTAATTAAGTGTTATTTTTTATTTTCATATGTTAAATTTCCTTTGGACACATGTCTATTAAATTTACCTTGGCCCTCCTGGGATGAAATCTTGCCTCGTCCTAGGAAAGACTGTTTACGAGAGAGAGAGAGAGAGAGAGAGAGAGAGAGAGAGAGAGAGAGAGAGAGAGAGAAATAACAATTTGGAGAGACACGAATCAGTTTTTGACAGAAGTCGTAGGTAGGAATGTAAATTGGGCTGCATGGCCTGGCCTAATCCCATATGGTCTTGAACCTGCTGAGCTCGGGCTGAGCCTACCGAACTCCTGTAAAACAAATTTAGCCGGGCAAAAGGCAGACTCTTAGCCCAAACCTTACCCGCAGCCCTATAGGTGGTATCTGACACGGACTTCGGCTTTTGACGGGCTTGACCAATTTTTAATAATTTCTTTTAAAATATGGGTTTAAACTTTAAACTACATTTAAAAAATGATACTTAATTTACATATTTGTAAAAAAAAAAAATATGTAGTTTAAAAAATGCTTAAACTAAACTTAAGAAAAATATATCAAAAACTAAAAATGAGTAAAATATTTATATAATCAAACTTATTGTAATAATTGAGCAGGCTTCGGGCAGAGACGAGCTTCAAAATACAAGGCCTAAGCCCACCTACAGGGGGCCAGGCTAGGGCCCAGCTTTGGGCTATGTCGGCTAGGGTTGAAAATAAACCCAGCAAGTTCGGCCAACCTATGGACTTCGGGCCCATTTTACAAACGATCAGTTGCAAAAGTCAAATTTAGAAAGCAGACAAGCTTAGGTTAGGCCATAACCAAAAACAAAAAATCTCAGGCCGGCCAAGTTTCACAAGCTCCTACGGACAGCATTCCACGGTAAATCTAGGAAACCAACCTTGCAATAGCCACATACATTCAGTTAGGAAAAGATACAATGTCTTTATATAAAAGAATGCTCATGTAAGTCCAGTAAGATACTTTCATAATTTTTGACAATCCTGATAACTATAATTTCCCCACCCCCCCCAAAAAAAAGGGAAGAAAATTTGTATAAAAGAATCAAGACTAGGATATGGCACAACTAGTTTTACAGATTCTACAAACTAATTTTGAAGTGTTGAAAAAAAAGAAGAGAAATATTTACAAATGCATTGCTCCAATTCAATCCTTTCGAGGAGTCTTTGGCCGTGACCTCATCATACTGGCTCTCCGTGCCACATCCCAAGCCTTCTGAGGGGCGAAGACACCAGCCTGTGAAGCAAAAAATGACTCGTAGCCAGGTGAATCAAAAGCAAAACCAGTGTGCTTGGAATTCTCACGCGGGAGCTGTGCAACGGCAAAGCTCCTTGCCTCGTCTGGTGTAAGCTGGAGGCTCCCAACCTCCAGCAACCCTGCGCTGATACTATCAGGCTCATGCCTATGCATTTCCTGAACTATTTGATAATCATAGGGGAAGAACCATCTCTGGACCCTGAAGCCAAAAACAAAAATTTACAGGGGTGTTACGTCAAATTATCAACTTTTAAGCACCACAATATCAAAATAAAACACGAAGGAAAAAAGATGAACTTCGACAAAGGTCTAGACACTAGAGGTTCAAAAAAAGTGAACAATTAAACGAGTGAGAGTGCATTTGGTGTGCCAGCCACCACATGAAGCTGACATGCGTTTTCTGAAGAAGACCAACACAATTGAGCTATAGTGTGCAAAATATTGCCACCTGCAGTCTTTCTTTTTTTTGTGCCCTGAGAGGGGGGGGGAGGGTAAGTCACACCTGCAGTCTTGCCAATTCATAATATGCGATCCTTGTCCCTATATGGCCACTACAGATTACAGATTACTGTAAGAAAATTATTCTCTGAATCTTACCCTTGATATAAGAAATCGCCAAGCAGTGCAACAATGGGGACAAGTAGAAGTGTGATGTAGAAATAAACTGTGCTGATCAAGACATAAAAGACAGAATAGATACCCTGCAGTAAATGTAAGAATGAGTAAGCTTATAGAAAAATTCAAGAAGCGGTTGAGACAACAAGAGGAGAACTCACCTTAGGGGTGTAAATACCCGAATATACAAGGATAAATGTAAACCATGCTAAAATGCTTCCTCCGACACTTATGTGATGCCACCTTGTAATTGTGTTACACATCAAAAGAAGACGCAAATTAACAGTTACTACAAGACAATTGAAGGCCATCGTGCTGACATCCCAGAGACCAAACATCTTGCCAGTTGAATCAACACTCTTAGAACCGGAAGTGACCACAAAATTGTACACAACTAATGATTGGTAAAATGAAAACACAGCCAAGGTCACCACAACTCTCCATTTGAAGAAGGTATTTCTTATTCCCTCCTTGTATAACTCAGGGTTCTTTCTCGAAAGAGATGCACTGACATCCTGCCAAAGGACATATTTGAACATTCAGAGTAGATTTACATATAGATTGGTTGCAAAAATAAATGATATAAAAGAGTGTGTAAATACTCCGATTTGGTATACAAATACTAGGGTTTTCCAGAATAAGAGCACTAATCAAAATCATTGGAACAAGTGTCTATAGTAGCAAACCCACATTGTCAATAGAAAGAATGCAATACCTTCTCAAAAAGTCCAATCATAATCACCGGTAGGGCTGTGAAAATAACATTATATAAAGACTGAAACCAATCGTCATAGAATCTCTGACCAGAAAACCCAGTTTCGAAGGTGAACCAAAACTGAGTCAAAGTGAGTGTAAGATTCTTGTAAAAAAAGTAAGTCACAACCTGCAGTAAAGAATTTTCAAGAATTAGAAACTCCAGGCAGAGGAAGTAAAAGAAAACAAAAAGGAGTTTTCCAGGCCAGAGGAAGGTAGAAGAGTAGAACCTTGCATATTCTGAGATATGACCATCGACCATGCACAAGAAGTAAATCTGTAAGAAAACGGAACTGTGCAATTGCAAAATCACTAGCCATCACTGCTTGCATTCCTTCCATACCACTTATTCCAACACCAACGTGAGCAGCTTGAATCATACTAACATCGTTGGCACCATCACCAATACTAAGTGTTATTTTCTGTGCACCTTTCTTGACGAGGCTTGTCACCTGCAAACAGTATCAATTTCTTACAGATTTCACCCAATAATATGTAAAGCTCAAGACAGTCAACCAACCAATAAAACCACTTGTCAGTCCAAATGCTACTTTCAATGTCAAGAAGAAAAGATATTTTATATATATCAAGAGGACCACAATGGGGAAACTTACCTGTGCTTTCTGTAAAGGAGAAACTCGGCAGCAAACGACTGCATTACAATTCAAGCTCAAATTCAGTAGCATTACTCGTAAACTTGGATCTAATGCATACATCAAACACTTCCCATCTATCACAAGTGCCAATTTTGGTCTTGATACAGAGAGAAGATAGTTTTGCGCTTCCTCATGGCACTTCTTTAGCTGATTTTTCACTGTCTCTCTCATAAAGCGTGCAATCTCCACTTGGTCACCCTGGCCATAGGATTTAAAGGAACTTTCAAACCAATAAACGCACTGAAGCTAAATGAATTTATATTATTTATATGCAAAATCAATGCAGGTAAGTGAAGTCCTTACTCTGCTTTCAACTTCTCTAATATCATCAGTTTCTGAACTGATAATAAACTGTTTCATTTCATTATTAATCAACTTGCATGCTGAGGCAAAGAAAAACACAGAGATGATTTAAGTAGTTGCAGATAAAAATGAGGAAACAACATATGCAGTAAGAAACATAAGAAAAACTGAACGCGCACACTTTTAAATACTAACCATAAGCTATATTAATGGCTGTCTCCATCTTATCCCCTGTTAGAACCCATATTTTGATTCCAGCTCTAGAAAGAGTTTCTATACAAGATGGTACTCCTTCTTGAAGCTTGTCTTCTATAGCAGTGCACCCAATTAAAACAAGATTCTTCTCTATGAGTTCTGCAACCTGCACAAGTTCCAGGTGACTTAAGGTAGTGATATCTTTTTTATTCTTTTATTTCGATAGTAATAACTAAACAGGGTAAACCAGACCACACAATTATGCAAAACAAACTCACTAATTCACGACAGGTGCACTAATATAGGAAGCTGGCATTCCAAGCATATCTATTATACTACACTTGTGGTGTAGGTGAACGAAAGAATAAGACCAACTTTAACATAAATTGTTTGAAAGTTCAACTAGCCTCAAAATTCTATAGGAACAGAAGTTACAATATTAATATCTTTTCTGAAGAAGTACTGTTATAAAATTCAACTAGCCTCAAATTCTAGTGGCACAGAAGTTACAATATGAGTATTTTTTTTGTGAAAAACAGTTACTAGAAGGTCAATACCCATCTACCCAGACAAATCTTCATCCAGTTGAGCCTAAGATAAATCAGTAAACAAATAAATCAACAATTTTGTCCAATCCCAAGAAGACTAACTTCATCCTGCAGAGCCCTGAAACTTGACATAACTTATTGTTTGATCCAAGTTCGGTACTATATGATATCAAAATCAGTTCACAGATTCAAAGAACCATACGTTGGTCCATGCATCCCTCGAATTCAAATTTTTTTTTTGTGACACATCAGCTATGAGAAAATACAGATTTGAAGATCAAGCCAATTCTAGTTTATTGTCCCTCCACATCCTGCGCGCCACACACCCCCCCCCCCCCCTCCTCCCTTCTGTCTCCCGGGCGCGCATGCCAGTTATTTTTGGCACTGAGCTGTCTGTCATATTAACTCAAGGTGATCCCATGTTCCTCGTGCATCCTTTATCCTTTAACAAAGGAAGGTGATCCATCTTTGAACAGGCAGCCTGGAAGTCCACTTCAACAATTGTCTCACTCAACTATCAATAGCAAGACTGGTTTTACCAGTTGCAAAGGCAGAAATCGGTCTGTTTCCTTCCTATTTAAGCATCCCTCAATCAAGTTCATGATAAGCTTAAATTTTGGTGGCTCGCAAAAGTTTCCTGTTTCAACAAGGAGATGAGCAAGATCATTTCCCCTCTTCTTTTCTCTCAAAATCATTTCAGGGATTGGAAGTCCGAGTAGAAGAACTAACCCTTCCAACATGGTAATCTATACAATAGAAATTTCTAAACATCCGATGTAGTGAAAGCATTTTTAAGAGTAAAGAAATAGGAATTTTCATTTGTATACATGCCAATTTCCTCAGGCTGAGGAAAAATACACTCTGCCTTAAATAGCGATTGTATTTTAACAAGCAAGATTTAATATATAAAGGACATTCTTTTTCGAAAATTATCTTTTTCTATGTTTCTCAACCATTGTCTTCATTAATAATTTCTAAGCTTAAAGAACGAAGTAAAATAAAATCTCATAAGAAATCCACACAATTCGAGCTCTTTCCACTCCATGCTGTCGGCTTTTTAAACCTAAAGAAAACTTAATTTATGCCAAATATTCTTAAAATAATTTTTTTTATCCATGATGCTAGTACTTAAGATGCGCTGATAAACAAGTGGTTCTTTCACTAAATTAGAAACCTTGCCACCAAAAAAGAGAAAGGAAAAAAATAAAATGAACAAATCTTAGAACTCATGATGAGTCATCAGAAGCTGCTCACTGAACAGAAACAGACATCAGAAGACATCTTTCTGTCTACCCGATATAGTTTTATGCTAAATTCCCCCCACCCAAAACCAAAAAATAAATAAATAAAGTAAAGAAATAATACATTTTTTTGTTCAAAAACAATGATACCTCATCCAATTTCTTCTCACGGTCTCGAAGAGAAGATTTTGCCTGTATATATTTCTCATTCCAATTTTCGTAAGTGTCGGAACTTAAATCTCTGTAAGCCAGGCAAAGGGTACGCAATCCAGCAGCTCCAAATTGTTCCAAGTGCTCCCTGGTTGTTTTCTTAATGTCATTGTTTCCCTCAGCCAATCTTTCATAGATCACATTATCAGCACCCTGTGAAAGACAGGTTCTGTCCAAGGTTTAATTTACTTCCAACTAACAATTTTCCATTCACTAAAAAGACATAAAGCTATTACCTTACAATACAATACAAGCCTGCCATCCGGAAAACGACAAACAACGGACTGTCGCTTCCTTGTACTGAATTCTCAACAAAATTTACACTAGTGTTAGTATAATCAAGCATGAAGTAACAAGATATCAAATGAGACGGAAGAACGTACCCACCTATTGAACTCAAGGACATTCAAGATTTCATAAGGAACATCTTGAACCTTTCCCATCTTCTCAATATGTGATTCACGAACATAGATCAGAGTAGGTGTACGCCTGAGAGAAACACATCTTTAGCATAAAACCAAGGAAGAATCTTGAGTGCAAGAAATACTCCCAATGAAATAGGGACAATGACACTTCAGTACAATGTCATGTGGTTCCAAAGTTGACAACTTCCTTTATATCCAAAAGAACAAGGCATACTCTTTCAAAGGTACTTCCGCACTAAACGTAAAATTCTATTTGTTATAAATAAAGAGGAGTATCTAATCATAATGGAAGCGGTAGTATAACAACACTGTTCCTACCAAGGCATACAAATTACAGAGAAATACAGACCTGTAAAAGAAGAAGCCAAAATTCTTTGCAGCTGTAACCAAAGCGGCTTCATCAGGAGATGCAGCTTGATAACGAATTCTTTCAGGGGACTCTTCACCTTCGGGAAGCACAGTATGACATATAGCAAGGCATCTGAAGAATTCCTATACAGACAACAAAAGCATTCAACAAAAATGCATCGTTGAATAATAGAGACACCATGTCAGTCGGTGTATTGTGACAGGGGCATGTGCCAGGGATCAAGCAACCTACAACAGCCATTTTCAAGAGATCCCAATAGCACCAGAGCTAAATTTTAACTATTTGTCAACTAAGTATTGAAAACACTTGGAATCCTACACAGTATATCACCATAGATGAGCTGGCTTCAATAGCTACGAACATATACATTTTGGTTGCGCGAATGTCCAACAATAAATGTCGGACACACATCTCATACCCATACCCTTAGCCTTACCCAAGCGTCGGAGTCCAAGTATCAAATGTCCGACACAGGTGTTTCATATAATTGAGAAGAGTCCAAGTAACAGTCTGTGTGCATGCATGTCTTCTGAACTATAGAAAGTCACTCCACAAATCTTATCAGAATAGCAACAATCATTCTATTCTTTCAATTAAACTCATCTACCTTGCACATGTCAGGATTAGGTTCATTCCTCCAGGCACCCCGCATAAGCCTACCATCGTCAAAGTTGAAACCCTTATCACGTAGAGCATTTGACAACTTCCGACCCTGGGAGAATTAATCCACAGCAAAGTTATCCATAGATTCATATTAAGTTACTTCATTTCCCAAGTGAGGCTAACTACATAT
The DNA here is from genome assembly GCA_033060915.1 of Euryodendron excelsum. Lineage (NCBI taxonomy): Eukaryota > Viridiplantae > Streptophyta > Magnoliopsida > Ericales > Pentaphylacaceae > Euryodendron > Euryodendron excelsum. The sequence goes on from CM065388.1 coordinate 4,593,491, forward strand.
ACCTCGTCAACTTTTAGACCATTCCGCTGTGCTCCTCCCATCTCAATCTCCGTGATACCAGTTCCATAGACTTCTCCTCCAATTGAACACTTAAAGAACTCCATCATATTTCTTGTTAAGGTTCCAGTTTTATCAGAAAAGATATATTCCACCTGGCCAAAGGTATAACATATTATTAATGGCCATAAGTCAACTTTGACAAGCAGTATGAAAGAAAATTAGAAAAGGAAAATTTCAATAATGACCTCAAAAGTTTTAATAAAAAATAAAACGCACACCATTTGCGCAATAACTATACCAAATTGATAAAGGGGAGAAAAAGGAACTACATGTGAATTGTGATCCACTCTTGAGAACGTCAACAAGAAACCAGTTTACCTGTCCAAGTTCCTCATTCAAATTGGATGTCCGTGCCAATGCAGGGGTGTTGGTTTCAACGTGAAACATATGCAAATCGTTGTTAATGTATTGAGTGGATTGAATAAACTTGATCATCTGAAAATTAAAAAAAATGAAATGGATCCTTGAACCCAAAAAAAATATGCAGTTGGAAAAACAACTACTGTAACAATATAATACCTACCTCAACTGAAACATAAAGAGAAATGGGGATAATTGGCGAATACAGAGTAATTAGGGTAAACATATTTAAAATAGCAACCTGTAGAAGCAACAAACAACATCAATAGAAAAAACCAAGAAAAAAACAGATTAGTAACTCATTCCAGAAGGTTCCTCTTATTGAAGCAAGTGAATAATACCACAAATCTGTTGCTGGGGTTCATATCTGGTGAAAGTTCTTGACCGCGAAGACCCAAGAAGTAATATTTGCGGTTTAAAAATACTCCGCTGCAAAATTTCAAGAAGCATTAAGATTTAAGAATGTCATCGAAAGGGAAAATATAAAAAGACATGTGAAAGCTTCACAGCAGTTACATCAACATGGAGAACAGACTAGCTATTGTCGCACCTGCCAATGGCCCCAATTAGACACATACAGAAGAGAACACCAAAAAGAATGAGTATAAGTTTGTCAAGTTTCCTCTCTAGAGTACTTCTTTTGGAAGGAACATTCATGGAATTCATCATAACCTGCAATTCAATATAAAACTCATGACAAACTACCATGCCATTTAACAAAGGTAGCCATGTTACAAATGTAGGCATAGAAATAAAGCCAGCAAGTAACATAAACAAAGGAAGAAAAAGCAAGTAAATAGCTTAAGTTTCCATACAACACATATTATAGGGCTATCAAGGAACTAACTTCATCCACTAGGATTAAAGAGAACTTCTGTAGGAACCAGGATCCATGCCTGATGCCAGCAGATGCATTAGTTTCCTCAATACCTTTCTTGGTGTGCTAGAAATGTGGTCGAAGGTAGCATTTCTAATGAAAGCATTGATCCTACCGTTAATAATCCATGCATAACAGACAGCTCAAAATGCAAAACTCAAGAAAGAAAGAAAATGGGCACTAAAAATTGAACTATTCAACATAACAGAACACCTTTGTTTCCTGCCCAGTGAAAATAACAGCTCCAATTATGTACTGGGTGTTCCTGAGACTGCAACCCTGAAGACATGCATATCCAGAGTTGATGAGTATATGTGAGATAAGTATCAACAATGGTGAGTAAACTGCAAAATCAAATGACTCGTACAGAATTGGGAGACCTATAATCAGTCCAAGAAAAAAGGGTTTATATTTCATCTACATCCATACAGTTCAACCCAAGTGTGCAAGTCTACAATTCTACAAACTCAGCATGCCAGAGTTACATTCAAACTTGAACTCCAAATAGAAATGAAACTCGAATACAACAGCGAGCAAATCATATGAAAAAAAGAAAGGAAAAATATCATACTCGCAATAAAAGTTGATTCGGACTGAGGGGTAAAGTTTGCTCATCAATTATCAGATTTCCAGTAAATGTGTACAATGAATTATTTGGTTGTTCACACTGTACTTCACCTGCAATTAACAGAAAAACCATCGTAAGAACGTCAAATGAGAAAAGAACAGTGGATTTGCATGCATCATGATCTAAAATCATATGTTACATTTTCTGCTCAACTCAAAACAAAACAACTTCAAATCAACTATTTGGAGTTAGCTAATTGTATCCTGTTCCACCATTGTGGTCGTCCTAGGGCCACAACTTCAGTTAAACCACACAATGCTATGCCTTACTCTTTCAACATACGATAATTTTATTGTCTTCACCCAAATCACTAACATTTTCAACGAACTAAACCATTTCAACCAAACAAAAAACGAAAACTTTGCTTAAAGGGCATTACTTTGCAAAAGGACCATCATCCCCCCTCCCCCCAACCCAAAAAAAAACCCAACAAATGTACAGAGGGGGAAAAAAGGAGTAACACCTGATCCAAATCTAACTGATATCACTACATGGTATAATTTGAGATGCCAGCATCCTTAACAGAAAATTTGAAGATGTGCACATAAAAAGCAAAAGATTATATGCTTTGGGAGAAGGAAGAGAAGAGAAATGAGTGTAAGGGCCTTAAGGCTGGTCCATTGTTCCATGAATGTCCCTCAAAGTCAATTACAGTGAAACATGGTCCAAAACACAACAGTGATGAGTGGGTCAAAAGAAAGGCAAAACCTTCGAAGTCAGAGGCTTTATCAGGAGTCAAGTAATCCCAAGTCTTTTCCAATCCTTTTCTGATCTTTAAATTTGTTTCACCATCCAGATTTGCAGTCTGAGACCCAAGAAGCAAAATAAAGGATAATAAGGGGCAGGGAAAAAAGGAGAGTATAGAAACATATATCATCAACAAAATGTTTGATCCTTTTCAAAGGAATCATGTTCAGTTCTGGACAGATAAAAGAAAAGGATACTTCACATGGAGACACGGAACAGAAATTAAAAGAAACCTCAACGTAACAGACACCGTCTGCGTTTGTACTAGCGAGGAATAGCAGGTCCGCAGGAAAGAATCCATCTTGCTTAACCTGCAACCACATCAACATTGAAGTTCATAGCAGAACAATTGTAGTGTTAATAGTGAATAGACCAATGGTAAATTTTAGATTCCAACAATAGTGGAAAGCTGAAACCAACGAAGTATATCCTTTATGAATTACTGCCAAACAATTTTAACTACTAGTAGAAGTTTAGTCCTTCCATAGTTCTGTCCTAGCAAGTTTAGAGGCCCACGTAAATTGTCAAAAAGAAACAAGTACAAACTAAAAAAATTAAAAACTATAACAGTTTCTTTAAGTTTCTCTATCTCTTAAAGAAGCATTCATACATCTATGATCATTATATTTAATACTCTGCTAACATGAACTAAGATCTATATATTTCATTACACACATGATCATAGAACCACAGGATCTGATGGTAATACAATATTTTTAATAAGTACTATATTGAAGGTGCCTAAAGAGGCGCAACCTCTTTACCAAAGAGAGATACAAAATCCAAAAAGCACAACTTGAAGATTGAACTCTCCTATAAAATCAACTAAAGCAAAAGAAGATTCACATAAATTTCCTCTATACCAAAAAAGGAAACTATGCAAAAGACTCGTCTGTAACCTATGTACTAGAAAAATAGTATCCTCCAAAGTGCACCTGTTCTGCTCTCTCCACACACTACTAGGAAAAACACTATTTGAGACGGACTATTTGTGACGGCTACCTATGCCATCACAAAAACCCTATTAATAGTGACAGCATCTTCCCCGATGCAAAAAATGGCTTTTGCAACAACATTATTTGAGACGGCTGTGGTGCCGTCGTTAAAAAAATTCAAAAACAATGTCGTTTTGATGGTCAAACGCAACCCCCCCTTATTTGCGATGGCATACTTGCGACGGTACAAATGTTTTAAATAAAACAATGCAGTTTTGATTGTAAATGACGTAGTTTCGACCCCAAATTGATTTCCCCCCTTTTTGCTTCTCTTTCCCTCTAATTCCCAGCCCTAGGATCGATTAAGTTGACTGCCTCCCCTCTTCCCTCTTCCCTCACGTTGGCTGAGAGAGGGAGATGACGCCTGGAAGCCCCCACTGCTGAAAGCCTTGCCTAGAAGCCGCGGAAACCCTCGCTGCCGGAAGCCTCGCCCGAAAGCCTCGTCGACTGATCAGCCCTCCCTCTTCCCTCGCCACCAGTACCCCTCTTCGACAAATCCTTTGCCTTGGGTGCCCTTGCCGCCGGAAGTCCTCACAGACTAATAAGCTTCTCTCTCTCTTTATATCTACTAAATGTCGAAGTTTGAAAGGGAGTTCATCACATTTTGAATGTGTTTTGGATTACTGTACTTTTTATGTGACAATAGCATGAACTGGTTTTGCCATTTTTATCTTTGGCAAGGAGAGAGCACAACCAACTAGAATTTTACACTAAGGTAAAAATCTCTTTCATTTCAGTTCATATGTTTATGTGCATATATGTGTATATATCCGAGAAAGAAGCTCATATTGAAGGCTTGCAGGTGGGCTTTGTGAAGCCTGCCCATCTCAAAACCTGTGCAATGTAAAAAGCTAATAAACTTTATAATGTCCTCTTGGTACATATTTATATATATAGATCTCTTTTGTTTGAGAATTTGGTATAGGATCGATGGACATTTTCAGTTCTCTCTGATATTCTTAGATTTCTTTGTTTCTTTAGTGTATAATTATCTTCCTCTGCTTTCTTTGTTTTGACATTTGAGAAAAGTTTTTTGAATGGAAAGGAAAAAAAAAAAGTAAATTCTAGGTGCATGACAATGACAATTTTATCAGAGATTAGACCCATATGATTTGGTCGAGACTTTCGGGAATAATGTTAAAAAAAACCATTGTAGAGACCTATTATTTTGCCAATTCTAATGGGCGGGGAGATGTTGAGACCTGGACAAAAATTATGATGAATACATCATAGGGCCCAATCAAAGGAAAAAAAATTACTTTCCAGGTAATTGATTCGGGTACAAATAGAGTTATTTTCATTGATTTTATATATTGAACTTTTGAAAATTTGGCCCCATTAAAAATGAGATCAATGGAAAATTTTGGCCAGGATTATCCCCAAGTTCATGTGTCAGGGTGGAGATTTCACGAGGGGTAACGGGACTAGTGAGGAATTGGTCTAGGGACTGAAATTTGGATATGAAAACTTCAAGGTGAAACATATATACAAGACCTGGTATTCTTTCAATGGCAAATGCTGGAAGTGTTGGCAGGCAGATAATGATACGTTTGTGCTATTATTTACTTGCCGTGGAAGTAAATCAGAGCTGCCAGAGTAGAAGCTTTCTACAATTAGTAGCATGCATGGTGATGGAAAAAAAAAAGGAAATAAGAAAAATGAACAAGGGTAGTGTAGGGATTTAACAAATAATTCAAATGTTAGTTGTTCTCAAAACAGGGGCTATTAGTTCATTAGTTGGTTAAAACAGAGGATTAACTGAATAATGGAGGGAAATGTAATCTGAAGAAGAATATAAAGAGAAGGAGAAGTAGAGGGAATGGTGTTGAGAATTGTATTGAGTTTTGTATACTTGTTCATCTTCCTCATTCCTTAATAAAGTTCATTTTCTGAGTAGGGAACTTTCCTCCTTTTGGTTTGGGTATTTAGAATGAAGAAGATACATGTAGTACAGCTATATTAAATGTCACAATTTGTATTACCTACTCAGTCATCATAAATCTTGTCTGTCCTCTTTCATTACTTTGGTGTTTACTTTGTTTGATGATGTTATTTTTTGTGTAATTTTTAAATAGCTCTTGCATATATTGTATTCATATCTCCCTCTGTCTACTTCCTCTCTCTTTTTCTTCCTTCACCAAGATTAAATACCCACAAAATATTCATACATATATATTTTGATTAACTCATGCATGCATGAGGTAACTGAATTATAAGCATATAACCTTAGACCTGTTCAAGAATCCTCATCTACGTTTGTGGAATCAACTTTGATGAGATGGTTTTTGAATTGTCCAGTTTCGAACAGTTTGGGAATGTATAAATCTGTATGGTAGTCAGTGGCTCACCGCTTTAAATTGTTCTTCTTTGATGGAGATTCTGTGTGGCAAACTTTGTGTTCTCTGGGTACAAACGGGATGCGATGTAGAGCATTACACTTCATCTACGTCGTGTACTTGAAGAATTGCGGGGAGATGCTACCCGGTTTTCTTTAAAGACAGACAAAGCAGTTTGAGCTGTTTTCTATGATATAAATTATGCAATACTAAATGAATGGGATAGGACCACCTACCTATTAGAGAGGAGTTGAATGGATAAGTTTCGCGTTGCATGAATATGTATGATTGATATTTGAGCTACGGTGGCTAAGTAATATTTATGTGGACATCTTCAGAAATATGAACAGGACTTGGATTTATTCTGGTGATAGGCTTTTAAGAGAATATGTGGATGAAATTGACCAATTTCTTGTGTTTGCATACACTGCAAATTCAATGATCTATTGTCCCTATAGGTAGTGTGTGAATTGCTACTCTTTTTCACGAGACGTTGTGCGCAATCATCTTCTCAACAAGGGGATGCTAAGGAAATATCCGATTTTGACTAGTTATGGGAAACCATATCCTTCCACTTCTAGCAACCCTGATAGAGAAGTTGGAATGTTAGGGGATTCAGACTTTGGGAATGATATGATCGGAATGATAAATAATGCTATTCCGCATATAGGTGCAAGTTTTGAGAATGACAAGGGCCAAATAGGAGCGAATGAAGAAACTATTAACTATTTCAAACTTCTAGAAGATGCTCACAGTGAATTGTATCCAGGATGTAAGAAATTTAGTAAATTGCCATTCATTGTTCGACTGTTGCATCTAAAGGTGATTAATCATTGGACGAACAATGTTTTTCGAGCCGTTTGGGTACTAAAATCTCAAAACGGCCTCGGAAGTCCATCAAACTTGACACGTAGGAAGGTCTAGGCACGAGTGACATGTGGGAACAAACGGCACGGTCACCGAACTCCCGGAGTGAGAGTTGTGATGTTTTTTCACTTAACTTTTTTAAAAAAATAATGTTTTCCGAGCCGTTTAGGTACTAAAATCCCGAAATAGCCTGGGAAGTCCGTCAAACTTGATACGTAAGAAGGTCTAGGCACAAGTGACGTGTGAGAACAAACAGCATGGTCGCAAGACTCCCAAGGTGAGAGTTGTCACTTTTTTCAATTAACTTTTAAAAAAAAAACAATGTTTTCAAGCCATTTGGATACTAAAATTTCGAAACGACCTCGGAAGTCTGTCAAACTTGACATGTACAAATGTCTAGGCATAAGTGACGTGTGGAAACAAACGGCACGGTCGTCGGACTTTCAAGGTGAGAGTTGTCACTTTTTTCACTTAACTCTTTAAAAAAATAATGTTTTTCGAGCCGTTTGGATACTAAAATCTCGAAACGGCCTCAGGAGTCCGACAAACTTGACACGTAGAAAAGTATAGGCACGAGTGACATGTGGAAACAAGCGGCACAGTCGCCGAACTCTTGGGATGAAGAGTTGTGACATTTTTTCACTTAACATTTTAAAAAAAAATAATATTTTCCAAGCCATTTGGATACTAAATCTCCGAAACAGTCTCGGAAGTCCGTCAAACTTGACACGTAGGAAGATCTAGGCACGAGTAACGTGTGGGAACAAACAGCACAGTCGCTTTAGGTACTAAAATTCCAAAACAGTCACGGGAGTCTATCAAATTTGACACGTAGGAAGGCCTAGGCACGAGTGACATGTGAGAACAAACAGCATGATCACCAAACTCCTAGAATAAGAATTGCGACGTTTTTTACTTAACTTTTTAGAAAAAAAAAACAATATTTCCTGAGCCGTTTGGGTACTAAAATTTTGAAACAAACTCGGAAGTCTGTCAAACTTGACACGTAAGAAAGTCTAGGCATGAGTGGCGTGTGGGAACAAACGGCACAATCGCCGGACTTCTGAGGTGAGAGTTGTCACTTTTTTCACTTAACTTTTTAACAAAAACAATGTTTTTCGAGCTGTTTGGATACTAAAATTTCGAAACGGTCTCGGAAGTCCATCAAACTTGACAAGTAGAAAGGTCTAGGCACGAGTAACATGTGAGAGCAAACGATACGGTCGCTGGACTCTCAAGGTGAGAGTTGTCACTTTTTTCACTTAACTTTTTAAAAAAAATAATATTTTCTGAGCCATTTGGATATTAAAATCCTGAATTTTTTTTAATAAGCCTACTTATTTATATGCATTTTTTATTCATTGTCTCTGATATGTTCATTATTTTATCTACTATTTATATTTTTTTTTTCAAGTTATTCCCAAGGAATAGATCAATCTATGGTGTTTATATATCAAAATATTTTACGATAAACTTAAAACTCTCTTTTGGTCTATGGATTATGGATTGTAATATTATTTTGCAAGGCACTATATATATTTTTTTATTTTATGGATTTTAATGGGAGAAAATGTTTGTTTGGAGACAATGTTTAAAATATGTGTTAGTTTACTTTGTTACGCATATTTATAAATATTTGAATTTGAATGAACGTATGAATTTTGTAATTTGTATAATGATTTTGTTATTTGTATAATTTTAAATGTACATTTTATCAGGTGAAACAACAAGCTACAAAATTATTTATTAATTATATACAAAATTATTTTTAAAAAAAAAAAACATATTAGCGACGGCTACATAACCGTCGCTAAAAGTGACAATGTGTCTGCATAAAATATTGTTAATGGGTCGACATTTTGCGATTGTAATGTTACCGTCGTTAAAGCTTTCATTTGCGAGGGTTTAAACTGTCGCTAATGATAATCGTCAATGATTATTAGTTTAAACTGTCACTAATGATAGTCGTCAATGATTATTAGTGACGGCACATAGCCGTCCCTAATAACCTATTAGCATCGGCATTGCTACGGTCGCAAATAAGATTACCCAGGCGACTAGTATTTGCGACGGGGATGTTGCCATCGCAAAAAGTCACCCATGACATTGCTTGAGCATCACAAATAGTATTTGTGACGCTTGTAGTTTCGACGCCAAAAATACCATCGCACTCCTGATGTTAATGGCAAATAGCCTTTTTGCGACGGCAAATAGCCTTTTTGCGACGGGCTTCAGCCGTCACAAATACTACATTTTTTAGTAGTGACAAATGCCACATGACACATAAAGGTGGTACTCTCCATGCTTTCTTCTTCCTCTTCTTGCAACAGCCCAACTGCTAGCAGCTAAGCAACATAATTCTTCGACCATCACCCAACCTAAGAACCCCGTGCTCGGCAAATTCTGAGCATCCTTTCATGATATCTTTCCACAAGCTTGTCTCGTACAGCTCTTTCACTTCCCTAGAAGTCAATCCACTGTTTTCCACCCCAAACTTGTAATCAATCACCTTTCTCCATAACTGGCCTTCCTTATAAGCATATCCGCATAGCCATTTCCCCAGTAGGGCTTAGTTGAACAGTCAATAATGCCGAATACCAAGCCCGCCATACTCAATAGGGCTACATTCTTTATCCCACCCCACTAGGTGATATTTAAACTCCTCTCCCAGTCCTCCCCACAAGAAGTTACTTTGGAGCTTCTCCAACCTTTCCTCCACTAAGATCAACATGGTAAAAAGGACAAAGTTGGTAGGCAAGTTGGATAGGGACATAGGGTGCTCTTCATTAAAGTCATTTTGCCTTCCTCGGATAAGTACTGCCTCTTTCATCCTGCCAAACTTCTCTCGAAGTGGTTCCATGATGTTTTCCCACACACTGCCATACCCTTAAATTCAGAATCAAGAGCCAAGCCAAAATAGATTGAGGATAAATGTAAATAGCCCACTTTGAACCCCATGGAAGTTGCCATGCTATGTAAGTCCTGCACCTCCCCTACAAGAATTAATACATTCTACCCAATTTGATCTTCAACCTTGACACAGCCTCAAAACAAATCAAAACACACTAAAGGTATCTAAGCTGCTGCTCATTAGCTTCACAAAACACAATAGTATCATCTGCAAACAAAAGATGAGATACCTCCATCACTTCCCCTCCTTTCGCTTTTACCTCAAAGCCTTTCATCAAACCACCTTGTACACTTGTTTCAACATCCTGCTAGAAGCTCCAATAATGAAAACAAATAGAGATAAAGGGCTACCCTGTCTCAACCCCCTCGAGTTAGGAAAGAAACCAGAAGGAGATCCATTAACTAGAACATAAAATCTGACTATAGAGATGCACCATCTAATACACTTCCTCCATTTCACCGCCAGAGCCCATTCTCTCCATGGGCTATACAAAATCACATCAATAAAAGCTAAAAGTAGTCCAACCAGCTACCAAAAAAAACAAGGACTCCCATGACCTATATTGTGCCAAGCTATAATTGGGATGTCATCGTATAATCAGGGGATATAATCTAGAAAAACTAAAAATAATAACAAACATGGCTTGCACAAATTGACAGCAGCACAGAGATACAATACGGATAACACAAGTTCTGAAGACCAACAAGGAGGGGAGGGGGCGTTTAATACAATATTGGTAATACAAGTTCTGAAGACCAACAAGGAGGGGAGGGGGTGTTTAATCTGCCAAGATGATATCCACAGAGATTTAGAGGCCTTTTTAAAATTCAAATAAGAAACAATCTCATGATATAGCACACTGCCGAAAAGAAGAGAGTTACAAAATCTTGCCATACTTACTCTAACAATGTCTCCAACCTGCAGATTCTTCCAGGGGACACTTCTCCAATTTCGATCCAGCAGCACTTCTATAGGAGAATTATTTATTGCCTTATCATTTTGAAAACGCTTCTGTTTCACATAATGGGGAAAAAAGTAAGAATTAAAAAGTTGGGATGAAACTCGTGATTTAAGTGGGGAGTCGTGAAGGTGGGTTGGTGCGCTAGCTCCCTATAGGGGATTAGTCCCACCGAAGGTGGGGATACCCCTGCTATCAAAAAAAGAAACAGAAAAAAGAAAGAATTAAAAAGTAAGGGTCATAAGCAATTTTTCCAGACGTTCGTACTCTGGTGCAGATAAATTAGAAGTAAAGAAATACAATTTTCAGTTAAGCAAGAATGAAATGCAATCAAGTCTTTTTCCTAAACCATTCCATGAAGAAGAAGATCACTGCAGAAAACTAGAAGCTGATGAACTAGTAGTACTCACCCAGTCCTCCCATGCCTCCTTAACAAGGGATACAAAAAGCACCATACTCAGTGGGAGCACGTTTGTTATTGGAGATACAGGACTGCATGAAACAGAACTTCTTAGGTGCAGATACAAAACAAAGCCAAAAACTAGTCTTAGCAAAATCTCTTAAGTACTAAGATCATTGCCCCTTACTTAAACTTATTCAACATCAAAGTTGTCAATGCCAGTTCAGGAAACAATATATGGAAACGAGGCATAACTCCATAGATTTTTACTTTTGCTTTCACAGTAAAAATGCACGAAAACACGGGAAGGCATCACAACACATATACACGAGCTGCATTCAAAATCAAGCCATACCAGGGGCATAGAGGGCGGAGCTCAGACGAGGGGGAGGGAATCAACAAGCAAAGTAGGAAGAAGTGTATGAGACATACATAATACACAGATAAGGAAACATGGGAAACCCATTGCAGAAAGACACAAGTGTAGTCAAAGCACATTGCAAACAGCTAGTGGTGAAGCTCCACTGGTGGGGGGAAAGGGAATCAGAAAGCAAGTAGGAATGGGAGAAACGCATCATAAATAGGTAAGGAAAACAAAGGAAATGCATCGAAGAAAGACAAAAGGCACAACGTGTAAAACACATTTATCAATAGAAGCCCAGAGAAAAGGACAAATAAAGATCCCAGTACTCAAAAAAAGCTTCAAACAACGAGAACAAATGAAGCACAACTTTTCTTTTCCCAATATGTGGAAGCACAATGTAGAGAAGAAAAAAAAAAGAAACAAAAGAAAACAAGCGCAAATAAGATAAGAACAGAAAAGAAAAGAAAAAAGTGGGAAGATCAAATTTCTGAAGTGCCCCAGGCCCAACTTAGAAGCATAACAGATCTCATGTCCCAGTGTTTTCCTCCCCTCAGAGATGAGTCTATCATGTACAAGATTAATTTGGAAGACTAATGACAGTGTCTTATAGAGTGGGGAATAGATGAACATATGGTTGGGGGACATTCTTCCACCCCTCTCAAAAACTCTGGCTCCCAAAAAAATAAGGAAGTAAATATAAATAAATAAGAAAAATAAACTCCCAGTCACACCCCTTATGCAACCACAATTCAGGAATAGTTAGTTGGAAGTAAATCGATTGAATCTTGTAGACAAACCATGAGGCACAATATCAGCCGGCCAGTCTGCTGAAGTGAAGTATGCCATTTTGTATGTCATTCTAGACCTCTGCTCAATGCTTTTAAAACAAAACACTGACTCTTATTTTATTTGACATACCTGACTGGTGTGCTTGATAAAATTGAGATCATAAGGAAGTAGAGGTTAGCCACCCGCCTGAACTGTCAGTGGAAAAGCAAGAACTTTTTCAGGAAAAAAATATTACTAACAAGGCAGAGGGAACAAGATGTTGGGTTGACCTCAGTTTGAGTTAGACCAACAATATAGGGTAACAGAAACATGCTAGATCACAATCATTCCCACTAATTAAATGGATAAAGAATCTAAAACTCAATTCAAACAAAGTCTCTTTTGGGCCAACCCATTCATTCTTTGTGTAAAATCTAAGCTCTAAGCACTAACAACCTTAAAATAAAGAAAAGGAAACTTAAATGCACATGAAAAATAAGTTGATAATGACGCTCATACAATCTATTGATGCCAGTGTAGAAATTTTCTATTCGAATCACGTCTCAAACCATAGTTACGAATGGGAATAGAAGAGCAAGATAAAACAAAAATGAACACTAGAAAAAGTCCACAGAAATAAAATGTGGAAATTAACCACTAGAAAACCTTTTAACATTCACCAGAAGCTAACATGATTTTCTAGAAAAGGAATTCCTTCTTTGGAAAAAAATATATATTCAAAAGGTTTCCACCCCCTTGACCTTTTCAGAAGTTCCATCCCAGCTACCAAAACAGGAATCGATGTAAAGGAATGAGTTTCAAAGTAAAAAAAAAAAAGAGTAGGAAAAACAGATAGGTTGTGTTTCCTCAACTCTAATGCAACCCAGAAGCAACCAGATTAAGTTAGAACTGAACAAAAGAGAGGCAATAATAGTCCCAATGATCGTATAGGGAGTAATAGCAAGATAACTAATTTATCACTCTCATTTCTGGGAGGCAGCGAACGAGTTTACCTGTTCAAACAGCCCCTTTGGTAGAAAAGTCACAATGTTGTACTTTGTAGTTGATATAGAATTTCCCTGAAACAATTAATCCCATACCAATCAAAACCCAATTCCATCCATTAGAATGTACAAGTAAAACCACATAGGTGTTTTATGATAGCATATGGCACTAAATTTTCTTCCGGCCAGCTATATACATAAACTTTCTATATTTCCTGCAAAATTGAGCTAACATGGCACAGCAGGCAGGTTACCAATACTAGACTTTTGGTAAGTCAAAATCAACATACCAGAGAAAACAATGGAGTTAACATTTTCAGCTTGGTGAATCATTTAACACAGGTAGCCCACCTGGCTGTACACTTATCATTGTGGTCGGTAAATAAGAGAGTGAGCAGTGACCCACATGGCGCACATCCATGTCTCACACAGAAATAGGACTTTATTCTCAAGCACGCTTAACCTTCCTTTCGTTTCAACAAATATTCTAGTCATAGACCATTTGAACACCAACACCCATATTTCTGTTTTAATCCAATAAGTCAAAAACCAAAAATCCATGTCAATGGCTTGTTACATAGATCCCTAGAGACCACAAGGAACCATGTGTCCTAAAACTTTGGCATAATGAATTTCAAACATTATGTATACGTAGACCTCAGCAATATACATCATCATTTTTACCCCTCCAAAGAATAAAATGCTCTTAACTTTATTTATCCTTCATGCACCCAAATGAGTGCAATCATGGTTGTTAAAATCCCAATACAGATCCTACGATTCATTTTGCAAAAATTGATCCAGATCATGGAGAAAATTGCGTGGAGGTATGATCTTACGATTTTGGTGGTTGGATCTTCTGGATTATGGAATCCCGATCCAATTTTTCAACCTTGTTTTGCTTAATATGTCAGCTTTTTTGTTATTTTTACGTTTGAGGCCTAAATACCCATTTTACACCAGGTCCAAACCAAATAAAAAGAAAGTCATATTAATTCAAATATGCTAAGAAAAACAAATTTGGGCAACCAACATTCATAAATTGCAACAATTTGGGAAAACTCGAGAGTTGAAGGAACATAGACGAAATTTGAGCATCTCCATCTCCCTCTTCTAATCCACTCCACTCTCCAACAATGCTTCGCCAACTCTCACTCTCTCTCTCTCACACACACACACACACATATTGCACAGTAGATTTTTCGATTGCTTTTTTTTTCCCTTTCTTTTCTCCAATTAATCAAATAATCTAAAATCTATTTATTTATTCCATCTCATTTTGTTTTATTTCTCAGTTCTTTTCTTGTTTATATTTAAATTCCGTTCTCTTCTTCTCTTTTTTTTTTTTAACCACAATCCTCCATCAAACTACAAAGCTCGTGTTCGACCCCTTCTTTTATTTCTTTTTCACGTATCCTTTTTGGAATACATAAGTTTTCTTTTCTTTTATTTTAAGGTGTTCCAAAAAAACTCCCTTTTTATTACCATTGGATTTGTTTAGGTAGAAAACACCAGGAACAAAAGAAATACAAGCCTGCACAAATAGAAACTTTCCAAACACTCAAAAAACCATAACGTGTCCGATGGATTGTCATTGACACAAACTATAACTTTCATATGTCCAAAAGGGTAACACACAAGCTATGGAATGTGAGACAGAACAATCATATGGTTGTGTGTGTGTGTGTGTGTGTGTGTGCGCACATGTGAGCAAAATGCACACTAAAATAGATGAACCCAAATACCCAACATATGCAAAATTAAAAAAAAATAAAAAAGTTACCTTATTACCAAGAGATTCAACTCAAAAATGATTATTCTTGGTTTGTACAATAAGTGGTGAATGCCAGAATGAGGATATCAAAGGAATCACACAAGTAAACCTGAAAGATAACAAATATAACAACAGCGAAATAGTATGCTTTTGTTGTATTCGATAATGACTTCTCATAATGTTTCCTTTTTATTCGAAAAGCATGTCAATATAATGTTTGGGTCCCACAAGCTTCCAAAAATTAATAAACTTCCATTGCCTATATCAGAAAAGTACTTCATAGTCAAAAGAATTTTCCGCTCACAAGTGAGCATGGCAGCGGCAGCAGAATGATGGCTTCACCAGATACACAATGTAGGAACCACATAGCCAGTTTTCCCAACTCCCAAACTAGACTATTCAACATATCTCCAACCAAACCAATCTCGTCCAAAGAAAAAAATTTCCCTTTGTTTCCATCTAAAACGATTCTGTTTCCTAGGGAACAGATACAAAACATTACCAAAATTTCAATATTTTTACCAAAATATACCGAAACAATGAGTAGTTTCGACACATATTAGAAGTTTTAATTGTTGCCTATGGATCCCTTCTTTTTATTACTATATTACAATTATCATCATTAATGTTATCTTTATTATTTGATGGGACATTTTATTTATTATCACTATAATTACTTTAGGCCAAAAATTTTAGACCCTTTTTTGAATACTGATTATTGAATTGTTGACCACCAACTCATCTAAAAGCTTAAGCTGTTAGAGAGAGGGGCAGCTTAATTATTTATTTCTTGACACGCCTCCTCACGTGTGGCTAGGCTCTTGGCCATAAATAGGCCGAACACGTGTAAATATTCAACAAGTAGGCGGTGAGATTCGAACACAAGACCTTGCCTACTCTAATACCATGTTGAATTGTTGACCAACAACTCATCTAAAAGCTTCGGCTGTTAGAAAGAGGGACAATTTAATTTGAACACAGGACCTTGCCTGCTCTCCTACCATGTTAAATTATTGACCATCAACTCGTCTAAAAGCTTAACCTGTTAGAGTAATGGGCGACTGAATTATTTATTTTTTAACACTAACGAATTAAAGAAACACATAAATTCTCAAATTACCTAATAATTATGTCCTATCAACATATGTTAGTATTATTTTTTAGAAGGACTAAGTTGGTATCATTTTCGGAAAATCAAACTTACTCTCAAATTCAATTACCTAATGATTAATAAATTTGCTAAAATCAAACTATTATTTATAAATATCAGCATTCACTATTCAATGTTGTAGTAGTTTTCCATAGTGTAAAACATTTTTTTGCTTGGCATTTTCTCTAATGTAAATGCCGCCTATATAAGTATATTGCCCTAAAAAATGTTCAATTATTAATTTCTTAGCTTTAGAAATACACAAATATGGACTTTAATTCATACTTCCAAATGTTCCCTTATGTTTCTAATATTCTTCTCCACTTTCATCATGTTTTCGAAACATTACCATTTCTGAGTGACTGAAACGATATAGTGAAATGAAATTTTGATCCTTGATCTCACCCTAGCTTTGCAAACAAAATCTAACAAAGAAGCTCCATTGGTTCCAATGGTGGCAGCTGCGGAGTCTGCTATTGGGTCACCTATTTTCATTATTACTTTCCGAGTCCGAGGGACTATTGTTGTAGGAATCTATTAATAGCATTCAAGGTTAAACATGATTTTTGGTTACCCGGTTCACCATCTTTTAAAATGGCTATATCCGGGGATCGGGCAAACCGACCAGTTAAATTCCTTACCTGAAGTTGTGCTGGCTGATATAATATCTCAACTGGCTGCTATTATTCAACAAACTACAGATCGATTTTTTAAATCACAATAAAGCATGTTCCCAAAGATGATTTTCCGCTGCCAAACATTGATTTGCTCATCAAAAAGAGGGTTCAAGGAGAAATTAGGTTTAACAAGGACTGTCAGTTCAAATTTACATCAAAACAAAAACAGCAGAAGAAAAAAAAAATTCCTTTGCTTTATCTTTGGTAAGAAGTTGGAATAGGATGAGATACAAGCAAGAAGGATGAATTTTCTTCTTCTTTTTTTCCCCTAAAACAAGGAAAGAATCGCAACAAAACATCGCTGAATGTAGAAACTGAATGGTTAAGCAAGCAATCGTATCAAGGAGAACAGAAATGAGCATTAAAAACTCATAGAGTAGCTGACCAATATTTACCAGCCTCCTCGATTACCAATGTAGGAATCCAACTGCTATATGTTGGAATGTAGACAATAAATGCAGGTTTCACCAAAAAGATGCTCACAACACCATTGCTTGAAAGAAAAAGAATCATTCCAGCTCACAACAAAAAGGATGCTTCTCTAAGGACTTCCATGAGAGCCAAGTTTCCAGTTTAATGATATAACACATGCCGGCCGGTAGTAAATTTATTTAAAAGTCTCTCAACATGCCCCTAATTTGAAACTATTTCACATTTCCAAGTGAGAACCCATCAATCCATGGAAACTCTGAACCCACCAACTTAGCCGACTTTACACTCCTCAGCCACGTTCCACAACAACCACCACCCCTAGCTCACCCTCAGCAAAATCAAAGGATCTTGTTTTGACTTGGAGGGGAGACAGGGGAAATACGAGGAGGAAGAAGAAGGCACGGTGGGTAGCGCCTCATTTTATCATGTGGGTTATCTGCGGCAAGGGTAATCGTAAAACTTTTGATGGGTTGAAACCCTACTCTTTTTGCTAAAAAGTAAATTAGTATCTCTTTCATATAATTGGTTCACGGACAGCATAATACCTTATTTTCAATCAATATTTGGAGTTTTTAGAGTCTTTTGAGTAAATTTTTATGTATAGAGGATCGAGGTTTTTTGGTTTTTGCTATGGCCATGTTTGTATATCGGCAATACCCCTTGGTACCTTTTCTATATGCACTCTTTACATACAAAAAAAACATAAAATTGATTTTCCCTCAAGAGGATGCCTCCTAGAGCCTCATATAGACTTCTCAAAAGTTCATTACAAAATCAAACTCAAAATGCAACTTTTTAAGTTCTTCTATAAGAAGGCCGAAAAACTTTATCTCAAAGATCCTCTACAAATAACTCTCTACATCAGAGGATCTCTAGTCCTTTCAATACCAGTAACCTAAATCAAACCAAATAACAAAAATCCCTTGAAACTTTTTTTTTCTTTGTAAGTTAAATTCCATAAGTCGTTGGCTTTATCTCCCTTGAGAAGACCTCTTTTCTTTTATAACTAATAATGAATTGCATAGAGAAGCATCAAGGGTATGTAAACCGTGTACAAGAACAAAAACAAAAGAAATTTAACAAGAAAACTACACACTCCTTGCACCTCCATATTCTCTCCAAAGTTCAAAAATTAGCCTAGATTAGGGTTAACCCTATTTGAAAGCCAAACATACAAATAGACAAAAAAAATTTACTTCAATCTATTCAAAATCTGCTCTATACTCTAGAAAGTTCTCATGTTCCTTCCCCCCATATTAACCAGCATAAACAAAATGGTGTCACCAAGCCTTTCTCCTCATCTTACCAACCTGAACACCCTCACCAACTCTGTACAGCATCTGCCACTCCCCACGGAGAAACCCAAGACATTTCAAAGAGAATCAAAATCAACAACTAAAACTCTTCGATGACCGTAAACTTCAAGAGAAGACGAGGCAGAAACTCCACAAGACACATACTCTATGCCTCTTAATCAGATTATTAATGGTAAGAATCTTCTCATGTACTGTGCACCACACACAAAAGGCCACCTAGGTCCGGGAGCCATATGACCCTATCCTGGGCGACGGGAAGTCTGTATCCCTATCCCAGAAAAGACTCAAATAAAAATATTTTACCTAAGCTTCACACACCAAGAGGCTACCTACCGAATTCTATATTGTCCCCCTCCCCCCCCCCCAAAAAAAAAAAAAAAACTCCTCTAATAGTGTAAAGCACCTGCAGCAGCTCCATATTTTCTCCAACTTCCCAATCCTACAAGTTCTCCTAAGAGGAATGGCCCAAAACACTTGTTATTAGTCCTCCAAACATACTCTGTGACTGCCACTTCTTGATCCGTAGCCATGGAGAAGATAGCCAGATAAACTTCTTGCAACTTACTCCAACCATAACATATATACTGCCAAAACTACACATTATACCGGTCCAAGCTACCAGGCTAATATGACTACAAAGTCACCCAGGCAAAACGGATACCATTCCACAGTCACTGTGAGAAAACCTTTTAAATTGGTCTAAGATGGGAAGGAGCCTAGCATAATGGTGGAGCAATTGACAAAAAAGAAAGCTAGTCTCACTACTACTATTGCTTACAGAGAGAACAGACTGCCATATCTACAGGATTTTTGGAAAAAAAAGGATTAAATATTTTGGCAACCCAAAAATAATTCATCTAGCAAAACCCAATCAGTTGGCACAGTTTTTGCAAAGTTCAGTTCGGGCTTACAGACAAATCCAAACACAACCACATCATCTTACATCCAAAAATACGTCTTTCTGCACCTTATAGCAAGATAAAGCATGACAAGTGAGCCGGAAGTGCCATTACCCATCGTACATTTTCTGCAATTAATATACAATTATACATTTGGTTTATACAGTCAATGCCGACCATCTCATGTTGCCCCCGATTTTTCATCTCAAAAAGCAATTCATAGTTCACTTTGCAAATCAATGTCAAATTTCCAAACCAAACTTGTTTGTTTGAACCCTCTAATGTCTTGAGTGGAAAAAGGAACAAAAGAAAAATAAATCAAATTTTTTCTTCAATCACAATAAAAGTACGTGCGAACACACACATAAGTAAATATATATACATATATATGTATACAAATCTATAGGGAGAGAGAGGGGAGAGATGTGAAGCTAAGGAGGGGAACCTTGAATTTAACCACGAGATTGGCCTCTCTATTATTGCAGTGGATGGTGCGGTGACCGGGCGCCTGAGGCTGGACACGACCGAGAGTGACGGTGCGAGCGGGGATTCGGTCCACCATCTGTGAACTCCGACCACCACCACCTCCAAACCTCGATCTAGATGGCCTAACACCTCCCCCTCCGTTCATCCTCTCCGCAATTAGTCCGATCGCCGGACCAAACAACCAAAAAGCTGCCCAATTCTACCGAGACGACTGCAGAATATTCGATCGCTTAACTTCTTCTTCTTCTTCTTCTTCCTCCTCGCCTCTTTAATTAAATAACAAAATTACAGTGCAATTAAATCGAAGAGAGTTCTTTATAGGGTTGTATATGTACATTATATATACGTGTATATATATATATATATGGGTTTCAACGATATATAGTATATACAGCGTTAAAATGCCTGGGTGGTCTTAAGATCACGCTCTCTTTCGCTCGTGCGATGTATACAATATTACAATGTGACGATGTCTTCCTTTGTTGTGAGGGCACGCGCGGGAAGGAGAGTGGGCAATCATTTTGAGAAGTTGAAACACCAAAGGGAGCAAAGGAAATGGTATCGACGGAAAACGATGCCGTTTGTGGTGTTCTCGCTGTAATTTGGCAAATCCAGCTTAGATTTGTTGGCTCCGATAATTTTGGCTGGTTGGTGTCATTTTTTACTTTTGTTGACAGTTGGATTTACAGGTTTCATCGTGGCATTTTGGCCATTTTAGGCACGATTTAATCCACAATTAGCTTAGCTCGTTTGAGTGTAATTTTTTTTTTACGAGCTTTTAATTTTGCTTTACCGTTTATTAAAAAACCTAAAAAAAAGCTATATTTAAACAAGCTTAACCCGATTTTAATTGATACCGGTTTCTTAATTATCCTACCCAAAATAGGATATGCCTTAAATTTTTAATGTTTTGTTTAACTATGAGTTGTTTTATTCATTTTTTTTTTCTTTTTGAGTCAGCAAGACAATAAAGAAATTTACAATTTGATTCAAATAGTATTAACCATCATGAATACAGTTAACTCCCTCTTTTTTCTTTTTTGTTGGGAAATATAATTGACTCTCTAGAAATAAATAAGCATGGAATACCCAAAATTTATTATCTAATAGAATTGCTTAAGTGCTAAGTTTGTCCTTCAACTTTCAATAGAGGAAAAACTAGTTCATGGTTATACAAGTTTGACTATAGAAATACAATGTGTACACATATTCTTGAGCATAATAAACTTTTTCCACGAAATTTTGTGGTAATTATGATCAGGGTTGTTAGGAAATTACTAATCTAGTTCTTTGTACAAATAAAATTAATGCTATTAATAGTTATTATATATTTTCTATACTTGCATATTTATTTTTCATTCTAATAATTAATAATGTAAAATTATTATGTCAAATATCATGCATATTAATTATTGAATATAGAACGAGAATCGCCATAAAATCATTAGTTATTAAATTTTAGGTAGCTCTCTCAAGCTTAAACAATACATATGCCTCTAACATGACTCTTTTGTAAACAAAAACATTATAATCATCTGATTTCACTGTATTTTTATTACAAATAGACACAATTATAAAGAGGTCAATATGAAATCCACCACCATGTATTAATTTGTTGTTAAAATTCAGTTACAAAAAAAACGACGACTCTATCATTACCCTTTACTTATGTCCATTTCCAATATATACATATATGTATGTATGCATAGCTTATTTAATATTTTTTAAATGACAAAGTCAATTGATATTTCTTCCAACCACAGCAATCCACCGGGGAAAAGATCAAGGTTTTTGGAATTTGTAATAATGGAGATAGTCGTTGGGATGGACCTCAGCGTTATGATTTGATCCAATAACGACTTGGACTGAGTCGCTTATCTCTCTCGTGGCATTCAATGATCAACAACTGCCGCCACAGTTTCCAACTTTCTTTGCGTTCTCGAAGGCTACTGGTCCTCGTAGGGCTACCAATGCCAAACAATTGCCTCAACAATTTTTCTTTTCTCTCTTGTAATTTTTTTTTTTTGGGGGCTGGGGGGCGCGTTGTAAATGAATTAAAATTTCATGGTCATTGTCGTACACATATACATATACATATATATATATATATATATTTAATTATGTGGTTAGAGTCTCAAGGCTAACTTATATGTACGCGGTCTTCAACTAAATTTTTTTTACAATCTAATTAAAGGGAGGTCATTAAATTTTTTTTCACGCTAAAACTAAAAAATTTACGAGAGATAAATTTCTTGTATCATAACCCCAAATGGTTGTCAAATTTTAAGCGCA
Organism: Euryodendron excelsum; assembly: GCA_033060915.1. Lineage (NCBI taxonomy): Eukaryota > Viridiplantae > Streptophyta > Magnoliopsida > Ericales > Pentaphylacaceae > Euryodendron > Euryodendron excelsum. Next base: position 4,615,792 of record CM065388.1, read on the forward strand.
TCCCTATCCTATTATGCTACTCCTCATAATGGTCATATTTTAATTATTTTTGTTACTTCCAACTTCAGTAAGCTTTTACTCTCTCTTTCTCTATTTTGCTCGATAAGAGTACCTTCAATATAATATTAACATTACTCTTTGCGTTGGAAAGCGTAATTAAATTTGTGCTCGTTTGAATTAACTTATTTAACTAATTTTTGTAGTTATTATTCAATTTATATCTTTTATGAGTTTTTAAGTTACATTTACAAGTTGATCTAAACAAGTACTATCCACGCGATTTACTAAATTTCCAAGCTTTGTCTTATGAAGGAGACCTCATATTGCGCAAGCAAATTTGAAATTAAAAAAAAAAGTTATTAAAGGTGTACGTCCGTAGCTTTTGATGAGACCTATTTTAAAGTCAAACTATGTGTAGAAATCAATACAGCAACCTATTTTCTATTTTTGGTTTTATAATTCAATCTACTGCGATGTCGTATGATTAGGTAATACTATTATATATACGATGACTGCAATTAAAATTTGACCACAACATATTAAAATGCAGTAATTAAATATTAGTATATTTCCTATTTGATCCAGGTTGATCTTATTCCATTTGTGTCATATATGGGGCCATTTCTAAGCTTTTTCTTATGAGTTTGTTTTGGTAGAAATGTAAGTGAGAAAAAAATGCTAATGTAAGAAAATGATGTATCAACCTCGTAGTGTCTTGCTCTCAAGTCTTTAATAAGCTCTCTTCCGTTAGTTGGTGATCTCCTGTTCTAAGCACACCGGTGTGGTACTTACTAAAGACTTTTCGATTTTTAAGTTAGATTTAGGAAAATAACGTTACTCAAAAATGTAGTTTGTTAGAGTATTTTTTTCTTTTGTGCGTACCTAGTGAAGGAGGCATTTGCTTCCTTTGTATGCATGCATGGAGGTGGTTGGTGACCCTTCCGCGTGACAGTGTTATATTAGAGGGTCAGATCTATGTCAAGGCACTTGAGAGGGCCGTTCCTGTACTCCATTGTGGCGTGTGTCAGAATTGCATCAGGGATAGAATGGTTGTCTCTCGCACATTCTACACCCACGTTTTAAATGCGGGCTACAGTATTTGGTGTCAGTTATGGATCCCACCAATGTGACATGAAGGACGAACATGGCGAAAAGTACACTGAAGGATTGGTCTGTTTGAGAACCAAGATGAGCAAAAGTGAAGCTCTAATCGGGACTCTGGTCAGGTGAGTTTGGTCTGGTCGAAAAAACGTTATTACCATAACATACACATTTTTTCATTGCCTATGTCAAAATTTAAAAAGACAGAGAGAACACGTGACAACAATCATGAACTGAACATTGATAAAAATAAATTGAGACGGTCAGAGTAACTTTATCCTTCCACAAAGATGAATGAATCGTGCTCCAAACATTGAAACGAAGAATCGAAAGCAAATTACAAAATTGAAATGGCAAATTTTTTTAAAATATTAGTTGGATTGTATTTTTGACTAATAATTAATAGTTACGTGTATTGTTATAGTATTAAAACGCAATAGCATAATATTTATTAACATTTTGTATAATTTTTTTTAATAAATTAAGTGACTAAAAGATTTCTATTACTAAACAAAAAAATGGTATTGTTATTAGTATGTTTCTTTTATAAAATTTAAAGACTCTAAATATAATTATTTCCTCAAGAAATTATGTATAGAATAATTTAAAATTTTCATATAAAGACATACGTTTATCTATATACATATTAATATATACGTATGTGGACATTTAACGGGCTATGCCGGGCTCAACACGACCTTCACTAATAAAAAAATTTTATTAGATTTAAAACCAAATCCTAAATCGGACTAAAATAAAAATTATAATTTTCAAACTCATTTAAATTCGTTCATTTAATTTAAAATTATTTGTCATAAATATCTTTTTAAAAATAAAATAAAATATATAAATATAATAAAAATATATTATTTTATATATATTTCGTGTAAACATTAATTATAATTCTCAAATCCGTCAAATAAAAAAGTCCAAGTCTAATAAATAATGGGTGAATTTCTTTGGGCCAAGCAGGTCATCGGCCGTGTCCACCCCTAAATGACTTGAAGAGCTGACGGTGGGAGCCGTGAGCTTGACCTCATAAATTACCTGCTCTTTACACTACTGTAGTTTAACGGCCTCTTTTGTGCTTTTCTACTCCCAATTCCCAAATAGAATCTTCATCCTGATCGTATGGCAGGAGCTGCAACACTATCGCCGTTCATCAGCCTCCCATGTACCAATCTTCGGTCATCAGTCTCGTCATCTCGGAATCACTCGTTCCTTCCTCAATCAGTACTTCTCCATCACCACTACCACAGAGCCAGCCCCAATGGACGCTCGAGGCTCATCAGCATTCACCATGCGAAGGTCTCCCCCTACTTTACTCTCTCTCTAGACATGTAGGTATATATGTATGTATATACCGTCTGTAGTTCTGTATTCGCTGTTAATTTGGAAGCAGACTTAGATTTATGTTATTTAGCAGTTGAACGGTTCGACGGGTGAAGAAGAATTGGGGGAGATCGATGAAGCTTTCTTTTATAATGACGATTTGATCGACGAAGAAGACGAGAGTGACGAAGATGATGATGCTGAGAGTAGTGTCGATTTGCTATTCAGGTTCCTTCAGAGCATGTTTAAGAAGGTCTCCAAGCGTGTTAGGAAGGCCTCTCGTTCTGTCTTACCAGCTGTAATACCTCCCCAGCTGGTAAAATTTCTACTCTCTCAGTCTCTCTGTATATTTATTTATGTATAAGTATATATTTGCAACATGGATATACACAAGCATACCACTCTAACTACTTGAATAACGAATGTGATAGTAGTTCCTTCTTGTGGATAATTGGAATTGGTTTGCAATCCCAATCATACTGAATTTGAAATTTCCCCCTTTATTGTGGTTCTGGTTCATACCTATTATATTTAGTGTTCTTTAATTTTTGAGAATGGTCCATGAGGAATTTTACAGTGAGTCTGAACCTATATTTACAAGAAACAATCAAAAAGTGTAAAATTGTCTTAGGCCTCCATTGCATTTCTGACCATGAAATTCCATGCGGTCTGTGTGCTAAGTTGAACCTTTTAAAGGAGGGATTGTGTGAGGGTAAAGATTTTCGCATTCATTCCTTTTGAAAGCCGATAGAGGGATGGGCACCTTCATCAAGAGTCATTAATTCAAAGAAAAGAAATTAATTGATGAAAAAGGGTTAAAAGTACAAATTTCCATCCTGATTTGAAATTCGAAGATGGAAATTTAGTTTTAGCTGGATATGGATTAAATCTAGCTAAGTAATATTTGGAAAATCATTGAATTGATAGTGGTTTTATTTCCAGAGCATGGGAACTGAGGGTAACAACACAAGTATACTGAATGCTATTGGATGTGCCATTAATTTGTTCTTCCAGTGTCTAAATGTTGATGTATAAGAGCTCTGGTAGTTTCAATGGGCAATCCTTACGACTTTGCTCTGCATTGAAATACTTTATGCTGCTTATGAAAATTAAATTTCCAGGGAAGTTTTGACACTAGAGGCTCCTTGATTGATTGAGTCAAACTGTTCTCCCTTTTTATCAGACATATTTAGCAGAACAAGTTACACTCCTTGAAGTAATTCACCAAATTTTATCATTTCAAACACTTCCCCTTTTGTCATTTTATGCATGTTTGATATTCCTGGTGGAGGTCCTGGCGGGTGGTGGGTTGTTTAATTATATAGCTATTTTACTTTGATTCTCGTTGTTAAATAGGGATTATAGGAGACGATCGCAGTTGTGATGTCTACGTAGTATGGCTTTGACACTCTCTATGGAAGCACCTATGGGCCCTTCCAAGTGTCAAATAAACCAGCTTGAATTAGCTATCTTTATGCTGGAGTGATCGCATTTGGTAATTCCTTTTCCCCAGTAACCAATAGAAGAGCCCTTTGCTTTAAAGAAAGAAAGTTATCTAGAATATTACTATTTTAATGCTGTGATCTGCACATTGTCTGACGTGGAACAAGCTTCCACTCCATTTTGCAATGCTTATAATTCCCATTTTAAAGGATCCGCGGATGGCCTTATCTCCTTGGATAGCATGTGGCATTCTGGCATATTACTAAAGGAATGAGATTCATTTTCTTTAGGACCTTATTAACTCTTCTTTAGAATATTCTGTCCTTGCTTGAAATTATTGTGCAGTGAAGTCAATGACACACCGTATGGGTGGAAATTGCCAAAGTTCATCTGATAAGCATTGTCATGCTTTTTCTATCCTGCCATATTTCGATTTCATCTTTTTACTAGCGAGCACACTTATATTTATCTGCACACAAATAGTGGATGGCTGAGCTATCTAGCATGGCGTTTCATGCAAGGAAGCACAAATGAGTACTCATATAAGTCACTTTGCATTTTGCTGGGAACAACCAATGACAGATGTCACGGGGCGGGCGCTTGCCATTCAACCCAAAAACTTAAGCTATTAGATGGTGCTGCCTACTCTCTTTATATGGCCCAAGACCTCCCTCCTCCTATCCGATGTAGGATCGTGACATACTTCCCCAACTGAATCCGCGACGCCCTCTTTACGGGTTGAACCACTCTGCCTACTCCATTTGAGTGCTTGGTATAGAATCGGATTAGGAGTTGGGCGACTCTGATACTGCTTGTCATCGGCCGAGTGCTTGCCATCCAACCCAAAAGCTTAAGGCTTAAGCTATTTGGTGGTGCTGGTGCTGTCTACCCCCTTTATATGGCCCAAGATCTCCCTCTTTTTATCCGATGTGGGATCGTGACACAGGCCATCATACAATGCTGCGATAATCATAAATCAAGTCTTTGCATGGAGTGTTTTTAGATTAGGAATCTGGGTGAGTTGGAGCTAATTTTCGCAAAACCCATGGGCTAGATTTTGATTATCATGATACATGATGCCTTGATAGTACAGGCCAATACCTTCAAACATAAAATCATACAAGTGGTAATGAGATTTTCAGTAAGACTAGTTTATGAGACGGCTGTTTCCTTGAAAGCAAACTGTCCTTTTACATAATTTCCTGAGGACAGGGGTTAGCAAGTTAGCCTAGTAGTAGTGGCGCCTCACTTATGGTTGTGATCATGGGTTCGACTTACCCCCACCCCACCCCAAAAGGCCTTGGCCCTCCAATGTACAAAAAAAAAAAAGTCCTCTCACACCAGCTTTCATGATGTTTATTACTGCTTAAGATGGAGCATGGATTCTACTCGTTAATAATGCAACTTGCCTTTACCGTGTTGGTTATGAGGGAGAATCTGTTCATTTTCTTATTAAGTTTCTTTATTCTGCCATTTTCATGCTAGCAAGGGTGGATTCCTTGCTGCTTTTAGCAACACAAAACCATGATTTGTCTTTAGTTGGCTGCTTAACTTCCAACTGGCTAGTTAATTCTCTCTCTCTCTCTCTCATTTGGGGAATACAGGTTTCTTTTGGAGTTGACGGGGTACTTCTTTTGGCTTCACTTTCTATCCTGAAGGCCCTTCTTGAGGTATTGCTTTTCGATTAGGCCATTGCATAATCTGAGATGTTAAGATGTTACTGCTAATTACGAATGTGGTTTGTAGGTGGCCTGCACCATTGGAGGCACTGTATTTGTGGTAATCCTACTCCTACGTGTGATTTGGGCAGCTATTTCCTACTTTCAATCAAGTGGGAGTAATTTCAACCAAGGTGGAACTTCCTATGGTAGAACACAACCAGTAACATAATTTATTACTGTCTAGAGCTTTCTCCATCTATCCTTCGCAATTGTAAAGTAGCTTTTTGAAACACTAATGCTATTACTTCTTCAGGTTTGTATAGTTGTAAATTTTTAGCAGGGACGCTCTTTAGCTTGCACTCTAGTTTGGCAATATTGATTATGGGGGTTTACCTTTGAATAAGAATGGCGTTATTTTTTTATTATTTAAAAGGGCTTTGTTAGCCTCTTGGATCAGGAAATATGTATGCTTTCGAAAGCTGCAGACTGTATTGTGCTGGTTCTGGCCTTCTGCTGGGATCTAGACTGGTTAGACTGACCTTTTTGCCGGGAAAACAACCTGAACTTCTCCGGCATGCATGTATTTATATTCTATGATCTATGGCACTTGAAAAATATAGTGGCAGACCATAGTGATTTGGTGGCACACTATCTTGGGACCCATAAATTAGCTGGAGCTGGCCTTCTTGAGCATGAGAATTTTGGGTCTTGCTAGTAATGTTTCGCCAATCAGCGTGAATGCATTAGTTGAAGAAGATTTTCTACAATGCATCTTTCACTTTCTAACTTCTAGCCAGCATGAGAAGAGAGATCTGGGAATACCCAAGTTATTTCCCATCTCAGTGAAAAGTCCTAAAACTTTGTTCATTCGGCTGAGAGGAAGGCGGTTTGCGAATTTGAGATTCAGAAGAAGGTCCGGCATTATTGAACGACGGACTTTTAATTGGTTCGCTGAACTGTTCTCCTGGAGTGAGTGTGTGCCATGGCTCTTCCAGTCATATAGTCCTTGGTTTCATCTCAGTTCCTCACAGCTAGTTGCGGGGAATGATAATAGTTCAATAATGGCAAATAGAAAAGCTGGTGGCAAAGGTCCTGTAGAGGTGCTTTCAGCAAAGGGGTTTCAATGACAATGCCTTGGAATGAAGGAATTGGTACATCCTTACAGCTTATCAGTGTACATGAAATTTTCCTCTCTTCTGGTGGTTGCAAAAGACAAATACGTTACTTCGATTACAAAATTCTTTTCTTTCTTCTTCTTTACTTTCCTTTTCTTTATCTTTATTTTTTCTTTTTCTATCTAAAAAGCCTGAACCTGAAGTAAAACTAACCTTCACCCAGTAATCGAAACTACTAGTCTAACTTTGAAGGGCTTCACAAAAATGAAGAAATTCATCATTACGAAACAACTAAATTATTTATATCCAAGCATAGCAATTGATAATGTGACTTGAAAATCTAGCAGGTTGTGGTTTCATTATTCCGTAAAACCCCCAGCTACAGAGAAAGATCCATCTGATCTTCACATCTCAAATATGTGTACCTATCATACAACATCCAACACATTCATTTCCTTATCTATATCTACCAGAAAGCGAATATCTCATCACTAAGGAACAAAAACAGTTCAGCTGAAACCCATTGTCAATAATAGATCACCTGCAAAATATGCACTTTGATAAAGGAAATATCATTTACTCTGGTAGAAATTAGTCACTGTTCTTATAGCAGGAACCTTCAGTTTCTTAATACACGAAAGTGAAAGGTTTACAATTGTAAACAGGCAATTCTGCAAGAATAACACTCCTAGGAGAGTCTGTTCAGATTTAGAAATTTGGAAACACAGAATATGAAGAGTGCTATGAAATACAAGAGGTAAAAATTACATTTTCCAACATCTGAAGAAATAGAGATGGTCATATATAAACTTTAGAGGTCTCGAAAGACAGTAACCCCAGCTCCACGAGTGATGCAGAAAAGAAATGAGGTATCTCTCCGATTCAAGATGAACGGATATATTTTTTGGCAGTCACTGAAGGATAGAGCATGCCCCCTTAATGCTCTTATTACCAATTGGTGAAGATTATCTAAACTAAGTCGTTCTTTCAAAGCCACCACCAATCTGCATATGTAACCACTCTGGTGATGAACTCCTACCATAGTCCCTTGTAGCTTGTGAACCAAAGACCACTCCAGCTGTGTCAAATGTTTGTTGACCAAACTGAAACACAACATTGGGTTATTACAAAACTCATGATGAAATAAAAGGAAAGAGAGGAAAGGAATCTCAACATAAAAATTTGACATAACCATGTCCATAAATTTGTTTTCTGCCAAATTGAAAGAAACTTAGTGCAAAGGTTAGGCTTCTGCCCTTCGAAGCTTGCTATTTGTTTGAGCTGTATATATCTTATCCATACAACACTGTTAAACAAATCAATCTAGTAAATGGTCCACTCAATTCTTAAGAAAATGAAAATGATGATATAATGCATAGCTTTATGCATCAAATGTGTGGTTAATGACTTTTTCTCTTAGGGAGAAATTGAGAAAATTTTCAGAGTCTATTATGCAAATTTTGAGGACACTGATATCCAAATGACAATGAAAAATGATATACAAAACAAATTTGCATAACAAATGATGTGGCCATGGTATTTTTGAAATTATGAGCCACAGTGGTTGCGTGTTTTGGTTTGAAAAAAGAATCACAAACAACCATATATATGAAAAGTCTGTAAAAAAAAATAACGATTGTATAGCATTAACCAAATGAAATATACAACGCATGCAAACATGCGCACGTGCACCCAAAAAATATTGAAATAAATTTAACAGGTAAGGAGGTGGACACAACTCCTAGCAGTGGCAGGCTGAACGAGGATCAGAGAATGAACAAGGTTGATAATCCTCAACAAACTTTGATAGAAATTGAAATGTGAAACTTACATCTTTTGATGGAAACCCTTCAATGGCAGGGTTCGTTCTCGAATTAACTGTTTCGAGCTTCATTGACAAGAACTACAACAACCAGTAATTTGTTTGACTCAAGTTCAAGTTCAATAGGGAACAAGCTCAACTTTACTAGTGCAGTAAACCATAGTGAAAAGAAGCATGTGTACCTCAACCTGACGCTGTAGTGACTGGACATAATTAATTATCTCATCAAGGACCACTGCCTTACCAATGACCTGAATACAAATAAAGCTTTGTCACAGACAGTATTTTGACAAAAATATATCAGGTTAATGGGTTCATATCCACAAGTTTGAACAGAAAGACAAAAGAAGTGAAGAGGCCTCATCCCACTGTTATACAATCACAAGCTCCCATATAATTTACTAAAACCAATCAATTAGCCTAAGTGAAATTGATTCTGAGTAAAACAAGCAGTCCAATCCATTTATTTGTTTGGGTTCTTTTTCTTTGTTTTTGGCAAGAAAAAAAAAGAAGAAGATTGCAAGTGAAAGACAATAAGATGGGCAACTTTATTGTATAGAAGAGTTAAAAGGATGAACCCCAAAACCAAGAGTTGAAATCACTCTTGATCACCCCAGTGAAGGATCAAAGCCAGAAAATGGAACTGAAATTCAAGCAAATGAGCAAAGCTCTCACCTTTGTCATCACAAGTTGCCATTAACCTAAACCTAAATAACATGAATGTTAGCAGAAGAGCTCCAAATACATAACCACCACTACTCTGTTTTTGTAAAGAAAATAATAAAGCACATAGAACTCTGCAGGAACAATTCAATCCAATTTTTCTTTGCACAGTTGTGAAGCCCTCTCAGCGATGACATTGGCATGGTTGCAGTTTACAGTTGTGTTCCTTTAGCAATCAATCGCATTCAAAGTGGCTTGGTTGGTTTTAGCCATTTATTAGAACTTCTGCCCTTGCAAGTTTCAGACGTGCACTTATTATGAATAGAGATTATTAAATAGCTAATAAAAAGCAACAACAAAGGAGAGACAGAAGTCCAACTTAGTGAAAAACTCCAACTATAAACAAGACTCCAAATATTAATCTTACAAGGTAAAGTTTGAGAAATTCCAAAACCCACCTTATTACAACCAGGGACCAGATCTTGTAGAATTTTCATTCTCTCGCTAATCTTCTCTCTTCTAGCCTGTCCACCAAACAGCTTCAATTAAAAAAACTATTGCAGAGTTTTAGGTGTTATAGACTGCATAACCATCAATTCCTGCCACAATATTTCTAGTTACTTGTACACAAATTATTGTCATTATAGTTGGGTACTTCAAAACTTGTTTCAGAGTTGAAAGGCATAAAGGCAGATTACTCTTTCTGCTAGACTGTGATTATCGGTAGCTTGGCCCCTTCTTGCCCGTACATGGATGTAATCTTGCTTAGGTGGCTCAGGCACTTTTGTATTGTGATTCGCTGGCTTGCTTGAATTCGCTTCAGCTTCAGCTTTGGAATCAAGATTCTGATCTCTAAATCCCCCAGTCTTAATGCGTTTACCATCACAATCATTCTGTTGAATGGAACCAAAATCATCACCATTAGACTTCTTAAGTTCTTAACTACCTTTCCTATAGTATGTAAATGATGTGAAATTCACTCCTATGAACAATCCAGATCAAAATTCAGTTTCATTCTTATACTTGTCCAGCATTCCATATAGATGACCAAACAGATCACAATTGCCTATATGATTTCCAAACCAAATATGTCACACAGACATATCAGTGAGCACTATTCAGATCACAAATATAGAGAACTCCAACAACTTTTGGACAATACTATGTAAGTCATGAACTGAACCAAAAAAGAAAAGGCAGAAAAAAAGAAACAGCTATTTAAAAATCAAATCCCTATCCGGAAGAAAAAAAATCTCAATTAGAACCAATCTAGCTATATAGGAAAGTGAACATTTACATATACAACTACACAATGTGAATAAATACAGCTACATGTATACATAGATATATCGATAAGATTGCAAATTGAGTAAAGCAGATGAAGTACCATGCCATTGACAGTGCTCGTCGAGACAACCTTGGCGGACTCATCCTCGGGGGGTGAATCACGCCGCTTCCTGGAACCGCCACTCTGAGCCCCTCTGTGATCCAGAACCATCGCATCATGGCCAGAAACTTCTCCGTTCACACTCGCATTCCCCGCAGATTGACCCAAGCTCTGCCCAAACTGCACCCTTCTCAAGTCGAATCCACCGCCGGACTCATCACCATTGATCGGAAACTGCCAGATCTCCGCTAAATTGTACGGTGCAGCACTCGCAGGCTCAAGCGCACCGTCGTTGATCATCGCCGGCGGATTCATCTCAACTCTCCACCCGATTCGAATCCAAATTTCTCATCACAGTTATTCGAAGCTCAAGAACTAGCTGCAAAAAGAGTTACGGAATACATACCATACTGTTCAACTGGTTCGGTTTCGAAGTCTGTATTTGAAGGTCGACACGAGTGGGGAGAGAGAGAGAGAGAGAGAGAGAGAGAGAGAGAGAGAGAGAGAGAGTTGAATTGATTAGCTTCGATTAAAAGAGACTTCGAAAGCGAGATGTGTAGAGAGAGAAAGTCTAGAGAGAGATAGAGACGGGAGGGGAAAAGAAACAGCAGAGCTAAAGCTGTGTGATCTCCTTCGACAGTGGAGGTCGTTGGTGCGCACTGTGCCCACTGGCTGTCGGGAGTTGAAAAGAAGTGACTTTGAGTGAGGTTTTCTCGGAGGGTCCAGCGCTTGATGACGAGATCTTAATCCATCCCTCTCTCGTGTACAAATACCTCAGCTGCTGTAGACCGTCGGATCATTTAAGATGGCAGTCAATGACGGTTTATGTTGAATCAACGGTTTGGGATTAAAGGTAAAAGTTTTGGCTGATTAACATATGGTTCACTAAAAGCTTTCTTTAGCTAACGAGTTTTAGAATTATGTTCTATGGTCCATTTGTAGTAAAGTTACGAGTAATGATGAGACTATGGTACTTTCAAGTTTGGAAAATGAAGCTTTTAGCCGTAATCGCTGGGGCATTAACTCTTGACAACAAGGGCAGCCACCATTTTATTTGGTCCACACTAGAATTTGATCATATTGATATAAATGCATAGTTTATGGATTTCTAAATAATCGTGATTATTGGAGGTATGGCTTCGAAGAAGGGTTTGCCTCAGGTTTGACTCACTCTTCCATCTCTAGAATATTAGTCTTTCAATATATACGTACAAGAAAATAATTTGTATGTGTAATATATATATTTTTAATAAGGTGTACTAATAGGGACTTAAAACGAAAAAGGAGTGCATTAACTCTATAATCGAAATGCATTTTTTATTTTTTTTTTCCGTGTCTCTATGTTACTAGAATGAAAAGATGCATGGTTTTTAATTTTCATAGGCGGCGTCCAATGCTGTTTCATTAATTTGCATATATAGTTTAGTTTAAAAGTTAGTAAAAACAAATTATAAGTCAAAGTTTAGGGTAATTACTCTTTACCTCCTTCTCGTTTGAACCAGAATCTAATGACCATGTGACTTAAAAATGAACACATGACCTGATGTAGTTTGAATTTACCTGCAAAATAGATGAAAATCATTAAATTTAATAGAAATTCCATCATACAGGTATTTTTGTCATTTTATCTCTCCAAATTAGAACATTAAAAAGACGATTTGGTAAAAATAATAAAAAAAAATCCTCAATAGATAAATATTTATTTTGGCATAAAAAGGTCAAATCACATTTTTGATATTCTAATTTAGAAAGAAAAGACGACAAAAATACCCGTATGATAGAATTTTCGTTAAATCTAATGGTTTCAATCTATTTTGCAGATAAGTCAAAATTGCAGGAGGTCATGTGTCCACTTTTAAATTACAGGGGCTCATCTGATTTTGGCTCAAATCATAAGAGGACAAAGTGTAATTATCCTCAAGTTTAAAAGAGTTGCACATCCAAATCAGCGTTATTCTATTATATTTATGTAACAATAATTTTCTTTTTTTACTAGCATTTTTTATAGGGTAATCTTATATATGTAACCAATATTGCACTAAATTGTCAACCACTGAAGTGGGTACCGAATTATCTGCAAAGTGCCTGAAGCAAAGTATGAGAAGCAACATGAAGTGAGGACTATTCATCTAGAATTATTTGACAAATTCATAGCATTATAATTTGATTATATTTGCATTTATTTCCTTTCCAAGGGACCAACTAATTTATGTTGTGTTTGTGATACGTTTTATTTTGATTATAATTCAAGTCAATGAAATTTATTTCCAATTATGTGGGTTGGTTCATTGGTTGTATAACATATATCTTCTTCCAATTGATTTATGACTAGAGTCATGCCTTTGCTTAAAGCATAACCTATCATAATTTTGGTTTAGCTCTTTTACGTTTGTATCTATAGCTGTAACAGTGTAACTAACCTTAAAGGCCTGTTTGGTATAATTATTTTGTCAAGCTTTTTTTAAGTTTACTAGCAAAAAAATCAAATTTTTCTATCTTTTTTGTTTTTTTGGCTTTGCTTTAGTTAAAGATAAAAAAAAAAACAAAAAAAAAAGCAAAAAAGTAAAAAAAAACTTGATTTTTTTGCTTATAAGCTTAAAAAAAGCTAGGCAAAAAGGTAGTACCAAACAAGCCTAATTTTGGATCTCTAAGTTGAAAAAGTTTCATGCTTATAAATTAACTAGAAGGATTAACAATAACGACTACATATATATATATATATATATAATAACAGCCTTTTTTTCATAAATTTTTCCAAGCTTGTATATTAGTTCACATGGTTCCTCCATTCTAACTTAATTATGTTTGATGCTTGCGCAAGCTTTTATATTCATCTTGCCAAAACTGTCCATTAAGAGATTTCAAATTCTTTATTCTTAATGTTCTCTTGTCAACGGGTTTGTTTTGGGAATTATTTACTTTAAAACAAATCTCATTTCATCATTGGGTTAAATTTTGTCCAATCCTTGCTTTTTCAAGAGGGTTGTTAGGCTTAAGATCATTTTTGGTTCACCACACCAGTGGAGGAGATATTCATCTAGAATGGTTGAAGAAACTCGAAACTCGGTTGCCTCCACGTAGATGAACTTGATTTTTGATATGTTCATTATAACTTAAGCTTTCCAGAGGGGGACAATTTTGAGATATGGTGAACATTAGAAAAGATTTAGGGTTTGTTTGGTAATTTTTTTTTTTTTTTTGCAAAAATACTAGCTTTAAAAAATGCTAAATTGAAAAAAGCAAAAAAAAAAAAAAAAGTTTTAGCTTTTACCCCTTTTTTTTGGGCTTGTTTTAGCATAAAAAATTTAGAAAAGCAAAAAACTAAAAGCTAGTGTGTCAAACGACCCTAAGCTTTTTGACTTACAAAAAACAAAAAGCCAACAAAAAAAAAAAAAAACTTAACCAAACAGACCCTTAACATGCATAAATTGAGAATGCCTTCTTTTTTTTTTTCTTCTTCCTAACCCCATGCTAAAATACAGTGCATTAATTTATGGTTTACAATTAAGTCAGAACTAAGCAAATTAGACAAACATTATTTCCTTGTGCTTGTTATGATGTTATTACAATCTGGCAGTGTAGAGTAATGTGTCTAAATCTAAATTATCTTTTTCCTTGTTCAATTAAATTTACCCATATCTTCACCTCTTTCATTTCATTTGACCCTAAAGCATTTGATTTTAAACATTTCAAGTGCATGCCTATGGTCTCTATGCAGACAGCAAACATGCATGTTAACAAATTCTTTGTAAACTTCTATTTTTGCATTCTTACGCTATGTTTGGATTAAAGTTTTGGTTAAAAAAAAAAAAAGTAAGAAAAAAGAGAATAAAAATTATCTTTCATTTTATTCTTTTTTATTTTGTTTTTTTCTTTTCCTTCGATAAATTTGGATTCCAAACACAGCTTTCCATTGATAATGGAGTCAATTCCAGCCAATTCAAAACCAAATGAGGCATGAATCATTTATTGCCTTTGTGTTTTGGTGAAAAATATCGCTCAGCTAGGTAAAACGTGTTCATCACATATATATCCTCTCCCTCTTCCACTCCCCTTTTCTCTTAATTTGATGCTTTCATGGATGTGACTTTATCCTGCTTTGCCTCCACTTAAGTTCACTCCCCCCCGCCCCCGGCGCTTCTTTCTCACTGGTAGTGAGTACTGAATCAAGGCTTAAAGAAGAAAAAAGGCAAGAAGAAGTGTCAATATAGTAGGAAACTCTCTGCCAGTTAACTCCAAATTTTTTTGTTTGGTAAGTGAGCATTTTATTATGAAAAAAAAATATTACTGAGAAGCCCACGACACAATCCCGAAGACACACAAACTTACAAAAAGAACACACTAAGACATGAAACCGAATCTAGTCTGAAGGATCCACTTACACCCCAAGTGGCTAGATACAGAAGAAAACAAACAAGAAATAACAATTCAAGCCTGAAAACAAATCTCACAAAATTTACAACCCAAGAATTTGATAATTTAAAAGGTCTATCAATCATCAAGATGGACCACAGGTAAGTTACACTTTGTTGTGTCTTCAATGGTGATCTTAGGGTTTGGTGGTTCCAGTTACTACACTATATACAAGTGAAACCAAAATTTGAAGTAGCCATTATGTTGGCCTTTTTCTATTTGTTAATGCCTTTGAACACTCCAAAAGCTCCTGTCATTGGCCTAACACAGTTTGGTGTCACTGATAAATACAAGCACTTTGTCAAAGTGATGGAGGTGAGAGCTGCTTTTGTATAACATATGCTATCACTACAAAAATAATGGGTACCTTCTTATTAATTCAGTACAACATCCAAATTAAAATCATGCGTCCAATATCAATTCATCACGTGTCTATGGAGATTGTGATCCGTTTGATGTGTCCAATTCAATGGCAATAGCCAAAGAGCTTTAGAGCTAGGTGTTTTCTTACAAGATGGTGTTTTGTGTGCTCTGGCATGTGGAAATTGATGAATAGTTGTAAAACAACACGTGCAAAACAAGTATTTTGTGACTATTACACTTCAACATCAAGAAATTATGCAGGGTGTAATATGTCACGTGGCAAATTACTTAAAATGGTAATGTGCCTGCTGTCCTCTGAGATTCGAAGTTGGTCCCAATATAATGTGCCATCCGGTCATTTCGTTTCAAAACTCATGTTATTTCCGAGCGTGAGAACTAAGAATTCCCCCTCTATAATTTGTAAATGCCCCTCAAATTTTTAAGAATGTCATTTTAATTGACAATTCATGAAATACTTCTTAATTTGTCCTTTTAAAAATTTATAAATGTCTCACTTAAATAGTTATTTTGCATTAAAAATCTCATTATATATTATATATTGTATATTTAAGCTTATGTACATTATATGTATACATAAACGTTAAGTCTTCTATTGACTTATTATTGATTATGAAAAAATAAATTTTCTCAAACTTTTATTAACGGTTGCTCTTCTTAAAAATATATTTTTGGCTCTGCCACTGTATGTAGATCAACGAGTCAAGCTATCATGTGTTCTTGAAAACAAACCACTGCAAATGAATTTCATCATGTTGATGTTGATATATACTTATATATCTTTCACTTTCAACAAGATTGGGATTCCATTAGCAGACTAATATATTGGCGAAGAAATGGAATCGAAGTCCTCAACTAGTGGAATAACTAAGTTTTGATGACAGAATAAGATCGCGTTGTGTAAAAAGTTTGATTTGGGGATAGAAGCAATAGAGATGGAACTCAGGACATGATTTTAAGGCAGTTTTACAGCCTCAAATGGGCACAGCCATTGGCATGTTCCACTGCTTAGTTAATTAATTGGGAATAAGTGTCCATTAATAGACCCTCAAAAACCAATTATTTGAAGATTGACATCTCTTCTAGGGTTCATTTTGTTGAGTGGAAAATCTATATACCCAATCTTATTGAGGAATAAGGGTGAATCTTCATATAGACTGTGGCCTTGTAGACAATTATGTAGGGAAATCAGGACAAGCTTGTAGAATAAAATACCATAGCTTTGTGATCACTGGCCAATATGCTTTTATCTTGTGCCTTTCTTTATTCATATGATCATATAAAACAAGCAATCTTAGCATGGTTTTAATTTTCTAAAAGCCGTGGGTCAAATGGGCCGTTAACCTGTTTAATTTTGGGCGGCCCGTTGTGCTTATTGTTGGCCTTAACATGACCTGTCTTACAACCAAGTTGTGTCCATTAAGAGTGTACAAACGAACTGAAAAATTTGAGAACTAAACCAACTTGGTCTCTATGGTTTAGTTTGGTTCGAATCTATCAAATGATCGATTCAATTCTAGGTCTAAAGTAGGCCAACCCGATCAATTCGGTCCGATTCTTAGTTTTACAATTTCTAGACCTGGACCGAACCCAAAACCGACCCAACCCGAACTGAGACCCTATCTTTATATCTCATAAAAGTCTATTTTATATTTTATATATGTTATTAGATCATTGTTATTGGTGCTTAATGATTACTGATTTTTTTATATGTTATTTTTGCTTTAAAAAAAATTAAGGATATGACCAATCCTATTATTTTATTTTTTTAAATAAAAAAGTTAAATCATATACAATAAATGTTGACCTGACCTAACCTAACTCGACATGGACCCTAACCAGCCCGAGGCATGGAACTAAATCGAACAAACTCAAACTAACTCGAGTTAGTTTGATTCAGTTTTGAATTTAAAAATCTAAAATCAATCAATATTGGATCGATTTTAAATTTAGCATGAACCTAACCATGCACAATCTTAGTGCCCATGTCTTCCTACAAGTGGTAGGCTCGTGCTCAATTAGCGTTTTTAAAGAAAACGCTAATTGAAAAAGTGTTTCTCTTGTATTTATACGCAGTATCCAGAAAAATGATAAAATGTTAATTCAAATAGCGTTTTCATTAAAAATGCTAATTAGAAAAACGTTTTTTATTAGAACGCTTTTTGTAAAAGCGTTTAAATCAACAATATTTAAATCAGCAATACTTCGCACTAGCAGACTTAAAACCTATTACCAACATTTCAAAATTGTGTAACATTTGAACGAGGAGTCTGATTGTCGTGCCGTCAACTCCCACATGTCACTCGAGATTCACCGAAGCCTCATGTCAAGTTTCCGCAATACTCGGACATTTTCTTCCCAATTCTGTACCCCGAAGGCTTAATTGGCCTAACTCTGAAAGACCAAGTCCTGAAATCTCAAAAAATTGCGTAACATTTGAACGGGGAGTCCGATTGATGTACCGTTAACTCCCACACGTCACTCGGGACCCACCGGAGCCTCCTGTCAAGTTTCGCAGTCCCCAGACCTTTCCTTCCCAATTTGGTACTCCGAAGACCGACTTAGTCTAACTCTGAAAGTTCAAGTCCTGAAATCCCGAAGAATTGCATAATATTTGAATAGGGAGTCCGATTGATGTGCTGTCAACTCCCACACATCACTTGGGACCAGCTGGAGCCTCCCGTTGAATTTCGCAATACCCGGACCTTTCCTCCCCAATTTGATGACACATTTTCAACCTCAAGTTGACTAGCTATTAAATTCTCCATTAAATATACTAAACTATAATTGAATAGATTCGTATTAAATCCATTGTCTATAGCAGAGAAAATATGAACTGGAAAATATGATTAAAGATCTTATTAAATAGATTGAATATGAACTATTCTTATTAAATATGAACTGAAAAATAATTGAATAGATTTGTATTAAATCCATTGAATAGATTCTTATTAAATCCATCTGCTATAGTTAAAGATATGGAAAATATGAACTGTTTATAAATAGATTTTACCAATGAAACTGAGGTGTTTTGCAATGAAATTCATGATCACTTAAATCCAACATTGAATTGGTGAAGAGTCAATGAAGCCTAGGTATTTTGCAATGAAATTCATGAAAGCAAAGACAATGAAAAGTCAATACAAGATAAATCAAGTAACTAACCCAAAATACAAGTCAACTATACAAGTTTTAATCCCAACTAGGCGTTAACCACTCGCACTTCATCAGCAACATACATCAGATAAATAATATTTCTCAGAAAATATTTATTAATGACAATAAAAGCTGCTCATATGCTCTTTAGAATATCCCATGAAAAAACAGACCTGATAACTCCTACCATTTGTAGAATAAACTCTAAACAACTGGGTATATTACTTTAAAGAAAGAAGTAAATAGGTCTTACCTTGTCATTGATTGGAAAGCTTCAAGCTGGACAGTCTAGTACTAGTTACGAACAAGCAAAGCCTCCAATGTTAAGTCCTAACTGCAAGCTTCTACAGACCTTTCACTAAACCACCAAAGCTTCCAAGTAGAAACAAATCTTGCGCGAGCGATAGGGAGAGAAAGAGAAGCGCGAGAGAGTGAAATGAAAGTTTTCGGAGAGTGAAATGAGTGCTCAAATATTCAACCGCGTATTTGAATATGTGAAAGCCAATAATGCTTTTTAAAATAGCATTTTTAGGAAAAAAAGCTTTTTTGAAAACCAAAACGCTTTTCCAATTAGCGTTTTTTTGGATACGGCGTATAAATATAAGAAAAATGTTTTTTCAATTAACGTTTTCTTTAAAAACGCTAATTGAAAAAACACTAAACTTGGGTAGCCGAATAAAGTTCAAAGAGGCCTTAGATTGAGAATTAAGACAAAAATTTTCCTGTGTTAGAGAAATTACCGGTATGTTCTATAATTACCTAATTGGAGTCACACGCATAATATGTGCCTAGAGTCTAATTATATTTAATCCAAACAGGAGCAAAACTTATTTTATTTTAAATTTCCTTTAAATTAAAAAAATACTCTTTTAAAATTCAAAATCAAAACTGTAATTACAAAAGGAGAGCTATTACTCTCACCTCCAGACACGGGATGTGGAATGATAGGACGGGTAGTTTATTTTTTTAGCCCGTTATACCCTTACTCCCACCGCTCCTACAAGCATTTGTTATTTTTTATTTGTTGTTTTATTTTTATTTTGTTTTGATTAATTTAATTTTTTAAAAAATAAGATAAGAACAAAAAAAATAGAGGTCACATCAATGAGTGGGATTGTCAATGAATATGAGATCAAATACTTTCAGTTCAGATAAGATTTTCTGTTCGGATATACCTCTCTCTATACACATGAATTTATCATTGATCAGGCAAACATTTGTTATTTTTTATTTGTTGTTTTATTTTTATTTTTTTTGATTAATTTTATTTTTTAAAAAAATAAAAAAAGAACAAAAAAATAGAAGTCACATCAGTGAGTGGGATTATTGGGGAATATGAGATTAGAGATTTTCTGTTCAGATAAGATTTTGATCAAAATTAAAAAATTTTGATCAAAATTTATTTCTTTTATAAAAACCGGAAGGTGGAAGTAAAAGAAATTATAAAATTTGATTATAAAATTTTTTTTTATGTAAATATTCAGGAGATGAGAGTAAAAGGAAATTAAAAAATTTTAATCAAATTTTTTTTAATAAAAAACTAGAAAGGTGGAGTAAAAAAAAAAAAATTATCAAAAATTTTTTTTTTTATAATAACCAAAGTAAGGGTGAATGAAATATTAGAGTAAGAGGGTAAAATTATGTGCAAAATTAAAAAAGGAAAGATTTTTAATTACCACGTCAAGGAGTGGGGTGTTAGGGGTTGGGAGTAGAGTTCTTTTAAAAAAGTTTCTTTTTCTCTTTGTTTTTTGTTTAATTTCTCGTTTTAGGGATTCGTGTCATAATCAGTTAACTGATTGTTGTAATACAGTGTGTCGTAAAAATTCCCAAAAGTCAATTTTACGAATAATTTCAGAAGTTTGAATGAATGTACGTAAGAGGGGGCAACAGCCACAAACAAGAAGAAGAAGAACAAAATTAACAAATTACACAAACAGTGTTTCGGGGGTGAGAGGAAAATTGGCGGGATAATGGAGCTGCTCAAATTGTCTAAATTCAAGGTCCAGCTTCGAGCGCTGGTCACCGAAGTTCGTGAACTCAGAGTGAGTCTCTCCATCACCATCGTCTCTGTCACTCTCTCTCGATATCTTCTTTTCTCATCGTTCTCCATGGACATTTCAGGAAAGAGAACACTCTGCCACCGAACAACTCAACCTTGTGATTCAGGTTTCATTTCAATACCTTCTACGCTCACATAGATATCTATATATGTGTATTAGAGATATATCTATGTATAAGTGTATTAGAGGACTGAAATTTATAACAATGCTGTTGATGGTTTAATCTAGAAACAAAAGCAAACAGAGGAAGGATTTGGTAGGAAGCTGACGGAGTTGCAAGCGGAATTGGCTTTGTCCAACGAGCTTCGGCAAAAACTCGAAAGGAAGGTCTGTGAACTCCTCGATATTGTGAAATTTGCAAATTATGTGTTCGTAGAAAATCCTGTTAGATATCAAGTAAAAGTGAATGTTTGGACAGACACTTTGCTGATTAGTTAATTGATTAACCAATCCTTGTGTTTCTACTTATCTATTCAAGTACATCATTTTAGGTGAGTTACCTTCAGAATGACAATGCTTTGCTTGAGAACAAACAAAAAGAGTTGAAGGGAACAATAAATAGCTTACTCCAGTCAAGGGAAAACTTCATAAAAGTTTACGAGGTTTGTATCTACTAAACTTGCTTTAATTTTGTTTTCATTATTTGCTAATATCTGTAATGATGAGAGATTGTTGAAGTAAAACGAGTATAATAGTTAAGAACCCATTTCTAAGTATGAATTTCAACTAAAGAATCATATATACACAAAAATACATGTACAGCTTTGTGATTTGACTCTAACACAGTTAAGTAGCCTAGTATGTGGTTCCCAGGTTGTGAGAATTCTATTGTATCCTATGCTGGACAAAGTGATGTTAATTGGATTTTGAGTTTCCTTGGGCAATGTAATAGGGTTCAACAACGACTATCGATCAACTGAAAATTTGGCTTTTATTCGAATGAAGTGATAGGTGCCCTAGTGTTCTTCTTTATGGTCTGGCAATTTGGTAATTTAATTTTTCAAGACTGCTCTAAGTCTGAAGCTATTACTAACAGAATTGCTGGTATTTTATGAAGCTCATTGTATCAACAGTCAATGGGACTTTAATAAAGTTCTGGCTCTATGCCTTAGTATGTAACAGCTTGGTTTTTCTGTGATCTGTTTAATTTATGACTTTGGTTAAGGGTTTCATATTTCATCTCACATTTCTTCCTAATGTCAAAGCTGCAAAAGTATTTCAATTAATAAAGTGTTTGTTATAAAGATTAACACTATTTTATGATATAGAATCTTGTGGTGAAGGTTTTATCATATTAAGTAGTATATACAACTGATATACCATACCTGGATTTCATATTGATCTGCAGGACTCTACTTCTGAAATGAAACGATCTATTCAATTCAAAGATAGAAAGCTTGCTATCCTTTCTGAAAAGATAAATGCTCATTTATTGCTATTTGATTCAATAGAAAAGGAGGCTTTCTCTGTCAAGCAAGTTTTGGATAATGTGCAATATCTTGTGAGTGAAAAAGAAGGCATAGGCATGTAGATTCGAACTTACTCTTTCCAGTTCTATGATCAATTGCTCATATATGGATCTGCAGTATAAACTATTCAAGTCTCTATGAAAAAAACAGCATGATATTCCTTCTTAACTTTGCTTTTATGTTCAGTGGCTGGATTAAAGAGCAAAATGGATAAGCTTTCTGCTTATGAGAAAGTATTTATTGGTAATTCCAAAGTCTCATTTGTCCAACTTTGTTACCTTGTGGTTCTGATTATATTATAATGCACCATATCATGCTCCTAATGATGTTAAGTATTTCAAATGTAAATCATCTGGAGCTGGAACAAGGCTTCTAGATCTAGTAAAAAGAAGTTGAGTTTCAAGAATACTTAACTGTTCGTGCCATAGTTTTTAATGCATGTGCTCTTCAATTTTGCTTTAATAAGACTGGAGTTTAAATCTGTTTCGTGCAGAAAAGATCTCTGACCTAGAAAGTAAACTGAGAAATGATGAAAATGAGCTCCGAAGAAAAGAGAGAATCATTTCAGAGCTGAAAGCACTGCTGGAGGAAGCAAAAATTAGTAACAGCTGCCAACCACAGATAGAGGAGATATCCATACAAGCATTGACCAACATCTATATTTTCCACTTACTCTAAATGAACTGAACTTTCAGCTGAAGATATCTCTTGTGAGTGTAAAATCTTAACCAGCTTCACCTTCAGAAAACAGTATCAACAAAGGACATGGTCATACAGAATTTGCTGTCAGAGAAAAAGGTCTGGATTTGAGGTTCTGCATTTTCATTTTCCAAAACAAACAGAAAAGAAATATAGAAATAAAAATTCTTTAGCTGACTTCTTGTAATTAGTCTTTATTCATTTCTGACTTCTCTGGAAACAATCAAATGGTCAGGCACTGCAATTGGAATTGTGGACTCTCAGAATTATCTTACAGAAGATTCAGAACACTGTTACAAATATGAATGAGGAGGTGAGAAAAGGGAGCATTTCTGTGAATAAACAAGGGTAAATTTCAAGCCATTGTGGTTTTAGCTCACTTACAACAAAATAATGAGTCCATACAATGAGGATTAACATATGGGGCATGTTAAGGGCAGATGATCTACAATGAGATGGTTCACCCAAAATGCTATATGGAATTGTGTTAAATGAGCTGATTTGGCCATCTCATAAATAAATTTGTTAGCCTGCGGCTGTAAAAAGCTTTTCCTGTCACCCAATTTGGTTAATTTTAACTTTGTGTCATCATTGGCTCGATCTCTCAAATTATAGTCTGTGCCTTGTTATGCTATCATTTTGAGGTCTCACTGATGTGTCTTCCAAAGGAATACCGGACATTCCCTCAACTCTATCTTTATGATGGTTTGCAGCCACTTTTGCTTGTTATTGATTTGCTAGTCTGTCATTATATCATTGAGCCCTATGCCAGGATAGAAGAGCGTTCTCCTCAGTACTGGGAGGCAAAGAAGAATGTACAGCAATTGAAGAAAAGGAAAATAACAGGTTGGGTAAATGTTTTTTGTCATCAACTTCTGTGTTCAAGTTGAATAGTGACTTTTATATTTCACAAAAGCTTAAGTTCATGGTTGATTATAGTTAGAGGCCATCTTTCTATGGTTGGCATAATAATGTTGCATTGTAGAGAAAAAAAGGAAAAAAAAAAAAAGCAGCTGAGGTCAATCAGCCCTCGCTATCTCCTATATCAGGCACTGTGCAGCATTCAATTCGTATATATAGGGCTCATATTGAGCAAAGTCTTTGGCACATATGAAACAAAATGGATAAAGTTCTTATTGGATTGAAAACCAATTCAACCATGAAAAACAAATGAACAAAACCAAAAAACCCACAAAATCAAAAGCAAACCTAAAACAATAGATTGTAACCAGACATTTGCTACGTGTGTTCATGCTTGTTTGTTCATTTCAGTTTTCATGCCGTCCCTGAAGATATTGATTTCAGTTACAGTAAGGGCAGAACAGTTTTGTTGTTGGAGACCCAGATGAGATGGGGAAAAGGGAATAGAATTCTAAAATGTATTCTTATTCTTATTCCTCTTGTAGACCCCAAACATTGTGGTACTGCAATGAATTCTTCTTATTTTTTTTCCTGGAAGGTACTTTTCTTGTTATTATTATGTGTGCTGTTACTGGTGAATTATAGCAGGATTGAAGATATGTATCAAAACATTGGAGAAAGTTCTCCGTGTAAGGCTTGTGCGGGTGGCACTCCAGAAAATACAGGTTTACTCTAATCATTTCCCTCCTGTTGAGCTTTGTCATAGAGTAACAAAGAATATTTGCCTCCGGTCATGTTACCATTGAACTGTACAGCCAAGTTTCCAACTTTTGAACTCTCAAAATTATGGTATTCAACATGTGTAAAGAAACCAAAACCTGTTGATACATAATATTGGGTGGACTGCTGTCAAGCCTTGGCAGTTGGGAGATATTCTATGAGCTAGGAGCAGTTGGGAATAGCATTAGCAATAATTAGAGAACAAAGCTGTAGTTTTTTTGTCCTTCCAATTCTGGTTTTCTACAAATCAGTTTAGAACTGCAGAACAGACTCTTGATCACTAATGATGGAAGAAAATAGTTTGCTCTGCATAAAATGCAGCTGGTGTACCCTATAGATATGTGCGCTTTAGATGATATATAAACTACAGTACCCTTACATTGCTACAACACCTTTTTGAAAACTTATTCAATGAAATAAAGATTGGCAGCTCCATATTTGCCGTTAGGTCCTCAACTGAGCACAATGGTTTTATTTCAGCAAGATTCTTTCTTTGACATGAATTCTCCATTAAATATGGAGGGATCTTTTGTTGGTTAGCTTTCCTCCACCCACCCCCCCCCCCCCCCCCCCCCCCCCCCCCCCCCCCCCCCCCCCCCCCCCAAAACCAAGCCCATAAGTTGGGTTCCCATTCCACACATAATTGAGGCCCCTATCAGGGCCCAACCTTGTCATCCCCCACAGGGACAGGCAGGAGATACCAGTGAGGCATGGAGAGACTTCAACCCTGACAAATCCTTGCGGTGACATGGTTTCCTTGGGTATTTAACAATGAGCCAGAATCCATTTCTTCTGATCCCTCTGTGGTACTTGTCATGATTATTGGAGATTTTGAAAGTTCTCTGCCAATCTGTTCAATTTTTTGAGTAGTTTGAGGCGGAAATTCATCCTTCAGAATTGACTCATCCCCCCCCACATAGTATTTCTTCTAGATAGTGCAAGTTAAAATGGATAACTTGTATCTCAAGTCTCACTATGGGATGCCGCTTCCCTTAGTGTTAAAAAAGCACGATTTCCAAAGAAATTTTGATTTTTCTATTTCTTTTTCTTCCAATGCAGCTTCAGTGTGCCAGGAGCATGATTCAGTAAACAACCCCTTGCAAGGGAACAATAATCTGGATTCCTGTATCTCAGAGGCAAGTGGATTTTTCCCCTCTTACAAAAATTGCTGTCCTAACTCATTATACAGGGATGTGTTGACAGACAAACATACTTCTGCAATGATGCAATCGCAGTATACTTGTTCTTCCCCACAGCCAACTTACTTTGAACATCAGTCTGCAACAGGAAATGTCCTCTCTGTAACTGAAGCAAAGGTACTTTAGTTTTAGCTTTTTTCTCATACTTTGTCATTTGGGCACAGCAGACACACTTAAAACAACTTTAAGTTGCTTGCACAAAAGGAAAAGGGCTAATTTGACATAGCTTCTTTTTCATTTTGGCTACCTAACTGCAATCTTTTTATATTTTTTGTATTTCTATAGGACAACTGCACAACATTAGTTTACCATCAAGATTCAGAAAGCTCAACAACCCAAGCAGAAACCTCTGAAGATCCAGGTTAAGTATTGTAGTAACCATATTTTACTTTCATGCTGCATTTTCCTGGAGAACCTTTTTGTTAGCTACCAGAACATATTCTCACTTGATCACGGCTGCACAACACTTTTGATGACAGACTGATGAATCATTCTGTACTGTGATGCCTAAAAACTGACAAAAAACATTTGCATGAATATCAGAACCTTCTGTTTATTTTGCCTTTGTATTCATATAGAAGTTTCACTTCTTTTCCTCTCTCTTTGGGTGTATGAGCTGCTACTCAGTTTGAAGTTAAGCTCATTGATTTCTGGAAAATTGTTTTGGAAAAGGAAACAATTGGATAGAGGTACTTTGCATCAGTTGTTAGTACCCAATAAGAGGATGTGCCACATAGTTTTCTGAGGAATGAAAAAGTTCAGTTTGGGGCACACCATTATCTCAGTACCCAATAACTATATACCATGCATGTGCATTGGGTTAGGCTAGCCAAATCTGCCCATTTTTTGGGATAGAAAGGTTTTGTATGTGCGTGTGTATGTTTGTGCGCGTGCATATATAATATATATATATATATATATGTTTTTGGGTACATAAGAGAGACATCATTACATACTGGGGGAGGGGATTGCCGGGTTCAAACCCCAAAGAGAGTGAAATATAGCAGTCCTAACCATTGGACCAGGTTTGAAGGTCTAGAAAGGCAATGTGTTTATTCTTGTGTTTGGTACTATTTGGTAGCATACAATGGTGTTGGGGGTAGCAACAGGCAACAGCTGTGTTGCTTAGCCCATCTGTCTGAAGCTCAGGCCGGCCTCAACATTTCTCGTGGCAACTTGACTTACTCCTCCCATCAACTTATTTTTATCTTCTTTGTTTTTGCTGGCGACCAAGAGTCCAAAGTCTATGAGCTATATAACAACCAGCCAAGAGAAGACCTAGTTGAATTTGGTAAGACCAATGAGCAAATCAAAAGCTCTTATTTGGTAAGACCAATTAAGCATGCATTATTTGGCTATGGCACTGCCTAACAGCAATATGCTGGAAAGAACATGTTACCAGGTCTATGCAACACCCATCCTGTGCTGGGCTCTTATGGATGGTCAACTTGATATAGGGATTTCTACACATTCAATTCCATTGCATTGGTTTTACTCCACATATATATATAGTGTGGCTTTCATATGATCTGAAAGTTCCTTTCATTATGAAGGTAATGCTGCATTAAACACCCCCTATGCAGGTAGATGTTGGCAGAACCTACAGCTTCAAGTACCAACTGCAACAATCTTGACAAAATTTAGGAGTAATAAGAGATAGTGAGAAAATGTTTGAAATTACAGTTTAAAATTTTGAATAATGGGCCATTTGTAATGGACATTGAATTGTTTTCTAGGGACCAAAGAAAAAGGGTATTGAAAATTTTTTTTTTTGGCCACAGGTACGAAGAGTTATACTTATTTATGTCTTGTTGACCCCAATGCTTATTCACTAAGCAAAAGCATTAGTAATGTTCATCCATGTGTCTCGGTTGTCCCATCCCATCAACTAAGTGCTAGGCTTCGTCTCTTAATTGGCAATTTTAATTTTAATTTCTTGATAAACGCTATAATTGGTAAACATCACTGGTGACAAAATTGAACAGCATATTCCTAATGAAAACGAGGAACTCGAAAGCGAGAAAAAAAAAGGTTAGCTTTGATTTGCGAGATGAGTTGAGAGGAAAGGGTTTTGGCTTTTGGGGACACTAATAAATCTTGGGATTGCAAATGTGGTGGAGGTTAGTTTCATAATTTGATCTTTAGTCCCTAAACCCTATATTACTAATGAATTGATCTCTTTTTGCACCATTAAATATAGGGTAAGATCGATTACAAAATTACTAGTTCAATTTATAGCCTTTGAGTACAAAAAATTATGAGCTCCTCTTGAAGAATCGTGTAGCTCTTTTTTATTTTATTTCTCACAACACCTGTGGATCTCTGCTGTTAAGTGGCTCAAATACTTAGGAATGATAGTAGATTGAAAAAAGGTGAATATTCGACCGAATTTCTTTTGTATGGAGAGGGTATGGAGATGAAAAGAGAGGTGTTAAACTAAATTTGTGCAGGTATAGAGACAAGAATGGACTTAAGTTTTTTCTCATCTTGCTCCGTTCGTTTATATCCGTTATGTATTAGTGTAATTATTAATTGTTTATTACCCAGTTATAAATATTAAAACTAAAAAAAGGTTTAATTATAAATTTTAAAACAAAAAATGAGGGCTCACTTGTAAATAATAAAATTTAAATTTTATCAACTGTATTTTTTTGCTTATTTATTTATTTATTTGTTTTTAGGTATTTTTTTTGTGTTATTGAGCTTGACGTGTGCGAAGACGAGAGTGAATGAAAATTTTTATCTACAGGATGAAAATGAACATCTAATAAAATACTCGTATATGTATAAAGAGGAGAGTGAAGATAAATATTTTAGGCAAACGCAGTAATAAAGGTAATAATCTCTATTCCGTTCCGGTTTACTGTCATCTCTACAAATACCTCACCCAGTCACAGTCACCGTCTTGCAGATCACCGAATAACTTCTCTAATGAACTAATGATACCCACCTGAACTCATTTACTTTTATTCATTTAATCAAATTTGGTGCAGAAGAAGTAATGATGATTTGTTTGGACAAATTGCATGAAAGAAAGAACCAAGAAACCTTCCTACCTTTAAAAACTTTGCTTGGCATAGACCTTTAATTAATGAAGCAATGAAAAGATTCTCGCGAAATGAGCTCTCCAATGGTCCTCATTTATGATGCATTAAATACGAGTTAATTGCTTACATGTATTTCCATGCCAAGTTGGTTTCCAATGCATTTATTTTTGCATAACCCATTTTGTTAAAGATTTGGCACTAATGCATTAGAAAAAAAATGTTTAAACAATTTAAATTCCAAACCAAATGTAATATAGGATATTGCCCGCCAGGCCGCCACCATTCTTGAGGAATTCGTGATATGAAGCCTTCTAATTACAAATTTTATAGGGAGTAATTTTGTTTTTAATTTCAAATTCCTAGATAGTTCAGTTTAGCCTATTATCAGTTAGTGGGTTTTAATTGAGGTGACCATCATTAATCGGCTCAGTTGCGGTTGATAGTAGCATTTTCCTATTGGATATAGGCGTTCTTTGAATTACTTATTTCGAGCTATTTTACGTAATTAAATGCAAGATAAAGTCAGACCTGAATTACTAGTTCAATCTTGGCGTCCTAAGGACCACATTTTTTTTGTTTTTTTTATAAACGGGCATGAAAGCATCAATTCATCTGGTGACATTGTTTTCCTTTCAAAATGGCGTGATGGCTGATTATAACTTTTATAAAAATTGCGGATACGAACAGTCACTTGTAAACTACCTGTATCAAGGGAGTTGGAGAGTTTTAGGTCTTGTTTGGAATCAGTTTCAATTCCGGTTCTGTTTTCGTTTTTCGTGTTCCCGAAATCAAAAAATTTGAGAACAACTCGTTTTTGTTGTTCTCGGAAACAAAAAAATGGGATCATCGAAAACACTATCGTTTTCATATCGTTCTCATTTTCGTATAACAATGGTTCCGGAAACTCAGAAAACACCTTTTTAATGGTTCCTGAAATTGGACTGTTTTTTGAAAAATTTTCTGAAAACAAGTTTCGGAACCAGTTTACCAAACGCGGTTTCGACGGAAACAGTTTTCGGAACCAATCTGCCAAACACGGTTTCGTTGAATTTTAGAAAACAAAAACTGAAACCACAACCAAACAGGCTCTTAACATCTCATTCTCATAAAAATCCAACCCAATATATCTAATTTTACGGTTGGTTCCAAAGCTCTCCCCAACTACCTTGCCACCCATTGGGTTTTCCATCTTCAGCAGTTGTCATAACATTTGTTGTAAAATATGTTGTCAATTAACATTTAGGAGGTGTTTGGATGGCATTTTAAAAAGTTATAATTTATAAGTTTAAACTAATTTTAAAAAGTTATTTATTTTAAAACCTTTTTTTTATGCTAAGTTAGATCAAAAAATCACTTTTTTTTTTAAAAGGAGCAAAACATAATTTAAAAAAATTATAAATTTAATACATAAGCTATTAAATACTTCATCATTCAAACACTCCCCTAAAAGAAATAGTGAAATGAGATATTTATTTTAATTAATGCTTAAAATATAAATTAAATAAAACTCTAAGTAAAACCCCAATCATTGTACTTGTCATTTTCAGGAAAAAAAAAAAAAAACAAATACACGTGGCGACACTTAAAGGGCAAGCAAACCATCAAAGGGTCCCCCACTTACATTTTAGTAGCTGTTGCGATCTCAGAGTCCATTCAAACTTAACGACTGTTCTTTAACGGAACCTCTTTGTAGTTGCAGATGGTGACCGTTGTTGTCATTCACCCAAAAATCTAAATAACATAATTGAATTCTCATAGTTTTAGGCATTGGGTGGCGGAGGATCCCCTCTACTTTGTACTCATCAAAACCATATGGGGCCCCTGCTAATTCATGTACAGCCACATATGTAGCTACTCTTCTTTCATGTATAGTTACTTCCCCATTTTCATAAAATACATATATATATATATATATATATAATATTTAAAACACGAAAATAATCTCTTACATTTGATCCTTCTTAGACCCAGTAGTGATAATAAGATATACGAATTAGTGAAAATGGACTTAGATGAAATTTTCTATGGTTATGTTAGATTTTTCATTGTCAACTTCTTAACCTACTTTCAATTTTGTTGAAAAGTGTCTTAGACACGTATTATCTCTAATATATAAATATATGTGTGCATCAAATTGATTTTGTAACTACCATGTGATAACTATTATTAGCAAATTCTAGAAAGGCCAATTACAACAAATTAAGTTGCTTAAGTTTGTTTTGACAAAAAATAAAAATAAAAAGAATAATCATAACATTTTTTTAGTATTCTTATGAGAGAAGAATGATGATAATTTGATGACCATGTCATAATCTATAGCTTAAAGACTAATATGTCTTTTTTTTTTTTTTGGTTACCAATGTAGCTACTTATCTGGGCGTGATCATAATAACTCTTATCTTGCTGGACTATTTGGGAAGGAGTGAGCCATATCTCAATTCAGCCTTACCAAAGTGCAAGTTGACAAAGATTTTCTGTCGCAACATCTGGTTCAAAGTACTGCTACTGTAAATGGGTTTAAACTCGCAACTGCATTAAAAAAAAGTAAGGAGTTTCACTTTGACAGTCAGAACAATCGAGGCTACCGCTTTGGTTAAAGTTAGTATGTCTTGTTTGGAGAAGTTGAATGATTAAGAAATAACATCTGCAAAGTTTGTTTCAACCCGATTGGAAAGGTGACATTGATTAGATGGTGCCTGAATGTTGGTTTGGAAACCCACCAAATTGCTGGGTCCATTGTCAAGATTCTTGGAGGCAGAGGTTAAAATTATTACATTAAAATGTTTTATGGGTATTGTGAAGTGGTTCCTGTGAGGTGCAAATTATTGGCTGCACAATTCTTGAATCTGGCTGTTCTTCATCACTTCAGTAGAAAAGGCTATGTTGAGGACTAATTTTTATGAAAATAAAATCAGGGTCTGTTTATGATTCTGAAAAACTGTTTTGGTTCTTGAAAGCAAAAGAAGAAGAGAACATATATCCTAAGTAATGCATTCTTGAAAATTACTTCAAAGAAAATCTCTAAGATATCTCCTCTTTAAAACCATTATTTTGAAGCATTTTATGATTTTTAAAATGTTGGATTCGCAAAATGAAAACAATACAAAAATGAATGCACTTCTACCTTCTTGATGTTTTATATTAAGAACTTAAAAAAAATGAAAACATGAAAAAAATTTTACAACTAAGAGTCACATTTGTCACACAATATAAAGCAAAGTTTTCTTCTTCTTCTTCTTTTTTTTTTTTTTCCAATCAAACTCAAACCATATGAAATTGTATTTACTAATTCTGGGTAATTTTCAACTTATTTTTTTTAAATTTAGATAATTGTTAAAGTTGCGGGCCATGAGTTCTGTATATCATGAAAAATGAAGATAAGACTATCTACAATATTGTTATGAAGAAATGACTTTAAAAAGTAAATTGAAAACGACTTCATAAATAAGGAAAGACGCCCCGTTTTGTGAAAGTTTCACATGTACGAGGCATTGTGACAACTTTCGCATTTACATCAAATCAAATTATATGAGTGTAACTTTTTTGTGAAAAATTGAGGCTTTTGCACATGAAATTAAAAATTGTCTTTTCAAATTTAGATCTGGGTTGTTGAGATTTTTATGACTTTCATTATGATCCATGCTTCGCAGTTGAAGCAATCCATAACTTTCTTGTCAAATCAATTAAACCCTAAAGCCGTGCCTTTAAAGAACCTTTCACCTCTCCTTCCATGGCCAGGACTTCCCACACAGTGCCAATTTGGTGAATTTGGTTAAAACCCATCTTTACGCAACCCATTTTCCCAATAAATTATCAAAACATAGAGTAAAAGTAAAAGTTAGTCGTGTTTGTTCGTTTTTTTATTGTATTTAAATTTTTTTTAAGCTAATTCATCTCAATTTATATACATTTAACTGATTTCGAGATCTGTATAATCTCTCCTCCCAATTAATTATAGGGACTTTGTCCTCGTAGGTGGCCCTCAGAAGAGTCGAACTCGCAACAGCAAGAAGCAAACCTACGACCTAACTATACAAGCTATGGTTCATTTGTGATTAATTTGTTATATAAACAAGAACAAGTCAGTCAAGTCTAAATACACTTTGAAATTCATTAATTTTAAGAGTTTTGATTTGATAATTGTGAATGTAATTTAGGACTATATAAAAAATCCAAACTAAATGCTTTGAGATTATGATCTGTTCTATTAAAACTTATTTGTGGTAGGGTAAAAAGACAAAAAAATTAGATTTATATATATTTTAAAACTCATTAAAATTTTTAAATTAAGCTTTTCCAATTACTAGATTCAACTGGTTTTGTAAAGTTGTAACTTGTAGGAGTGTTTAAAGAAAAACAAACCAAACAATGCCTTATGTGAAAGTACATTCTCTAAAATGACAAAAAAAAAGATCATCGTGTGAACACCACGCCTCACACGTTCGGCTAACAAAATTTAGCCACGTGGGGATCGGACAGAATTATCGGGTCCTACTAGTTGGCTTTGGTGGATTGGATGCCTTACGCAGGCCGCTGCCGTAAGCGGCTCCATTGACCTTCTCTATTCACAAAGCCTATTGTTAATTTTTGCTTATTAGCTGTGAATATCAAAATCATCGCAAATATATACACACATATACGTATACATATATATATATATGGACAGAGAAAATCTAAATAGAGAGAGAACCAAACACCAGCGGGTGGTTGTTCGGTGCTGTTCTCGTCTGTCTCCAGCATGATCGTTCCGGGATTTCTTTCTGAACTTTTTCTCTCTCTAGACTCTCTATTGTGAGTGCGATTTCGGATTGAAAGAGCGGGAGATTTGTGAGAGGTTGCGAGGTGGTGTTCTGTTTTCTCACTCTCTGGAGCGAGAGAGAGAGTGTCTCTCTAGAGAGTATGGGAGCTTGCGTGTCGACGCCGGAGGGTTGTGTGGGGGGTCGATTACGTTCGTCGAAGAAGAGGAGCTCTCGCAAGCGAAAGAAAGCAATCAAGCGAAGAGTTTCGTCTCGATTGTCTGAACGATCGTTTGACAAGGTTGATAAGTCCGCCCAGCTGGATCGCTCCTTCATCAATCCCACTTTTCATGGTCCCTCTCTCTCTCTCTCTGTGCACCTATACATATATATGTATATATTTATATTTATCTATATATTGTGATCGAAATTCTGTATCTAGCGTTTCATCGGAAATTGATTTTTATTTCAATTATTTGGTTGGAAATTCTGTTAATTGCGTTTTTGGGTTGAGGATTGGACATGTGGAGCTAACTAGCTGCAATTTATTTGTATTTTATTTTTGATGAGTGCATTATTGCAAAGCTGTTAATTCTTTACGATAAAAAAATGTTTACTTTTTGATATGGAATGTATGGTTTTATATAAGTGCCTATTCTTTACCTAAAACAAGAAGAATTTTCCATGCATAGATAATAATCTGGGCAGTATACTTTTGTTTTGAAATGTGGGTCTTGTAAGTCAATATATGATGATAAGTCTTGAAGAAATTTTGGAAATTGCCTTGTAATTTCATGTCTAGATTCTCCTTTTTTTTATTCAAAGATCCTCTGCTTTCTGAAACACGGGCTTATTGGGAGTCTAATCTTGAGGAGATGTGGATGAAGCTGTTTTTGTTATAACTATGACTAGGAAGTTGACTGCAGTTCAAATTCAGGGCTAGGGAGGGCCGTTGAATTTACTCCATGAACCAAGTACAAAAATTGTACTTGATAGAGATTAATATTATGAGTGTTCTATGTTTTGACATTAGCAGGGAGAGATCTCTAACATGCCACAGATGCAACCTTCAAGAAGTTGTCTTTGACTGCTGTGAATGGTGACTGGTCATTTGGACATGGTTCTGATAGTATTTGAAGGGACATAACAAAAGCCTGACTAGCAGCCAGATTTTACTTTCTTAGGAAGCTAAAAGCCTGCAACAATTCATATCCAAATTTTAGTTGAAACCTTAGACTTCTACCTCATACCCATGGAGTATTGCTTATGTGTCTTTTACCTTCCAAAACTCTTAAATCATTGTAGGATGAAATCATGGTAAGGTACCCCAACAAGAAGTGTTGAGATATTCTGCTTCAGTTTGCAAATTGGAATACAATATCTCTGATACACTGAGAGCTTTGGAACCTTCAAGTTTCTTGACATTTTTCTTTTTGTAACTTTGTGTTGCTCGACAATGTTTCATCTTTAAACTAGGTATAATTGCAAATATTGCTGCTTGATTCCATGTGAAGTCAATTGAATTCTCTCGTAATGTGCTTACCTCATTCCTATTGCAATGTGTTGATACTGGCAGGAAGTATAGAGGAGGCATGGTTTGATTCGGCTGCTATACTAGAGTCTGACGGTGATGAAGATTTCCAAAGTGTGCCAGATGGTATAATTCATGGAGACATGAATCTTCAATGAGTTATCTGAATTTTGTTTCTTCTGCTTTTGATTTATCAGGAATGTTTCGGGCTAATTATTGGTGCAATTTATATCTGCAGATGTGCTATCTCTGAATGGTTTCGAAGGTGTATCCGTATCTAGTATCGCTTCTCTTAGAGAAGCTAATCATAAGGACTGTACTGTCAATTCCTCTTCCACTGATCAGCTACAGAGACCAGGGGACTCATCAACTGGAAATTCCGCACGCAACTCTGTCAGTGAAGTTGCTAAAAATCCAATGCACTTGGATGATGATGATGATTCCAGAAAATCAGTAGGACCTCTAAATGAAGAAAAGCAACCAGTGTTCTGTGATGAGGTCTTCTCTGTGGATGAAAGTGCTGGCAGGGAGGACGGACTGTTGGATAATTGTGGTATTCTTGCAAACAACTGTCTGCCTTTTCTTGCTTCTACCGTCCCCCCAGTTGACAAGAGAAGTCCACCGAGTGCAAAGAAAAAGGCTGCCATAAAGCTTTCCTTCAAATGGAGGGAAGGACATCCTAATGCTGCTATACGTGAGTACTGTTACCTTGCTGTAGGCTCATTCACTGGAATGGCAATACACAAATATGCATAACATATATATAGCTATTTTTACTATCATTCTCATGGTTATTATTGCTACTGCTCTCAGTCTCGAATATTTTTACTAAGTTATGGAACTAAATATGTATATTGCTAATTGTACACCGTGTTACTTATAAGAAAAAGTTTACTTGGCAAAAAAAAAATGATTTTATCGTACAGTGCAATGGTCCAATGGGATGGCTTGTTGCAAAGCAGAACTCAAAAGATGCCCATTCTTTATGGATGGTAGTTTTCTTATTTATAGGTGAGAATTGTCTACATTGGTTGCTGTGTTCATTGAATGGTAATTCTTTAACTCTATAATGGATTCATAAAGTTTACTGCACATGCACGGCATCAACGGGCAGACGTACTGAGAAGAACATAATAAAATTGATAGGATATCGTGCTTAAAGTTATAAATTTATGCAATTTCTGTCCTAAGAGAATAGCAAAGCTTGTAATATTTATTTACTAATATATATTTTTCATTCTTTGGTTTCCCTAGTATCTTCAAAGATGCTTCTCCAAAGACCAATAGCAGGTTCTCAAGTACCATTTTGCCCATTGGAAAAGAAGATCCTTGATTCTTGGTCACCTATTGAGCCAAGTACTTTCAAAGTTCGGGGAGAGAACTATTTTAGGTATGAAAGCAAGATTCAGCGGGTTCATTCTTCACATACGTTCATAACTATGTGCTTGCACATTTGCATATTCTTACACAGTATGAGTATATGATTAGAAGCTGCAGACCCATGTAGTTAATACTCCACATTGGTGGCTTAACAATTATTTCTGAACCAGTTTTTGTATTTCATATATTGCAATCAATTTCTTGTATGGCAGGGATAAAAAGAAGGAGTTGGCTCCGAATTGTGCTGCATATTATCCATTTGGTGTTGATCTGTACTTGTCTCCGAGGAAAGTTGACCATATTGCTCGGTTTGTGGAACTTCCCGCTGTTGATTCTTCTGGAACACTTCCACCCATCCTTGTTGTAAATGCTCAGGTATTCCCACCTTTTACTTCTGGCTTGATTGTTTTCACACACAATGTACATTTTTATGCTGTGGTCAAACATTTCTAGTTTGTATGTTCTGGAAGACATCACAATGGCAAATCATCCTGCTTGTTTCATTTAAACATTGCCTGAAAAATTGAATTGTTTCATATTCATGTTGAAAATATATGTGAGAAATATCCTCCTATATTTTCTAATTTATTTTACCTTCAAATTTTAGTTTTCCTTGACAAATCAAATTGCGCATCTGGAGATTCTCCATTCTTCCAAAATATAAAAAGGGATTGCAACCCAAGAGGGATGTGTAAGCACAATCAGAGTCATAATGCTATATTTGGGTAATTCGCACTTTTCTGTTCATCCTCTTGCCCTTTTCACACCCCAAACTTCAGCCTTGTCACTAACTCATTGTTGACAAGACAATCTGGAGCTGACTTTTCACCATATTTTCTATAAGTGCCTTTCAAATTAATGCATCTTTTTTTTTTTTTTTTTTAAATTTCTACTATAATGTCATATGCACTAGTCTGTAGTGAGTATTGTTAACTGTTAGGCCTGAGCCTCCCGAATCTTTTAATATTTAACTTTAAATATCGAACAGTTCATTCCTGAATTGTCTTCTTTTATTCTTACAATTTTCCTCCCAGCTTTTGAGACTGACCTGTTTCTTTTGTTGGGTCCTACAGATTCCACTTTATCCTGCTTCTCTTTTCCAGAGTGAAACTGATGGGGAAGGAATGAATATTGTTTTATACTATAAGCTCTCTGAAAGTTACTCTAAGGAGCTTCCATCCCATTTTCAAGAAAATATCAGAGTAAGATGGACCATTATATATTTGCATTTCATATTTGGATGAGTAACAGAGTCTTATATTGAGCACTCATGCTGCTCATCTTTTCATCCTTGCAATGATGCCGTGAAGAAAATCTTGTGATTCTTCACTACATTCTTGTTGTAGATGGAATGTTCTTATCATTATAAAATGTGACAGCATTTATTTTTATGATGGTTTTTATGTCTACATTTTTTATGAACCTTTCCGTCTTTCTCATCTTCAAGATCAGAAGATCACTTGTTTTTTCCTGTTATTTATCTGTCTTGTACTGCCATTTCTAACAAGTTCACATCAATTTTCTTCCTTCTGGAACAGAGGCTAGTTGATGATGAAGTAGAAAAAGTCAAAGGTTTTCCGGTAGATACAATTGTACCCTTTCGGGAAAGATTAAAGATATTGGGTCGTATAGTAAATGTGGAAGACCTCCATTTAAGTGCAGCTGAGAGGAAGCTTATGCACGCTTACAATGAAAAACCCGTTCTTTCACGTCCTCAACATGAATTCTTCTTTGTAAGTTCAAAAAGAAAATTCCTCACTATGAAAATTCTAATTTGTTATATTGGTTTTATATGACTTCCTATTTTCCTCCTTTTCAATTCAGATTGCTAGTATTTCATGTTTCATGATAAACAAGATTTCAGTTTGTTTGAATAATGTGAAAATTAAATAAATGTTGTTATGCTCAGCTGCTTTCATTACTCTTCAATCCAGATACTCTGCCATCTTATTTGTTACAGCATTACATCATCAGCATCTTTGATACACATTTGTTTTGCATGAGTTTTTGGGACTAATCTGTTTTGCATGAGTTCACGAGAGTTGGAGGTGACATAACTATTATAGTCAAATTAGGAGTGTGAGTTTGTCATCCACTTCCTAGGTTGCATGGGTCAATTGTTTGATAACTACCTCTGTCCCCCTTGTTTTATGGCTAACTAAGTACGTTACCAATGAAAAGAATTAATAATTTAAGTCACCTATACTTTTATTAGTTTTCTTACGTAAATGGTTGGCAGGCTATATATGTGGTATTTGTTTGTCGAATACACCTACCCTCTCTTTAGCTAAATCTTAATACTTACAACGTGTATGTACCTGATGAGAATGTATAAACGTTCCTCTCCACCTAATTATACTTGCCTATATCTTTCCTGTAGATATAGTGATGTGCTTCTAAGTATACCCAAAATGAGGATATGGAGACATATAAGATAGGCAAGTTATACTGCATTTTTACCAAGGACATGGCTTCTGAGAGGTGCCAATCTTAGAGTAGCATTTAAGTCATGAATCCCAAAAAATGGTTGTCTAGGCGCTTTGATGATTTTCAAATAAAGTTTATGCAAATATGTAATAATGTATATCTTTAGTGGTATTAATCAATTTAACTGGTGTTCATAGGTCACTATATGTGAGAGAAACTTCACTGATTTTTTCCAGTTGCTTTTCCCTCGCTTTGTCCAGTTGTAAAGGTTACAAGGTCAAGCCTAGTCAGGTTTTTTTAAACCTGAGTGGAGAGGTGCTATTTATGTTTGCAGTACTTCGACTGGATTTGTGTGCATCGGCTATATTACTAATTTTTGATAAACTTATATTTATGGAGTCAGTTTATCAGGCTTAGTTGAAACTTGTGCCACTGAGAAGTTATGGCATTTTATGTTTTTAAAGTTGATACACTTATTTATTGCTGCTGTATGACTGCTTTATGAGTGAGCTGAACTGGTGTTGGATTGTGAGAATTCTAGAAAATTTTGTAAGTGGTTATTTTGCTTTCATTCTTGGTGACACTGCTATGAATTTTCCACAGGGAGAAAATTACATGGAGATTGATTTGGATATGCATAGATTCAGTTACATCTCTAGGAAAGGGTTTGAAGCTTTCCTAGATAGACTAAAGCTCTGCATCTTGGATTTTGGCCTCACAATTCAGGCAAGTTTTTTCAGTCCCTCCCTAAGTGGAACTTCTCATTCTTTTGAAATCATTGTGGGGTTTTGCAAGCAGTTAGTAATTCTAAAATTTATCTTTACTGTAAATCAGGGAAACAAAGCTGAAGAGTTGCCGGAGCAGATCTTATGTTGTGTACGGTTAAGTGGAATTGATTACACAAATTATCAGCAACTGGGATTGAGTCAAGAGTCCCTTGAATAAAGTTAAATATGCAAAGTAAGACTTGAAATTAATATCTAATGACTAATTTTTATAAAAGCCTCTGTGACATCTATTTTTTTCATTCTTGACTTCCATTTCGCCTCTAATAACTAATATCAGTATGTGCTTGTGTCTGCTTCTGTGCAACGCACATTGAATGGAATGTAAAGTTCTTAGATCACAAGGAGAGAGAGAGCCTATTATGGACATCCTGCTACCTGCTGGGATTTTTGTAACCCGTGAAATGAATTCAGGGAATGAAGCGATATGAAAGTTTAGCGTATGCATTCTCAAATATATCGGTTTAATTTGTCCTTCAGGAGTACTTTGGGGGAAAAAATTTAGTCTGAAATGTGAACTTAAATTGTGTTTGCCAGTATTTTTGTGTAGATCATGAAGCGCTTATCTCAAATTCAAGGAAAATAAATCATTTTTCTTGAATAATTAAACAATTTATATCGACTGACTTTGTGAGTAATCACATTCATTAGACTCTGCTTATGAATCATCTTAAGCTAATATTTGAAGTTCAAGCCTAGCAGGGAGTAAGTGGTTTCCCTATAAACCTCTGTTTTCAGTGTAAGCTCTTGGGAAATCACTGAGAGGCTTCCATAAGGGGAATTTCTCCCACTAGAAGAAGATAATCAGACAATGTAACTCTTTCTCAGCTTTCTCAGCTTCAAAAACCCATTGGGTATCTCACCAGTAAATCGATTTTTCTGCAGCCTGAGCCTCTCTGGGGAGCTTAGATTTGCTAGAACCTATTCCATTGTTACTCAAATCAAAACTCTGAATCCATTCCAATTGCCCTACAGAACTTGGTAACCTACCTTTGAGATAGTTATGTGATAGTTATTTGTCCTTTGAGATACTTGGTAACGCCAACACACAGAATTATCTGAATAATCTATACATATCTCGACGATCCACCTTCGAAGCTTCTTTGTATCTCAAAAGCTTGATTTGTTGGGCACTGCCAAGCTTCGAAGGTTTGTAACTTGGAATTTCAAGAGGGATCTTGCAATTATAAGTATTGTTTAAGCATATACAGTGAATGAAATTAACTAATAGAAATTCTCACAATATTCAAGGGTCGGTCTGGACAAGCAGTTTTACAAGCTGCTTCCATTTAAATGGTATCCCAGTAAGCACTTCTGAATTTGTCGGTCGTTTTGTAATTTGTGCAAAGCAAAGGAAATAAGCTAATACATCCTAAATCTGCTAATTTGTTGGGTGTGAAAGCCGTAGTCCATTTTAATTAACTGAAATTACCCACAAAATTAAGATATATAATGCATTAATCCTTCAGTACTCGTGATTCAATGGCATTCTTCAGTTGTTGAGGTTGCGAGTTCAAATTTAATAATGGAATGTAATGGGATATCTATTTTGCTGCGACCCGAAAAATAAAAAAAAGAAGAACATTAGTTGTCCACAACTGGTCTACAGAACATGGTACTCCAGCCTTAAAATTGAAGGATCTGTTCTAAGTAAAACCTTTCCAAAGTTGTCTATTTATTGATCGTGAGTGTTGTTAAGAACAAGACTGGTATGTCACAGCTACTTGCTCCTCATTAAAACTGTTACAAGATTTCGACTAATCAGAATACCTTGCACTTCCTTCTCTCTATTTCCCCAGCTCCGCGTGAATCTGGTTTCAGTCATGAAAGATCTGTCAAGAATATTTTGTTAGGTTACAGACCTAGAGGGAATTCTGTGCGTTGTAAACCAATCAAGCATAATAATCAAACTTCTGAGGCAGCTTACTGAAAAACTGTTATAAATCAAACCATTCCACCTTGTTGTTTAATGTACAAGTAATATATAACGAGTCAGACGTGTCTTCGAATTAGTAATATATTCTATTTATATAGAATCTAACCTACCACAAAAATGAGTTGTAAACAAATGTTACATTAAACATAGTTTTACCGATAAAACATCCTACTAGGGAGTTGTGAATGGGAGTTCTCAAATTTACAAGGCTTTCAGGGGAATATCACAAGTGCAGTATCTCTTGATTTTTTCATATACTGAAAACTGCTGTCTAGACAAGGAAGGCAGATTTCCTGTAAGCAGATTAAGTATGCCAGTATATACCAGCCAAATACTGAAATAGCAAGATACCTGGTCCTTTTCTCTACAACATGCCCACAATGATGAGTACCCAAACACTAGTTGCTTCCGTGAGATCTTGCCGATACAGATGCCGTGGGGCTGACAATATCTTGATCTACATTGTCAAAGTTGGCCTTTCCTATCAACATCTTTATCGCTATTTGAGCAACATCAGCAAACCAATCATCCTCTGGCAATACACTGCGATAGTGAAGGTATCAGTATATATACAAATTGATAAAAGAGGCAGTCAAGAATTCTTGATCTGTCCAGTAAATCCATGCATAATGGATACAAAGTAAACTGTGTTTAAAGAACCTTAATCATGAAAAAAAGAAAAAATAAGCTAAAAAATACATGGAGCTAGTTCCCTCCTTCCAACTTTTCTTCTTATCCAATTAGGCATACCTGTAAGGATCTGTTCCAGTTGCAGCAACTGATTCAATAGCTCTACCTATGATGTTTTTGATAACTTGATGAAGATTTCGAGATAAGTAACGGCCTTGGGATGAAAAGAGTATCACAAATTCCATGTCCAAATAAAACTGCAAAAATAGTCAGGAAAAATCTCAGTAACCTTTTTTTTTTTCAATTAAGAATCAGTAAATTGTCCCCTCTGCCCACCCCCCTCAAAAAAAAAAAAAAAAAAAAAACCTGTTGAAGGCCTAGAGGGCCCAGAGGCCTTGGCCCTTCCTCAATTTCTTCCCAAAAGCTTTGGTCATCAGAAAGCCACAAGATGACAGTCTCTGTTAGTCTCATCAATAGTATAGTTGCAAACCTTTCCCTTCCGACAAAGATGTCTGATGTAATGCTTGCAATCCGAGTCAACTTTGCGAAAAGCTCCTGAATGAATATGTAGTTCATAACAGACCACTCAATCCTGGCTTGCAAATGCAAGTATTTTGCAACAAAGCATGTGCAGTGTCTAAAAGCAGCACCATTTGGATTCTTAGCATGCATATAATAGGGAAGATGGGGGCTAATTGCTGCCATTATCTGTCCGCAGTTAAATATGAAGAGAAACTGAAAAAACTAAAGCTGCAAAAGGTTAACTAGCAATTAACTGCTTCTGTTCTAAATCATGATAACAGCAGACAGGTTGGTAGCTAGCAAGGAGAGACATGAGGAATCTTTGTTGAAAGAATAGAAGAAACCATAATATACAAACATTTTTGAGAAGAATGGCAACACCAGCACCTGGCACTGGTTAGTTTCATGTTTCCACTGTATAAGAACCATTTGAAGCTATATTGATTTGCTCCAATGCTTAATAGTATGGCAACATAAACTAGCAAAGCCAGAATGGAAGGCTGTAGATGTGGTCACTTTGACAAAAGAGGGGTCGTGAAAGCACAAAAGCACAGCATAGGAAGGAAAAAACTATGTAGCAATGGTTCTCCTAATGCGGAACATTTTTGTGCGTGGTTTGCCCAAGTTTATACAAGACAAGCACCATTTTCAAGCACAAATATCCATGTCTTTGTTCATTTTGGATTAAGGTTGAAATTCTCGACTTTCAGTGTTTGCTCAGAAAACTAGCCAAGTGTTTCACCATCCTTTTGTCACATTTGGTCTGATCACAATTTCTCAAAAAAAAAAAAAAAACAAACAGACAATTGCTAATTGCTATTTGTTCTGAAATACCTGATATATTGGAGAAGGAAACCACTCAGGCTCATCTGCATTTCCATCCATGCTTGTGTACATCTCTGCACTCAGACGGACACTGCCAGCTTCTGTGAAGATGAGCTCAAGGGCATGTTGTCTGCAGAAGCTATCTCGCAATTGATCAACAAAGCGTTGAAGCCGCCTCTTCAATTCTCTTTGCTCTGGAGCACGGTTTTGCCTGTCCGAAGTTCTTCGAGGGAGGTCATCAATTCTACTACTCTGGTTAAAGCATGACAACTTGGTAGCAGCACGGGGGAGCAGCTCATCTGCTAACAATGATGCATTAGCCAGCAGTGCTGTCTGTTGGATTTCAGTCTCTGCCATCCTAACAATTCTACTCCCACACCCCTCCAAGTTCTCTGTCTCCATTGAACCTGGCAATGCGTTTATGAGCATATTGACATATGAGTT
The DNA here is from genome assembly GCA_033060915.1 of Euryodendron excelsum. NCBI lineage: Eukaryota > Viridiplantae > Streptophyta > Magnoliopsida > Ericales > Pentaphylacaceae > Euryodendron > Euryodendron excelsum. The sequence goes on from CM065388.1 coordinate 4,659,597, forward strand.
GAAAACTTGTACTAGACCTTCCAATGCATTGTCAGAAAATTGCAAGCTCTCGAGGGGCCCCACATCCTCACAGATTTCCTGAAAAGGCATGGCAAACTTAATGTGATTGACGGAGTAAAAAGCTTAAAGAGTAAGCAATATACAGTAAGCTGATTTATTGCATGTCGTAAAACAATTCAGTGCTGCTCATTTTCTGCATAACTTAATAGTCGTAACGATCCAGCTTCTTGCATGACAAAGATCAAGTATTGTCTAAACGAGAACAAAGACCGAAATAGTAAATGACATGAGTCCTTCATGTTGTGAGATTTTAAAGAAGGAAAAAAGTAAACCACCTGAGCCATTGAATTGAATCTGTGAGCACTGCTAGAAAGCTTTGGTTGTGATGCAATCACACTACCAAGAGATGCGGTGCCCAAAGGGCGTGCACCAACTGGTGGATAAGTGAGTGACCAATCATCTGCAGCAGCAAATGCAGCAGTGCTCTGTTCAATTCTTTTTAAGTTGGCACTCAATGCTTGTTCGACACAAGGCCTAAAGAGTCTCAAGAGGACAGGAGAAAGAGCCAATCCACGGGATTCTAACAAAGAACAGTGACCCATGCATATTTGAACACACTCGGCAACAACTCTTAGACTCCCCGCAGCTGCTGATGAGGCCAGAACATGTCTCTTCACAAGAAGAGAGAAAGTCTCAGTCTGCTTGACAGCCCAAGTCACAAGCTCAGATGTGTATGCAGGCTCATCCCCAAAAACGGCCAAAGAATCACTTGCTGCCTGTGCAATAGTTGAAAATACAAGTTGTGAAAGGGCAGCTGTGTATGAGCCTCCATCTGAAGTGCCTGATGGGCGAAGACCTTGCATATTATACTGCAACTTCTTGTGGTGAGATTTAAGTAGCAAGTTATGAGCACGGGGACCATCCCCGAGTTGTTTCAGAGCTTGCACTGCTGAACGAAGCTCAGCACTACGGGTGGAAGGCTGGCAAACAGCCTCTGCAAGCTGATCAGCTAATGTTTGCCTCTGTTCTGTGATTGTAGTCTTCAATGATAATATTGCAGATGGAGTCAATGTCTGCCGCTGATTAGCTTCCTTTGCTATCCGTTCTCCTTCATCCAGAGCAGCCAGAGCTTCGTCCACTCTCCTCTCAGCCAGTAAAACTTCAAGGTTCTCCAAGAATTGTGCTAACCACTTTTCTATCTTTGAAGGTTCCCTATCTTCAGAATCAAATATGTCCTCTTTTGTTGAACCTTCAGAACCAGCAGCAAAGGATTCAAGACGAACTCCTTCAGCTAAACCATGAACAAGAGCTGACTGAGTAGATAGAAGATTTTTCAAGGAAAGGAGCTCCCCTTCAAGATCAGAAATCTCCTTAGATGTACTGCATATGCAAACGACATAAGATAGTAGAGTATGCCATGTACCAACATCCTGGATGAAGTAGCATAAATGATTATTGATTCAAAGGAGTTGCATCATCAGTTGCAAAGTAGAGACATCCTTCTAATCTTGACAAAATCAAAGTAGCTGAGAAATTCATAGCGTTTCTTGAAGATACGTAGCTGTGATACAAGATGCTTCAACTTGCTAATACACATTCTAACTTTATTGCACAGCCATTCCATATATATGTACTAAAGGGATACTTGCCAGTTGCCACACAAAGATTTTCAATTCCATTGTACAATAAGTTGTCGTCAATGTTTATTATGAAGACCTTGCTAATGCCCACTATTAACTTTGGCATGTGGTGGGTTGGTACTTATTGAGACCAAGTACCCAAAAAATTACATAATGGAATCTTAATTAAACCCATGCGTTAAGGAAAAATTAACAATGTAGATAGATGCTGTGATCAACTTTAAGACACATCGAGGGTGATGGTTCACCAAAACAACAGCTAACTAAGAAATCAATTCGAAAATTGAATAATAGAAGCAGAAAGACCAATAAACATGGAAAAAATAACAAGCAAAAGAAAATATAAAGCTGGAATTGGGTTTCTATGGTATCCTATTCTCTTCTAATAAATGACTCTCAGATGGAATCATCTCTCCCCCCAAAGGTGTGTGCAAACTAAGATATATACAAAAGCTTTCTGCAAAATTATACATTCATGAAAGGCAACTAGCCTGTTCATAAATTGTAGAAACCGTGCATCAGCAAGAGAGGTATGAGAGTTCAAGGAGCACTTCAGGTAGGGTGTAAAATGGAAATGCCAATTCAAATTGATAAATTGGTGAAGCTAGGGCACTGCTCATGCAAAGCTTGTGCTAAGTTATGACGAGCATGCTTGACTAACACTCATAAACAGGCGCAAACTCATCGAAATCTACATAAACAATGCTTGAACTATGACAGCTCCAAAAAAATAAAAAAAAAATTAAAAATAGAGGTAACTTAATTTGATGTTACCACTCTGGAAATCATGCTCACCGTATAAAAGCTGAATAATTAGCATAGACACTTTTCCGCATCTCCTCTGCAGATGCCTTCTTCAAATCCACAAGGTAAGAACACAAGTGCCTAATTTCCTGTCAATAGTGCCCAAATTTATTAAACTCATGTTTCGCAATCAATGGGGGGATTGTTATACTCAAAATAAAGATTTAAATACTCATATATGGATTCAATTATGTGTCAAAACCATTAACCATTGAAATAAATGCACGAAACACATGGAATTAATGCCAATTATCAAATATGATGACTCCAATCCACAACCAATGCATGCATGTATGAATGTATGGAGATTAAGGTAACCTTTTCGCTCATGCCACGGCATTTATTGGTGACGTAGCCTTCAGGATCGAAATTAGAGGATTTGAAGGCTTTGAGCTTGTCACCGAGCGTGAGCTCGGATTCGAATTCTGCAGAGTCTCCTTTGCTTGACGAGAACGAGGCTCTCGGGTGCGATATCTCCATTTTTCTCCGTGTTGTAGAGATCAGGCAAGAAAGTGAGGGAGAATGGAAGAAAGCGAGAGAAAATTAGGGGAAGAAAAAAAATCAATTCGGATAAAAACTTGATTACTGGGTGTGGAGATCACCAGATGTGCTGGTGCTTGAACTCGGAGACGAAGGCGGGGGAAACATCTTCGGCCGTTACAAAACCCGCGAATTGGTCAAATGCGGACTCGCTTCTTGTTGGGCTTTAGAAAAAAACTAACTCATGGTCACGCCCAAATGTCTTCTCAGCCACAACAGGCCCATTTACCAAAGAGTTGCTGATGAAAAAGGAAAGGCAAAAAAAAGGAGAGGGAAAAGAGAAATTCGGTTTCAAACACAGCAAGACTAGGCAACAAAGCAATTTTAAAGCTCTTGGAAAAATAATTTTAAGATAAATTTGGCTTATATAACACCATAGATAACTAATTAAGACTAGGCAACAAAACAATTTTAAAGCTCTTGGAAAAATAATTTTGACTTTTGATAAAACAATGTGAATATATCTAAAAAAACGCTATAATTTCAGTACGAATTTGTGGGTCAAAATAATGAAGCCCAATACAATTAGATCGAGCCCATCTAAGAGTATACTGTCGATTTGGGCCATGAGGGGCCCAAGTTCACCAGTACTTAGATGAAGGCCTTAACAGTGGTAAAGTTAGTCTAGATCTAGTAAGGATTGAAGTCGGTTGAGCATACGCAAGTCCATTCCTAAAAGGACTATGACAATAAACAATTATCCAAAATTGATTAACTCCTAAGAGGAGATAGAGTACAATTTCTTATGGGATTATGGCATTCTGAACACTACAAAAAACCTCGTACCACTAAGATGTAAGGTACGTTCACTTGAGTTCTAGCTCTCTATAATTTATTCGATTCATTGTGATTAAGCTTGCTAACTTAATCATTGGAGTGTCTTCAGTCCAAACAGGGTCAAGACATTCTCATCATCTTCTTCTCTTACAGATTGTTCATACTCGTCGATTCGATTTGAGAATTCAACCAGACCTTTTTAAAAATTCCACCTACATAATTAAATAGGAAAATGTATGCATTACATTAGACTAAAGAATCATGCATTATTTTACTTATGGTCCTTAGTGTTACTTAACTTGACGTGTTCATTTATTTATTTATTTTTTATCACTATTTCTTTCTAGTCATCTTTGTCTATAAATCTCTCTCTACTATCAATTGGCATTTGAGAAAAAAATTATGGAAAAAAGAAAAAACTTTGCTTTGCTTTTTATTTATTTATTTGTATCTTAAGAACATATAACAAATTGTAAGTGAGATTTTTAAGAAGGCCTGGTTGAACTTTCAAACTGAATCGACGAGTACGAACAATCTGCAAGAGAAGAAAATGATGAGAATATCTCGACCTCTTTAGGCCGTAGGCACTCTGATAATTAAGTTAGCAAGCTTAATCACAATAAATCGAATAAAATATAAAAAGTTAGAACTCAAGTAATCGTTCCTTACACCTTTAGTGCATGAGAGTATTTCTAGATTTTAAAATGCCATGTTTCCTTTGATAATTAGAGTCACTTTCCTCTTAAAAATCTTCATTGATTGAGTCGATTTAATGTTTTGGACTTATCTTTTATTTGTTTTAATTTATTTAGAAATAAGATTTATATAATGAACTTTATTAGCCCTAATATCTTTTGAATTAAGATTCATCGGTTCCTATGGATCTTTAGCTTTGATCAGCATGGCCTAATCCAACAAGTTAACACCCATGGGCTCAATCTCACTGTACTGGTTTCTTTTCGTCTGGAGCTTAGCGCTTATTGGCGCCACACAAACAATTACCAAAAAGAGCCTAACATTTCTTAAGAATGATGAAGACTGCTCACTATGGTGCGACAACTGCTTGACGTGGGATGGGACACAGTTTTGTTCGTTTTAATACTAAGGAAATACAATCCACATAAAATCACAATTGTGTGAAAGAAATCTAAATTCACACACTACCTCTAAAAGGGTTCAAACTTTGGAGGAGCAATATAGCCTCCAAGTAAACAAAAAAGAATATCAAATGTTATGGAATTTCATGTTGCTCCTCTTCTAATAACCTTTATAATTTAAGAATATGAAAAATGTATTCTTACAAAATTTTTGTATAAAAATAATTTTACCAGAATGATGTGCTTGTGACATTTTCAAATTACAAGTAAAAATAATAAAAATTTTGATTTGAAATGAAAAAACTTCAAACAATCACATTATTATGCATGATAATTCTGTTTGTGCAAAACATAAAACACAAGAACTCTAGCTTATAAAGTTTGCATTTATTTCAAGATTCATTCCAGCAAACATAGACCTAGTTTTGAAGGAGAAATATCCCTTCTCCATTAGTTGCATAAGTACCATCACACACAAGCAGGTATTCAATATATATAGGTTAATTTAATTTACCCAAAAAAAGAAAAGAAAAAGAAAATTAGCATCCCATGATTTTGTTGGCTTTGAGCTTAGGTTTCTCCACCACAGTGCCATCATTCCCAGCAAGTGCTCTATATTTATCTTTCCTTGTAAATCCAGTGCATTCATAGGACAAAGTCGCTGCAATAACCCTCTGAATGTAATTTGCTACTTCATGGCTAGATTTCCCAGCACTGCAAGTTAACTCCATTGGCAACTTGTTCAAGAATGTCACTTCATAAGCAGGGCTAGGATTCATGAAGAAGTAAAAAGGGTCCATCCCTTTCCACCCTCTCGCCGTCGTCCCGTGAAACATGCTCATTTTATTAACCATCGCCACCGGCACGAGCTGGTCGGTCAGCTCGGCGAACAAAGCCGAGAACCGGAGAAGAAACGGCTCCCGGCAAGTGGTTCCCTCTGGGCATATTGCCAGGTCACCTTCTTCGAGAAGCTTTTTTATCATGGCAGCGTCGTTGGCCCGGTCTCGACTGAGCCGGACGGTCTTGATGGGGGAGATTATCTCGGAGAGTCTGGAGACTGAGTAGGTGACAGCGGGAATAGGGCGGCCGAGGGCGGTGGAGAGGAATATTGGGTCGAGGAGGGTTCTGTGGGAGCAAATGAAGAGGACTCCGGATGTGCCGGTGGATTTCTTGACGGGGGGAGGTGGGTTGCCTTTGACGGTGACTCGGACGCCGAGGGCCCAGAAAGCGTAGTAGACGAGGGGCATGGGGAGGAGTGAGCCGGCGGCGATTCGAAGGCAGGCTAGAAGGAAGCCTATGGGGATCCAGAGAATGGTGAGGAGTGCCATGAGGGGAGTTGGCTTCTGGACGAGGCGGCCGTCGTGGAAGATGATGGGCTTGGGTAGCTTGTCGCTTGTTACTGCCTTCACCTCTGGCTTTGGTGTCACAATGTAACCCTCCTGCATTAATTTGATCAAACTTGGTTGTTCAGAAATACATATAAAATCTTATCAAAGTGTCCGTGTTGAAGATGAGCGTTTGACGAGGGTTGACTTTTTAGTATGTGTACGAAGTTGGTTTTGAAATTTTAGAAAAACACTTGCACAAGAATTCTTGAGAAATTTTTAAGATAATTTGGGATAAGTAATTGAAAACGTTACAGAAACTTTTGGTAAACTATTTGAAAAGTTGAAGTATTGATATTTTTGCATTTTTTCTTTTAAATTTTAACCAACTATCTATTTAATTTTTTGTATAGGTTTTTACTAAATTTTTCAAAAGTTTTTACTAAATTTTCTAAAGGTTCCTTACTTTTTGCAAAAATTTTTAGATTAAGATTCTTTTCATTTCATTTATTAAGATGTTGACACGTCAACAAAAAAAAAATCAGGAGTCGAACTTAAAACTTATGTGAAAAGTAATGATTTTGTGATTATATATAATAAAATAAATTTTAATATAACACGACGTAGTTTTGAAAGTCTACATTCCAAGGATCCAAAATTTCTTAGCAAGATTCTTATTAAGGGTCTATTTGGTATAATTTTTTCAATTTTTTTTGGCATAGCTTTTATACTTGCAAGCAAAAAAGTTGGATTTTTTTTCAACATTTTTGCTTTTTTTGTTTTGCTTTTTTACTTAACTTATAAAAGTAGAAAAGTTAATTTTTTTTAAATTTTTTGCTTGTAAACAAAAAAAGTAAAAAAAAAACTAGATTTTAGCTATACCAAACAAATCCGAAGTTTCTCAATTGATTCCTAATTCTTCCTCTACTTTCTGTTTCTTCTATATTTTTTGACTGCGTTTTTCACTACTATTTTTCCCAACATTTTCTACTTCGGTTTGCTGTTTGGTAGCTATGGTCTATTACAGTCATTTCATACATTTTAAGAGTAGGTGTATCATAGATTAGAACAATGAGGGTGTTGCAAACCTTGCAGAGAGCCATGAAGGGAAAATCGGTATGCCGGTCACCAAGCCCGATCTCTGGCTCCATATCTCCAAAAGCTTTGCGAAGAGCTTCAGCTTTGTTCATTCCCACAAGTACTCCAGGCTGATGAACAAACCCTGTCGCCCTACCCTTATAAGTTGAAATCTCAGTCCCCAAAACCAAGTCAGCTCCCAAGAAGTCTTTCAAAAACGCTTCAACCATAATCTTCGGATTTGCAGTGAGAACGCAGCGTTTCCCACACGACGAAAACACACGCCACGACTCGGGATGGAGATCGCTGGAGTAAAATTTGGGCAACACAGCACGTGCCACCGACTCAATATCAGACACCTTCATTCCGGCAAAGGATGCAAAGATGAGAAGTTGGATTCCGGCAGACTCGGATACCAAGTAGTAGAGAAGTGCAATAAGTGGTGAAGCCAACAGCAAGAAGAGGAGCCTAAGAACCCCTCCGACCTCGAAGGCTACCAAGGCAAAGTAAGGGAATGAGCTACGGCCTCTTAGCAAGGTTCCATCCATGTCAGCCACCACCGTTTGCTTCTCTCTGCCGATTGACGCGCAATTTTCGACCGTTGGATAGATTGTTATGGGCATGGTGGGTTTTGAAAAATAACCCAAATGGCCTTTTCTAGAGAAGATTGCTAAAACTGTCTTAAGTAACTCTTGAAGGTGATTTTCTTTGAGTTTTGGGTATATATATATATATAGAGAGAGAGAGAAGTTTGCATAGAATGAGAATATGAAGTAGCATAAAAGAGTGGTTGGCAAGGGACAGAATGGATTGGTGTACAAAGACAATGACAATGATGGCGCGGTGATTTCCGAAAGGAAAGTGGCGGCCGCTGGAATCGCCTGAAGGTTGTCCATTTCTTGTTTTTGGAGAAAGAATAAATTATGGGCTGCGCTCAATTGTGCTTCTTAGTTCAGATCGCCTCTTCTTTGTCTTGTGATGTTCACTATTTCTTGCAGTGTCTTGTAAAACATGTATAACGTGAGGAAAATGTTTTTTTTTTTCAAAGATTTTTATACAGAATTCTGCACCAAAATGATATTGTAATGATAATTTTGTAATAAACAGGCATATTGACGGATTCTTTATTTTAAAGTGATAGACCCACAACTTAGCCACACTATTCTGATAATAAATTCTGTATAAATTTTCTGATTATATAGCATTAATCATAAGTTATGATTCATTACTCATAACGTTTGTTTATTTTATTGTATGAGTCATAACATTATTCATAATTTATCACCAAAATGACATGATTAAGTTCTTTATTTTATTTTATTGTATCAGTCATAACGTTTGTTTTGTACAATTTGCATAACAAGTTAAAAACATGAGCGAAGAGACAAGATTGTGAACAATTAGCACACATATTAGAGACAAGACAAACGAATATACTAAGTATAGGGACATTTGTGTAGCTAATATGCAGCCACATTGTCACTTCTATTTTCCTAGTTTTCTTCTACGTACCTTGGCTTAAATCGCAGAGTTGGCCTCTCCTATAGATAGATCAAGAGATACAATTCCATGAACTAAATGGTTCATAAAAAGCCACATTTTTTTCGTTTTGTAAGAAATAGAAAGCAGGAACTGATGATAGGGAGCTAGAAACCATTTCTTGTCATATTCTCGCACTTTTTTATGAAGGAAATAGTTGATGTAGTGAATTGTCCCTTGGAATTGGATGGTCGTTTTGTATTGTTTTCTATAATAGGTGAAGGCTTAAACTCATAGAAACTATTTGGTAAACTTATACTCTACGAAAATAACAATGGAAACTGATATACAAACATAATAAATGGAAAATGGCAAATGATCCACAAATACAGAAATGAATTTGAAAGGACCAAAAGAAATCACATCATTCTCCATAAAAATTGTATGTAAAATTTCTGTTTGTATAACATTACTTGATAAAAATATAAGAATGCAACGCGAAAAATTGTGCACGATTTTAAAAGAAAGTTACATCAAAGTTTCACATATTTTTCTTTATTTTCTTTTCACCCCTTCTTGTGTGAGCTTGAGGAAGATTTTTGTTTTTGAATTGCGAGTTAAAATAATCTTTGAAGAGCAAAAGTGTGAACTATCCTTTAATGATATGTTTGAAACACGAATTTATCAAGAACAAAAAAAAAGAGGAAAAATAAAAAAAGATGGAGATTCCAAAATTTTCTATTATTTTGTTCTATATTTTTTTTAACAATAAAAAACAAAATGTAATTTCATATTTTTTTTCTTTTTTTTTTTTTTGCTAAATACTTGATCCAAACAGTGTTAAATTTTACCAGAGGAAACGGATCTGAAAATTAGTACAAGGCATTATGCAAATCATATACCACAACTCCACAAGTGATCATGCTGATAATAGCACATTTTTCACATCCGTACGTATGTCATGTGGAACTGCTGAACCAATCGCAATAAAAGCTTAGGCACAGTTGTACATCACTGAATCCAAAGTGATGAAATTTTGCAGGCATTGAAGCGTTGGCATGAACTACGAATGTGATTTAGGTTTGGCAGTTTGTCCTTGAGTACTTTTTGGTTTTTCTCCTTCGAATTAGTAAAGGATTTGAAGCCAAATCCCTAGTTTCATCGAGTAGAGATCTTTTTGAATGTAGTAAAGTTACACACTGCTAAAACTGAAAATCAATAGACAAGATAGGGCCAAATTAGCTTGGCATAAAAGCTACATTATTTTGTAATAAAAAAATATATTTTTGAATATAACAATAAGAGTTAGAGTCATCACTCTTTAAACTTAATTTCTTTTTGGATAAACATGAGGTGATGGATTTCATATTATTTAATAATATAGAACTTGCTTGTATCTATTGGTGATAAAAATAAAGTGAGAAAATACTGTAACAATAATATTTTTGTTATAGTTATCAAAATCGAACCAGACATCAAACTCTTATGCTACTATTTATGGTTTATTGGTTCAACCGATGATTCAACTAGTGTTATAAATTAAATTTATTTTACTTATTCATATATATATTTTACCTTAAATATAATTTATATTGTAAAGTAAAACATAAAGAATCAAGTGGAGCAATGGTAAGTGTTACTTAATTATACCCTTAGTTTCTAAGTTTAGCTTACTTAAAAAGTCAAAATTGGTTAACGGTTTTTCAGTTGAACCGGCTAGTTGATTCACTGATTTTTCAAAAAATATCCGGTTCAATTCGGTTCACATGCTTTTTTGATAAATTAATTGAATTTTCCCTAATCAAGATTCGGTTCTCGTTTCAATTGATTGACCTGGCTAGTCCGGTTCGAATATAATAACTATGATTTTTGTAACAACAAACATACAAGAAATTTAAGACCACTCTACTTGAGTTGGCTTCTTCCCATCCATTCATTTATATTTTTAATGACGCGTCAACTCCTTAATTAAAGAACAAAATAATTCCGTTCCAGGGATGGAATGAGAGAAATCCCTCATCCTGGGCAATGGAAGGGGAATTAAAAATATAAAATTAGTTTAATAAAAATAAGTGATTAATGGATGTGAAGGAGTTACGCCACTAAATCTTTATATTGAAGCTAAAACAAATTAAAATATGTTTTGACGCATTTAAACTCTTAATGACAAGACAATTTATAGACCATTAATTTTAAGTTTTGTTGATGTGTTGTTGCAGGTTTATACATTTAACTGAAAATCTTCAAAGTTTGACACTAACGCAAACACCATGAATTCAAAAGTAGGCATTACAGTTAGACTCGAGCCCAAACCTATCAAAGTTACTTGAAAAAAAATAAAAAATAAAGGAGATGTATATTCAGTTAAACAACAAAATAGAACGGTAGTAATAAATTGTTAATTAATGTAAAAATTAAAATTGAGAATTATTATCACTCAACTTTAAAATTTAAAAAAAAAAAACTCATCAAATAAACGATTGTATACATAAACACAACTGTATAAAAAAATTCGTGTGTAGATACATAAACTTGAGGGAGTAGATAAAAAAAAAAAAAACAAGGGTGCTATCCTCCCACTAGAGGTTTTTCCAAAGTAAACAGATTTTACTTGAATATTGTGTGTGCCTTGTCAATTGTACTACAATAGGTTTGTAGATTTCTCGCTAATAAAATTAACTGGCCTTATTGTTAGTAAGACATTTTCGAGACCATTTTTAATAAATGTTAGCTTAGTGTGCAGGCTATCCATACTCTTTTCAAATGTTTAGTATCGATTTAGATTTTTTTTTTTGTTTTTTTTTTACACTTTGTTTGGAATCTGAATTTTCAATCAGAAAAAAAAATATAAAGGAAAATTGAACAAAATAAAAGAGTAATTTTGTTATATTTTTCGTCACGTTTTTTTTTCTTTACTTTTCCAATAAGCATTAATGTTCTCAAAAACAAAGATCAGGGAAAAGTTCAGAAGCACCGTGTTTTACATATTGTTTTTATTTTTTATAAAATCAATTCAAAAATATTTCCTACCTAGAAGGGTGTTTTCAGAAAACTATTTCAAACAATATTTGAAAATAATTTGCTAGACAAGTTTTACTATTTTGAAAACGAAACCAAACTCCCTACTCAGTACTAACCTATAATTTGCACCATCCAAAATAAGGGTATCCTGCCTTTATTTTTCTCATTGTAGTAAGTTATTAGATGATAATTAAACCACAACCATATAAGTTACCTAATTCGTGTGTAGACAAGACCTTACAAAACTTGAGGGAATAGACGGTTGAAACTTTAGATTTTTTGTAGCAAATAAAGAAGAAAAAAGGCCCACAAGCCGCAACCATGTTCATATGGTTTGCCTCTGTGGGGTATCAGCCCATGGCTGTTGATCATGACAATGAATGAGGCCTGTGGCACCATTCCTCAACCCTTGAAACGTTCTACTAATTAATAACCAAACACCCCACAACCAAAAAAAAAAAAAAAAAATTGAAGTGTTATGGGGAATAACATTGATGTTACTTTTTCTTTCGATGTATAATAAACTGTGCATTTAGTCTTTGAGGACAGCTTTGATTACAAATAATGGTTGGGCTTCTCACCAATTCGTATTATTTTAAATCATACTTTATGAGATAAGAGGATTTGTTGTAAGAATTTGATGCTTATAGAAGAGAAGTGGAAACGAAGGGAGGGAGAAATGGGAGGAAAAATTGAATTTTCTCCTTGTTTGATTTTCAAAAAAAATAGAAAAAAATAGAAAAAACCTAACTTTACACACTACAAATCAAACAAGTAAAGGGAATGCTCATTTTATTTTCTCTTCTCCCCTCAAGTACTAAACACACCTTAAGAATCCAGTGCCATATATAGTTGGGTTCTTCTAATGGGAGGAGAGAGAATTAGAAAATGTGATAGTACATGAACTTGGTAATTTGAACTATACGAGATGCTGATAGAAGAGAAAATGGGAGGAGAAAAAAATACAGTAAGAAAAACTTAATTCCTATTGGCCAATTGAAAATTTTACTCAGATGGAGGGTCTTTGTTTTGTTGTTTTTCCATCTTTCTTTGCCTGTATGGTGTATTGCATTCCTCAAAAATAAAAATAAAAAATTACACAAAAAAAGGCATAAATGGTACACCGTACACAAATCTTGCTTCTTTAACTGGAGGACTTCACCGCGAAAAATTATTGCTTTTATATCACTACCTGGCTTTACTTATTTAATGTCCTCTTATTGACGAGATCAAGCATCACATGACTTCACTCTATTAGACGCACTGCCCTTCTATTGGTGGGATCAAACATCAACACATAGATGAATCCCACAAGCATTGTGTCACTTAGGGGTGTGCATGAGTTGAATTTATTTTAAATTATTCGGGTCAAGTCTATGTCAAACTCAAAAACGAACTGATTTTGGTGAGTTTTAAATTTTTTTAACTTACAACTAAACCAATCATGCCATTAAATTGAACCAAGTTGATTCGACATGATTCAAGTTAATTGGTTCGCGGTCAATTCTATGGTTCAGTTGGATATCGGGTGGGCTCAGAATCTTGGCCCTATTTTGTATGAGCTTTAATTTATTTAATTAAATGTTTAACAAAATATATTTCATTTTGCATCCTCAATTTTTTAAAATCTTTAAAAGCACAACATACAAAAAAAATCCACAATATTTAAATATAAAAAATAATAATTTAAATATGTATATCCAACATCTAAACAAAATTTTGTAACAGATTGGATCTTAAGTCGGGTGTCAAGAGAATTCAGGTTTTAAGAATCCTAACATGAGAACGGTAAAAAAAATATTCAAAAATATTACAAACCTCCCGAATTTCTTGATTTTGCAATTTTAACACTCCAAATAAAATTAAACTCTTGATAGATTTGAATCAGACTTACCCATGAACACTATATTAGTTTGATTCTCGAGCCTTTCGATTTCTTTGATCACCTCTATATAGTGAAGCATCATGTAGCATTGCTCCTGAGAGCACTGAATACCTTCTCCTTTGTTGTCATTATTGACAACTAATTATGTTAATACTTTGCTTGAAGAAAATGGTAAATGCCAGATGACACATCTTACAAAAGATTCAGGAATCTAGCAAAATAATTGGCATTGGAATTGAATGTATGCAAATCATTATAGGAGAGGTCCCTATCAGGGGACCATGAGGAATTCCATTTCATGCCAACTAGCTCCTACATTGCTATTGGATCATTCTTCGTTTTCTCCTCTTGTCCTTATTCTTCTTGATGTTATGACCAACGAGACTTAACAAAGGTGGGTCATGTCTTTCAACAATTTGAAACAACAATAAAGATGAGAGTTAAAGACACCTCCCAACGATTAAAAAAACCACTACCAACCCAGCTTCCTGGCCCCACCGCCCGCTTGAAATGATGCTCCCAACGGTCTTCTACCTTCAAAATGAAAGATTAATCACTTTCAAAAACCCATTAATTAAATTATTTTATCTCATAATCAAATCTATGGGTACTCTTATTATATGGTGAGATTAAGTAGGCTTTTGACAGGGACTAACCTGAAGATTGAGGTGGGCAATCCATGACCACCTGTATCTCTTTATTTTTAAATCTTTTTGTTATTTTTTTTTGGTACATAAATAACACTGAGGGAGAGTGGGTGGCCCCCCTCCTCCCCCTCAATGCTGTGTAGCGTCCCCACACATGGAACTAAACGTCGTCGTATGAGTCTTGGTTTGATATCCTTTTCATTAAAGTTCCTCTTCCTTCTCTGTCGGCCCTTGACACTCCTATATAAAGTGTGTGTATATTATATAAGCATCTCTGCATGTATACAATCCTTGTTAGTTCTTTGAAATCTTGTGTTTGGGTTTGTGGAAAGAATTCGAAATGACCCAACCCTTTTTTTCAGTTCTTTGAAATCTTGGGTTGGGTTTGGAAAAAATTGGAAAAAAAAAAAAACCATTGATTGTGCCTTGATTTTCTGCGTATACAAAGGTCCCTCTTGCTTGTCAAACCTGAAAAAATTAGGGCTTTTTTGGGAGGAAACAATGAAGAGAGCAAAGTTTGACACATTGGTGTCAGTGAATCGACTCAGATCGATTCAGGTCTTGATGGGTGTCTTGTTTCTTTATCTACTCTTGATGAGCTTAGAAATCCCTCTTGTGCTGAAAACTGGATTAGGGTTTGGTTCAGAAGAAGAAGGGTCCACTGGGTCTCTCAACGCCCAGCCATTCAGGATCCATGACGCCCAAAAAGAAGCTTCAGATGTTGAATCTTTTAGGGCTTCAAATAGATCGTTTCACCGCACGCCGGAGCGGAGAATTCGAGAGTACAAGCAAGTGTCCGGCTTGGTGTTCGACGATAGTGCATTTGGTAATGACAATATAAATGACTTCTCGGAGCTTCACAAGATGGCAAGGCATGCTTTCATGGCGGGGAAGAAGCTTTGGGAAGAGATTTCGTTGGGGAAAGTTCGAATTGAATTGGAAAAGAAGGCAGAGAATCTCTCTGACTCTTGCGCGCACTCGATTTCAATGTCGGGCGATGAATTCCGGGAGAGGGGTCAAATCATGGTGATTCCATGCGGGCTGACATTGGGATCGCACGTTACAGTGGTGGGGAAGCCACATTGGGCTCACCCGGAGCATGACCCGAAGATAGCATTGTTGAAAGAAGGGGATGATAGTGTGATGGTGTCTCAGTTTATAATGGAGTTGCAGGGGTTGAAGACCGTGGATGGTGAGGACCCGCCGAGGATACTGCATTTCAATCCAAGGTTGAAGGGGGATTTCAGTGGGAGGCCAGTAATCGAGCAGAATACTTGCTATAGGATGCAATGGGGATCTGCATCGAGGTGTGAAGGGTGGAAGTCTAAGGCGGACGAAGAAACGGGTAGGTGAATTCATTGTTACTCTACTTTTATGGTTATTGAGGTTAATGATACATGATTTTGGTAGTTATAGCTGCATCAAAATGATGACAAAGAACTAATTTGGTGGAAAAACATGTAAAATTTGTTTGAAATCTTTATGATTTAATTTGATGTATATATTGCAAGGAAGTGATTTTTGGCTTGTTGTACATACTACACACCCCGTGATGGTAGATATTTGTGTGTGAATGAGGGTAACCTTAAATTAAAGTCACTGTTTCTCTATGACATTAGCGATTTAGTTGAAACTTTCAGCTTCAAGCAATTTGAATTAGTTAGGTAGTCTATTGTTGTCATTCCGTTCACTTGCTCTGTTCAATGATTACTTGCTTCAAAAGTTTTTTTTAGGACTTTTGCAAGTTTGTTGCCAATGTCATGAATTCCTCAACTATACATGTGGGTTGTCCAGCTTTGCTGATTTTTAAGGTTGTATGAAGTGGATGGACAGGTGAAATGTGAGAAGTGGATCCGTGATGATGACAATCACTCAGAAGAGTCAAAGACTACGTGGTGGCTGAACAGGCTGATAGGTAGGACAACGAAAGTGACAGTGGACTGGCCCTATCCATTTGTGGAGGATAAGTTGTTTGTTCTTACCCTGAGCGCTGGCTTGGAAGGCTATCATGTTAATGTAGATGGGAGGCATATTACTTCTTTCCCTTATCGCACTGTGAGCACCCTGTTAAACATGTTGATATTGTGTATTCGTGAAGAATGTGGATGTTCTAAAGATGCTTACCATGTTGACAGGGGTTCACTCTTGAGGATGCCACAGGACTATTTATAAAAGGGGATGTTGAAGCACATTCTATATTTGCCGCCTCCTTACCCACATCGCATCCAAGTTTTGATCCACAGAAGCATCTGGAGATGTTGACTAAATGGCAGGCCCCACCTCTTCCTGATGGGCCTTTGGAGCTTTTTATTGGCATTCTTTCTGCAGGCAATCATTTTGCTGAGAGGATGGCTGTGAGGAAGTCCTGGATGCAGCATCCATTAATCAAATCTTCAAATATTGTAGCTCGGTTTTTTGTAGCACTGGTAAGGGTTGGTAAAATGGCATGTGTTAATTCCTGACATCCCTTAAGTTGGGTTGCTTACTTGTCGTGGTACTTTTATTTTGACAGCATGGGAGAAAGGAAGTAAATGTAGAATTAATCAAAGAGGCAGAGTTTTTTGGGGATATTGTGATAGTGCCATACATGGACAATTATGACCTTGTTGTGCTGAAGACTGTTGCAATCTGCGAATATGGGGTGGGTGGTGCTTTATAATCCAAAGTTATCGACTTTTTTTTTCTGTGTGCTATTTGCATAAATAATTTATCACTGCATGTGGTTCAGGTTCGCAAAGTGGCAGCAAACTATATTATGAAGTGTGATGATGACACATTTGTTAGGATAGATGCTGTGATCAAGGAATTGAAGAAATTCCACCGTGGCGGAAGCCTGTATGTGGGAAACATGAATTACTACCACAAGCCCCTACGTTTTGGTAAATGGGCAGTGACGTTTGAGGTATACTTTCTTAGTTTCTCTCTTCAATTGTACAATGTTTTGAAGACTTGGCCCCTTGCATGTCCTGGTTGCTTCTTTTGTTCAGATACTTTCCACTTGAATATGAATGAAAATAGCTGATAGAAAGTGTAGGCTTTTATCACTAAACCTGGATTTAAGTTCTATGGTCCTGCTGTTGCTTTTGTTTACTTTCTTGGTTCTTGCATAGCCGAGTAGTTTGGAATCTAAAATGTTAAAAATATATGTATGCGTTGATTTATGTATTATTCCTTGTTGCTTTCTGTGCAGTGCTCATCTAGTTGAAAATTTCTTTGCTTTTCCGTAGAGACTAATGTTGATTCAGTGCTGAAATAATATTATCTGCCAGTTGGGATTAGATGACTTATTTGTTTGAGATATTGGAAGTCCTGAAAAGTTATTTGCTCTAGATTCAATTACTAGGGATTTGATGCGTATTAATTTCCTTCTAGGGCTGCAACTAGGGTTGGTTTGGCTGGCCGAGGGGTCTGACCAGGTCCAACCCAAGGCCTACCAAGGTCAAACCAGACTTGGACCGAGGCAGACCTGAAGCCCGTGCTATTGCAACCCAAACCCAACCCAACCTCAATTGAACAAGTTTGGGTTAGGCTCAGGTCACTTGACAAATGCTGTGTAACGTAACTGCCGTGAGAGAGGGGTTGCCCAATCCCAATAAAAAGTCAGGTTGGTCCCAGTCGATTAGGGTTCAACCCGTCCAACTTGCCGCCCTATTTTCGTTATATGTATGTAAGCCATTGGCTGGTCGTTCTGTGACATTTATTTCCCGTGCTATCTGTTGCGTTGAAATTGGACTTGATCATGTGACATGTGAGAAGTTTTCTTACAGAGGTGAAGTCGGAATGTGTGAGCTGGCATATAGACTAGCTTCTACCTCATTCATGTATGGGGTTTGAGAAGGTTTTCCTTGACCTTAGAAATACCCTTTCAATACATCTTGCTTTAAGCCGGTCAAACACAGAGGAAATTATGTAGCAAGAAAAACTCTTCTCTTACGTCTGAATGTCTTACTAAGCATAATCAGAACTACTTTCTTTTAACATCTCATTTACCTGTCAAACCTCTAGTGCTACCTTGGTTAGTTGTTTGTTTGGTGGTGGCATGATCAGCTCTTGAAATTATGTATGAGTGCTCACCTTTCATTTCCATTTTTGTAATGACAGGAATGGCCAGAAGAAGATTATCCACCCTATGCAAATGGGCCTGGTTACATAGTGTCATCTGACATTGCACGGTACATTGTATCTGAGTTTGAAAAACACAAGTTGAGAGTATGCTCTCTCTCTCTCTCTCTCTCTCTCTCTCTGTGCAATTGTATGTTGTGATTGATGCTTTAATTTCACACGGTGCAGTTGTTCAAGATGGAAGATGTGAGCATGGGGATGTGGGTAGAGCAGTTTAACAGTTCCTTGCGAGTTGCGTATTTGCACAGCGTGAAGTTCTGTCAGTTTGGGTGCATCGAAGATTATTATACAGCACATTACCAGTCTCCAAGACAGATGATCTGCTTGTGGGACAAATTGCAACATCAAGGAAGAGCCCAGTGCTGCAACATGAGATGACCCTGGTCCTCACAATGATAGCGTAAATCTTTTACGCTTAGGATGTGGAGAACTTCAATGAAAGAGGGGGGAGGGGAAGAAAAGGAACAAGTTTTGCAGTCATAGCTTGTGTACATATTTAGTGTTGTTAACATTAGATATATTGGGGCTCTTCTGTTTACTTTTTTAATTCATTCATTATTCAATTTGTGGTCTTCTTTTTGAGGCCCCCTCTTATGAATGAAAGAGATTGGAGGAACAAGGTTGCTTGTGGAAATGCATGGGGAAAAATCTTTAATGATCTCGGTTCTGGTTCTGTATGTGAAAGAACAATACAAGCAGAAAGAAAATGATTATTTTAGGTTTAAATTCTCTCTCTCTCTCTCTCTCTCTCTCTCTCTCTCTCTCTCTCTCTCTCTCTCTCAACATGAAACCTTTTCCACCCTTGTGCTATCACAGTACCACTGATTTCTCTGAATGCAAATATATGGAAAACCGTTTAGGAGATTCTGGAGCAAAATGTAATAGGGAAAGGAATGATTTCAGAATTCAATCTTATGTTGCAGAATAATATGTAGGTATAAAGCTTACTAGATCACTCTCTGGAGGTTCCCAGGGAAGCTGGATAAAGAAAGAACCTTTATCAGGAAAGTGATTCTCTCTTAGTGGAGGTGCTTAAAACAAGGATCTCTATTCCATTGAGGAACATATCTAATCTTTAATATAGTTCATTCTTCAAGGCTTAAAAGCCCTAGTTTTCAAGCTGGATCACACACACACACACACACACACACATATATATTTTTTCTAACTAAAAAGTGAGAGGAGGCGACCGATGATAACGACCTCCTTGAGTGTGACCATATGAGCTCTTATCTGCTGCGAAATGTCCGATTTGAGCCATAGCTACTGCTGGGAAGGCGAGCTCATCACCACAGCCCCACCCGAAGCCAAGTAGACCAGAAGACAGCTCAAGAACAACTAAGCTAAGAGGGCACAATTGGCACGACTCGAACTTGGATCTTGGTGCACGCTGGGGTATGACCAGGCGACCTCCTGACCTCCAGGCTACCCCCTCGACTCAGCTGATTACCTATAAACTTGCTTCCACAGATCGGTTTTAGCAGTTTGGACCATCAAAAATATATCATTCTGTGTAAATAATTGCATGAAAGTGTCATTGTATAGTGTTTATGGCATAGTTATATAGTTCTTCACCAAGATAAAGATTTCATGTTCACAGTATGGACCATAGGAATGCTTAGGTTCAATGAGTAATAACTCGGATTTTCTCACTTAATGTTTACGTTTAAGTCTCTATAGCCGTTCGGTAGATTTAAACCTACTTTTTAATACTCATAGCATGTGATGAGACCTAAGCTTTGTCCCAGAGGTAGGTGTGATGGAGCCTCTTACAAATGATTGTATGATATTAAAGGACAATACTACTTAATGGATGTGAGAAATAATTTATCTACATATTCATCTTACTTATCAAAAGAAATAGAAAAAAATATTTTATATTCTTAGAAGGTTATGTCACTCTTATTCTTTCCGCTTAGAGCAAATGTGTTGCAGTGCTCCGAGAGTACTAAAAATCACTCAATGGAGTAATTTGCATGTGAAGATACCATGAAACTATGACCCATCTTTTTCTAGCAAAGGAGTAATTTCCTACCCTTGCATCAACTGGAGAATTCTTAACAAGAGATAGTCAACCTTGATCATTGTAACTTGGGTTTTCAACGTTGGAATTCCACTGTACTTACATTGTACCGCAAGAGAAAGGGTACTTGAATTCCCCTCACATTGGAGAAATCTCTAGAAAGAAAAAGAAAACAAGAAAAAATCAAACCAAAGCAGTTTTATTTGGTTAACGTTCCAGCATTGGAATTCCAGCCACAGATCGTCACATTCTACAGCAAGACCAGAAACCAAGCCAAACAATAGATCAACCCAGTCCCTGCAAAACCAGGATAGTCCATTAAAATATGTAAATACATGAATAGAGGAATTTGAAAAAAAAATGATATATATATATATACATATATACCAGTCTGCCATGGGAGAAGTAGTAAGCCACTGCTCCAAGATGCTGCAAAGTAACAATCTGCTGTCGTATTCATCCCACTACCACAGTTACACACAAATGTATTATAGGATCCAGAATACCCACAAACTCCATTGCTCCTCTCGCAATTCTCACACATTTTTGGATAATCATTATCGAAATTGAACTTGTATTTCAATGCCACCCCATATTTCCAACTCTCTGGAGCATGATTTTTGTCGTCGAAAGCGTAAATCCCAGAATATGAACTGCACTGTAACTTCTGCAAATCCATTTCAAACGACGGCCCGAGATCTACCGGAGCGTAAACACAGCACGTAGAGATCGGAATGTCGAGTCTGCTCAATGCTTGGCAGGAATAAAGAAGGCTGCAAACATCTGCACCGTTCGTATCACAGAGAGGGGCTGTGCTGCTGTTTCGACCGTCAGATTTGTATATAGGTGACGAAGATGTTGAGCAGTCGAGCAATGCGAAGATGGTATCGTCGTGAAAACTGAAGGGAGCTTTCCAGTCTAGGCCAAAGCCTTTGCTTGGCTGTGTGGAAGAACAAGTTGACATGGAGGGATCTGTGATGTATAAGACTTGAGTTGTGTAGTCTATGGAGGTGATTGTGTAGCAGCCTGTGTGAGTGCAGAAGGTGAGTTGGTTGTTGTTGCAGGTTATGTAGTTTTGGAACCGTGGATCGCCGCATCCGGGACCGGTGCCGAATGGGTACTTGATGGGTTGGTTGCCACAGGTCCTCTGGCAGGTCTGGCATGAGATTAAGTAGGGGAAAAGTGTGAGAGAAATTAAGGTTTGAACAGTAACGGAAGAATACCCGAGCTTCATGTTTACGAGAGAGAGAGAGAGAGAGAGAGGAGGATGTGAGATGTGAAGTCTGGTGTGATATATATATATATATGTGCAACTCGCTAGCTGCTAAGTCTTCCCTTTTGGGGTGAGAGTAAGGGGAGAAAGCAAGTGCTTCCTATTTATGGGGATTGGTTTGGCACTTTCGGTGTCTAGATTGGCTAGCTTTTTTGTTTCTATGATTCTATACCATCAGCTGCTTTGGATCCATAACTCCTTGCTTAAGGTTGGAATTTTATTAAGGAAAAAGCGAATAAAAAAAATGTGAAAAAAAAAAGAATAAAATATTTTCTTTTCTTTTTATTTTTATTTTTTATCATTAAATTCTTGATTCAAACATGACTTACACCTTGAATTTATTATACACAAACTGCAAGATTACTGAGTATTATTGCAAGACAATTTTACCTCATGGATGATTTTAAAAGAAATAATAATATCTACAGTTTGAAGTATGTCTGTGTGTCTCTTAAGCGTTTCCTTTTTCTTAATTTAGACATGTTGGTCTATGGATGTTGACTGCTAAACTGGTGATCCATCAGTAGGTAAGTTGGCTGTTCAATAGTCTAATATTGCTGCCCTTCAACATGGATTTTTTTGGTTGTGATTACATAAAGTTTTATATGGGTTTGTGTTTGTATATATATAGATATACATATTATTAGATAAACTTTTATGTGGGTTTGTGGATGCATGAATTTGTAACCTTCAGCGATTTCATGATGATTCTTTCACTGCTGATGTTAATGATTTTACATAACTTTTAATTCGAGCACTAATGCTTACCTACCCAAGAAGAAAAGGCACCAGTTGTCTTCTTTTTTGTTTTAGAAGTTTCCTCAACCTCTCAGATTAAGTGCTCACCCACACCAACATGATCAGAAAAAGGCAAAAGAAGATTGCAGGAAAGAGGAGATTGACACTGAAGAATGCAGTCATGCCATGGTTATTGTATATGGCCATGCTCAATCACTTTATCGCCATCAATATCATTAGTATTATTCCCACGGCAGCTATCTCAGACATAAGTTAAATCATTGGAGCATTGAGAACAAGCCCCTCAAAGCACAATTTTGACTCTTCGGCTTATCACCCACAATCTCTCTTCAGGGTTCTAAACTCAACGACGGCAGCTAGACATGAGGGTTGAATAACCTTTTTGATCCTGAAAATGTCAAGAGTAATTTTCTTTTGCTAGTATTATATGTTATATTGCAATGGTTGGTTGTTGGCTTGGCTTCCTGGAGCAGTGCAACAATGGATTCAAATTCCTCTGAGTTTGCCTTAATGCCAGTTTTCATATCTCATCTTCATTGTCTTGGGATTCTCTGCATATATTATGCTATTTTGTATTTGTATTTGCTGAAAGGCGATTGGTTCTGTAAGAACTCAGCGTTTTTCAAAAAAATAAGTCATTTAGGTTTTGAGTTTTGACTATTGAAGGAGGTGGATGAACACCCACCCTTTGATGTAAAACATGGGCTCAGTTGTCAAAAATATCAGATCAGATGAAAGCCTTAAAAGTCTGTTCCATCTCTCTCTCTCTCTCTCTCTCTCAATTTAATAGAGCTCTCAATTTATTCCAGAAATAATATGGAAAAAAGAGTTACCTATATTGATAACTCTCAAATTACCACCAAACCAATACACTAGTCGAAACGCTGCAAATATGAATTTTTCACTTATAATAAGAGTTACCTATAAGAAGATTGTTGAATCTATAACCTAAAAGGTTATATGATTATATCCGTAATCTTGTCTCTCAAATGCTCGGCTAGCCTTAATGGCCATGAAACAATCCTTTATTTTTTATTTTTGGAACAAAGAGGGCCAAAACCAAACACTAGGGCATGTTTGGTACAGTTTTTTTTTAAGCTTTTTTAGCTTAGAATTTTTTTTTTTTTTTGCTTTTGTGCTTTTATAAACTAAAGATAAGCAAAAAAGCTAAAAAAATCCTAGCTTTTTTGCTTATAAACAAATAAAAAGTTAAGTAAAAAAATTGTACCAAATAGGTCCTAAGTAGAAACTTTGTAAGAGATGCCTCACACTAAGTGAGACAAAAACAGATGGGGTCAGAGAAGAGAAGATTCACAACTCCATGCTTCCCTGGCATTGCAAGCTAATCTATCGGTGCTACCATTAGCTTCTCTGAATATATACTTGATTATAACCAGAGAGATGTCGTAGTTGGTCAAGTGGGTGTACTCTCCACGTTGACTAATTCAGATTCAACTCATAGGGTATTGGGGCCAGACTATAAGAGATTTATATCTCATGAATACTTTAGTTTTGAGATAGATAATTTGTCTTTGACTGAATTAGAGATGGGATTAGTCGAGGTATGTGTAAGTGGCCCGGATACCCCTAACCACAATAACAAGAAAATATATATACACACACACACACTTAATTATGCATTTCCAATCCTTAATTTTCCCTCAAGCATTTTTCTTTATTTTTTGGGTGCAGATTATGCATTGTTCTGTGAGTGAGTGAAGGCATTTGAGATAAAGTAATTTCAACAAATTAGCAAGGCCCAAGAACCATATGCAATCCAATGGGCCAGTTAAAATTGGTCAGTTGGGGCTGGGCTATCTCTACCAATGGTTACGGTTCCAACCTTCACGTCAAGGCCGAGAAGATCTTCAACCCGACCCGCTATATCTCGACGTTGCCAAGGTTCCAATTTCCATAGACAGCGATAAATTGCAGCTCCGCCATTGCCAACTCAGTACAGGTCTACGCGAGCAAGCGCCCAAATTTCAATCTTTAGCAGCATTTTGCCTTTGATGGATAAAAGGTACCGTTAATGCCTCTTGCCTCAATCCTTAGTTGATGGGTTTTCATTAATTTTTTTCAGGGAATTATGGGTTTTGTTTTATCAAGATTCCAAACATTCCATAACTTCGTTTCACACTCAGAAGACTAGGCCTTAGTGGGATGTCTTCAGAAAGCTAGTCCCTGTAGGCAGTTTAACTCTTGGGTGACTAGTGTACTGGTTTGATGTTGCTCGCTAGCCATATGTTTGAAAGAATGCCTGAGAAAACTTTTCCGTGGGATTCATTTATAGGGTCTTTGTGCAAATATACGGATATAGTTTTTCTGATAATGAAAATTTTTCGTTTTTCTTCCAATCCTAGGAAGTTAGAATCATACCCCTTAGAGATAAAATGTATTTGTAGGGAGACTTACGTCTCCGATAAAAGATATGCTGATATGGGATGTGTATATATCGTACTTCGCCTGTAAAGAACTAGATGTTCTACTTGACAACGCCTGCTATATTATTTGGAACATGGATTGCTTGCTCCATGGAATAGGAACAGAAATGTGCTACTCCACATACTTTTTCGGGTATCATTTTTTTAAGAACAAATGAGGATGCATTATATGTAAGATGTTTAAAATCCATAAGCTTTAATTTTAAGTTAAAAAATTTGTTCTAGTGAAATTAATCATGTAACTAAATAGAATTCAGGGTGTACGCAAGTTAAGCTATTGATGGAATGTGACCCTTTCCTTAAATGTTTTTCTCAGCCTTTGGTGTCCCTTGTAAATGAAATACCAACAGCAGAAATAGGAAAATGCTTAGGAATCACTAAGTTGAGTGTTGCAAAATGAATTTGTACCATATTTAGGAAATTGTTTTCCAATATGGAATAATCTAGATTACTATAGTTTTCAGGCACCTCCGTATAAATCCCAATGTAAGGTCAACAAGTAAGAAAGCAGGAATTAGTTAAGATAAAAACAATCAACTCATGGTTTCTCTCTGAATGCTATTGCGAATTGACCTAGTGGAACTAATTATCTTGGGTCTTGATTGGTGGAGTCTTGGATTGTGACATTTAGTTTTGGACTCTTTTTGTTGTTGCCATAAAGTGATTCAAGACTCAAGAGGAGCCAGTTTTTGGGCACTAGGTTTTTAGTTTGGTTCCAGGTTGGTTTATTTTTGGTACAACTAGACATATAGAGAGGAAAAGTTTTTAATGTATCTGCTATAGAGGTAAATAACCTACATCTGCCGATAAATATATGTCACATATTGAAGTGTTACACAATTGGTACTTGTGCAGGTGATGGTGCAATGAAGAAAGATCTTTCCTTTGGTTATTCTACATGGAGAGCCACTGCATTGTCAAAGAGAGACTCTCAAAATCTGCTTTGATGGGTCTCTTTCGTAAAGATGAAGAGGTGTGCCGTCTCCTTCTCCGGCCATTTTTATCAGGTCTGCTTTAATCAACCTTGCTTGGGTTCTGCTCCAAATCATTTTTCATTGCTGTTCTTGAGAAATTGTTTGGTCCAAAATCTATCCTCCTTAGGCTCAACCACTTCCAGGCCGTTTCCTGATTATTCACCAAAGAAACCTACCATCAGAGACTCTGAACTTGTCCATCACATCTCCACCACCATTAAACAACGCCGCTCTGAGCCCCTTTGCCGCATTCTGAAACCCTATGAATCAAAATTCAGGCCAGATCACCTTATTTGGATTCTCATGCACATAAAGAGCGATTACAAACTAGTTTTAGATTTCTTTGACTGGGCGTGCATACACAGGGACCCATCACTAGAAGCGTGTTGCATTGTCATTCAAATTGCTGTTGCTGCAAAAGATCCAAAGATGGCTCACAGACTTATTCGTGATTTTTGGATGAAACCCAATATAGATAATAGTCTTTCATTTGGTCATTTTTTTGAAAGATTGATATACACTTATAAGTATTGGGGATCTAATCCTTACGTCTTTGATATTTTCTTCCAAGTCGTTGTTGAAGCTGGAATGCTCCATGAAGCGAGACAACTTTTTGATAAGCTGTTGAATTACAGTGTTGTTATATCTGTTGATTCATGTAATTTATTTCTTTCGCGTCTGCCAAATAATTCTGATGGGGTTGAGATGGCATTGAAAATTTTCTGTGAATTTCCTGAAATGGGTGTTTGTTGGAACACTGCATCACATAATATTGTGATCCACTCACTTTGTCAATTAGGAAAAGTAAAAGAAGCTCATCGCTTGCTCCTGCAAATGGATTTGAAGGGCTGTATGCCTGATGTTATAAGTTACAGCACTGTAATTAACGGATATTGTCATGCTGGGGAGCTTCAAATGGTGATGAAGCTTATAGAAGAAATGCAAATGAAGGGATTGAAGCCAAACCCATTTACATTTAGCAGCCTTATCCTTCTTATATGTAAAACCGGCAAGGTTCTGGATGCAGAAATGGTGTTGAGGGAGATGTTGAGACAAGGAATACTTTCAGATAATGTGGTCTATACAACTCTCATTGATGGTTACTGCAAGGTTGGGAATGTTTCAGCTGCATACCATCTGCTTGATGAAATGCAGAATTGTAAAATTAGTCCTGACTTTATAACATATACTACTCTTATTTGTGGGCTTTGTCAAACTGGAAAGACAGTTGAAGCAGATAAACTCTTCCATGAAATGCTTAGTGGAGGGATGCAACCTGATGAAGTTACTTATACGGCGCTTATCGATGGTTATTGCAAGGCAGGTAAGATGAAAGAGGCCTTTTCACTTCATAACCAGATGGTGCAGATGGGGCTGACCCCAAATGTTGTTACTTACACTGCACTTGCTGATGGGCTTTGTAAACTTGGGGAGGTAGATACAGCAAATGAGCTTCTTCATGAGATGTGCACAAAGGGTCTTGAGTTGAATATTTGCACCTACAACTCGCTTGTCAATGGTTTTTGTAAAGCAGGGAACATTGAACAAGCAGTTAAGCTGGTGGAAGATATGGATGTGGCAGGGTTCCATCCTGATACTATTACTTACACTACTCTAATGGATGCATATTGCAAGTCAGGGGAGATGGTCAAGGCTCATGAGCTGCTTAAAGAGATGCTGAATAGAGGGCTTCAACCCACAGTTGTTACATTCAATGTGCTGATGAACGGATTCTGTATGTCAGGAATGCTAGAAGATGGAGAGAGGTTACTAAAATGGATGTTAGAGAAGGGTATAATGCCAAATGCCACCACCTACAATTCTCTTATGAAGCAGTATTGCATTAGAAATAACATGCGTGTGACAACTGAAATATACAGGAGGATGTGTGCTCGAGGAGTGATGCCTGATAGGAATACCTATAACATCCTCATAAAGGGGCACTGCAAAGCAAGGAATATGAAGGAGGCATGGTTTTTGCACAGAGAAATGGGTGAGAAGGGATATGGTCTTACAGTTGCTTCTTATAATGCACTAATCAAGGGTTTCTTCAAGAGGAAGAAACTTTTGGAGGCAAGGAAACTGTTTGAAGAGATGAGGAGAGAAGGATTGGTTGCAGATAGTGAATTGTACAACATTTTTGTTGATATGAACTATAGTGAAGGGAACATGGATATCGCTCTTGAGCTTTGTGATGAAGCAATAGAGAAATGTCTTGTGGATAAGAACAAAAAAGAAAACACATAGCTTGAGTTGTCTGTGATACTTTGATGGGATTATTATGGGACAAATTTTCGGTTGTCCTTTGCATATGCTTGGATGGTGTGAGTCTGCAGCTTACTGATCTCAACAACCCACAACCAGGGTAATATATTCCCTTTGTCTTTTGTCAATTGTCAATTTGAACAGATTCCGTAAATTTATGAAGCTGAACAAGTAATAATTTCTTAGTTAGCATAGACAGTCACTTCCATATCCAAAAAGCTAGTAGAATCAAACGACCCACATTTTATAATTTTTGACCTACTCTTCAACTCTTTTATTCTTATTTTTCCTTGAAAATCTAGTTTTCCTTAATTTGGAGGATCTTTGGATGCTTGGTTGACATTGGATGTGTCCATAGAGGTTACTTTCTCTTGCTCTGTGTCAGGTTTTTAGTTTAAATCTAAATGGAGATTAGGTTATATGTGTGGCATTTGAAGAACCAAGTTGAGAACATAACATATACAAATACTATGGTTAAGAAAGCAAGTTAGATTTTCTGACTATTAGTCAAGCCTTCTTGAACTGGATTGAATTGAGTTGAAAATTGAAAAGAAAAAAAAGTGCCATATAGGTTTCTTTCTGTTGCTTTGTGTCAGATTTTTAATTTAAATTTCTGTTATGCTTAGTAATTGTAGTTCTTCTGAGTTGTCTTAATTGCTACACTTAAGATTCTCCCGTTATGAAATGCAGAAGACTGATCATGGATGAAAGAAAGAGCATTTATTGAGGCTGAAAAGAAAGTCAGCTAGGCTTGGGGAAAAACATCCAGACTTGATCAAATTGTAAGTTCAAACTTACAGTGCATATGATGTTAGATGTTTTTTTTACGTATTAGGTGATTGTTAAAGACAGTAGTAGACTTGAATGGATGGCATGGTAGTCCGAGTTATATCTTCAAATCCATGATTCCCTAATGATGATGCTAATGTTGCTTTATGTTGTAGTATGTGATTCATAACATCCAAGTAGAATATATACCATTCTAGCCTGGTGATGAGTTTGTCCAATTCTTGCTAATCGAAACACTAAACTCACATATTTGGTTGTTTTCACATTACTACCCTCTATTTCCATGCAGGATGACGCCCTTGTACTATTTATGTTTTTAAAGTAGAGAAGGCTATTTCTTTTGGAATAATTCTGATGTTCTTAACATTCGCTATCTCAAATCAGTGGTTTCCCTGAAAGTTTCTTGGATGATCCCTATCACTTTCAACTTTTCAAGGTATGATAATAGAGTTACATTACAGAAGCACTCTGAATTCCACTGTGCACCTGCTCATAATATAGTATCTAGAGTTTTTATGCACTTCCACAAATAACAATTACGATATGGAATTGTTTGCTTTGATAAAATGATGTCCACTTTTGTGTCATTGAGAGTTGCTTACTTACCTTCAAAACATAGCATTCAATTTCTTTATTCAGCTTCATCTTTAAAATAACCAACTAATTACCACGGATATGTCAGTTTTGATGCTAATTACTGAAATTTTCTCTTGGGAATACTCTGGTGTTGCAGTAACGGGGTACTACAGTGGATTCCAGATGAGTTTGTCATCAGGACAGTGAGCATGTGCATTCCAGAATCAACCAAGAAGAGAAGCGGAAACATGCTCCTACAAATGAAATTTTATGTTGAATGGATGTATCCACTTCATGGGTAAATGCTTCTTGAGAACACACACTTCAGAGTCCAGACCAATAAAATAAAGCTAGTTCTACCGAATCATGCAGGAACTAAACATAAATCATTGGCATAGGCATCAGCTGCCTTGCAGATTATTTATGAGGGTAGACTTCTAAAGTTTGGTTGCCTTGAATTTTGTGGCTTTTGTGATCAAACTTAGGTTCCTTTGTCCTCAAATAATGTAGTTTATACCTGGACGAGTAGGGTTCAGTTTATTTCACAATGCTCTATGCCTTGGTTTAAAATCCAACCTCAGTCAGTTTTTTCCATCCTCCTATTTTTTTCATTTTGTTTTCAAAAACAGCATGGAGATTGATTTGCGTTGCGATTTTGAGGTGTGATGTGATATCATTTTAGGTAAAAATGTTGAATGCTTCCTGGAACCGATGATTTGCCAAAGTTCCCTGATCTTGGCCTTCCTGCCAAGTTGACATGCCTCCAGAATTATGTTGGTTCAGGCCTGCTCTAAAAAGCACCTTGAACCTCTGAAAATTTGATACAAATATACATACAATATATATATATATATATATAGTATATTTTATGAGAGAGCAGATAATTTCTACAGAAAAAATATAGATGCCCGTTAGTAGTGGGTCTAACAACTACACAACTGATGAGCTACAGGCATTTGTTGTAAACCTCTTATATCATAGCCAGACAGAATCCAATAAGATTGGTCATGTATAACAAGGATCTCAATTCACTGCTTTTCATATTGAACAGATTTGTTACAAAATGGAAAGATTTTACAGCCTGTTTGGAACTTGGGGGAGAGAAGGGAAATAGAAAATGAAGGAAAAATTTTCTTGCTTGGTTTTGTAAAGCAAATGAAAGAAAAGTGAAATGAAAGAAGACAGAAAAAGAGAGAGAGAGTGATTTAAATTTTGTTATCTTTTTTTATTTTTCTTTCCCTTCTTTTTCTCTCTCAGGTGAAATCAAACAAGAAAAAGAAAAAAAAGTAGGTTCCTCCCCTCCCCTAAGTTTCAAACAAGTTAAAAAATACCCACAAAATATGATAAGAATGTGAAAACTCAATGTAACATATCCACCGGACTTTTTCTTTTTTGTTATATGAGACAATGACGTAAATGGTCGGTGAGATAACTTTTGTGACTGATTCCATGATATCCCCCTCTAATTTGATACTAAAATTGTATTATTAACCGATGCTTTGTACTTCATAGACATAAACAGCCTTCATAACAAAGCAAAAATACATAGAAATGATAACAATACAGAAACAATCAATTCTCTTTGATATTTCTTCAAGAATATTTTCTGGGATTCTTCTTTTCACATTTTCTTGTTCCCTTTGATTTGCTTCCTTAATTGATGGCCTTGATCTTCTCCCACTGCACGACCATATTTCCTGACATCTGTATCCTTGACTATTTCTTAGTCGTATATCCTTGGAGGGAAACAATTTCTCATCACAGAAAGCTATCAATTTGCACTATCAAAGTGAAATTGTTGACCCAAGTGTGAACAATGTTGTGTAGTCCAATCTCTCACCTCCCAACGTTTACACTATATTTCAGTTCATACTCTCTCCACCACCCATTAATATCCACACAGACATGAACCAAAGCCATATCTGATAACCATTAACACTTTTCAGAGGTTTTTGCTTACTTCGAGAGTTGTGGCCATGGCAACAAGCGATGTTAAGCTTCTTGGTGGATGGCCAAGCCCTTTTGTGATGAGGGCAAGAATCGCCCTCAACGTCAAGTCCGTCGACTATGAGTTCCTCCAAGAGCAACTGGGTCCCAAAAGCGAGCTCCTCCTCAAATCCAATCCTGTTCACAAGAAAATCCCAGTTCTTATTCATGGCGACAAACCCATATGTGAATCACTCCTCATCGTCCAATACATTGATGAGGTTTGGACCTCTGGTCCCTCAATCCTTCCTTCTGATCCCTATGATCGTGCCATTGCTCGCTTTTGGGCAGCTTATATTGATGATGAGGTATGTTTTTTCTTCTTTCATTATTCCAATTCATTCATTTAAACAACTAAAATTTGTTCTATATTGTGTTGTGATCCGATTGAGCGGTTTTATGGAATTGAAAAGATTTGAGTTTCATAGCCGTTATACGATTGTTTAATAGTTGTAATTTGAACGGGTGATGCAGTGGTTTCCGTCAATGAATGGCATAGTCAGGGCTCAGGGAGAGGAAGCCAAGAAAGCAGCAATTGAGCAAGTAGGAGAAGGATTAGTAGTGTTGGATGATGCCTTTGTGAAATGCAGCAAAGGCAAGAACTTCTTCGGCGGCGACCGCATTGGGTACGTTGATATCGCCCTGGGTTGCTTCTTGGGGTGGCTAAGGGTGACTGAGAAGATGAACAATGTGAAACTGCTTGATGAAGCCAAGAATCCTAATCTGGTCAAATGGGCTGATAGATTTTGTGGCGATGCTGCTGTGAAGGATGTTATGCCTGAAACTGACAAGCTTGCGGAGTTTGCTAAGGTGCTTTTAGTCAAATTCAGAGCACCTCCTCCCAAGTAAAATAAGATTTGTGAGGCCATCAGCCTGAGAAATAATGGGTCGGAGACAATGTTTAGTGTAGATGTTTTGTCCTCTTATTAATTGATAATATTTATTGAGTATATGATGCAATACTATATGTTCCTTTGTCTTATTTGATGGATTTGAACCAATATTTAGTGTAGCTGTTTGTCCTTCTAATAATTGAGAATGGTTATCGATTCCATGATCCCATATGTTCCTTTTTGAGTTATTTGTGAACTGATTTTCCTTCTTGAATTTCACATAATCACAGAGGTCTATTAGAGGGATTTGAGCCCTGGGAAACCAACTGTAATATCGTCCATGGTGGTGGTGGTGGTTTTCTTTGATTGGGAGTGTGTTTAATAGAATGTTTTTACAGCATGCCTCTCCTTTGTCCTCTCCCCAACCTGAGTGGCTTTGGAATCTTTGAAGGATCTGTCCTTTTCCCAGCATCTGTTTGTGCTTTATTTATTTATTTATTTTTTGTCTTTTTTTGTTTCATGATTAGTGTAAGTGGTCCCAGTAAGTCCCTTTCCCAACCCCCAAGCTCACACCTGCACCATTTTATATGCCACTCCACAGCCCTTACGAATGCCAATTTGAAGTTCTTGCCTTATCCCTCATTATATTATATCTCCCAAAAAAAATAAAAAATAAATAGACGTTGCATAGAATGCTTGTGTATTGCATTTTTGAGCTTCTGCAACTTCAGAAGGGTCCTCCTCATGTCAACGAGCAAGGTCAAGCTTTTAGGTGCATGGCCAAGCCCATTTGTGTGGCGAGCTCAAATCGCTCTCAACATCAAGTCTATTGACTATGAATTCCTCGAGGATGCAATGCTGGGTGTTAAAAGTGAACTACTTCTCAAATCCAAGCCTGTCTACAATAAAATCCCAGTTCTTATCCATGCTGAAAAGCCCATATGCGAGTCCCTCATCATAGTCCAATACATCGATGGGGTCTGGACTAATGGTCCCTCCATCCTCCCCTCTGATCCCTACGATCGTGCTATTGCCTGCTTCTGGACTGCATACATTGATGATAAGGTATAGTCACTCAATTTAATTTGAAGTAGTGAGTTTCAGTGTCATTATATTCCAATATCTCATTATGGTTCCATTCAAATTGGCGAGGGCAGTGGTTTCCAGCTTTGAATGAGATGGTGAGAGCACAGAGGGTGAGTAGGCAATGAAAGCAGCAGCGGGGAAGGTGGACGAGGGGCTCGTGTTCTTGGAGGGTGCCTTTGACCAGTGCAGCGAAGGCAAGGCCTTCTTCGGGTGAGAAGATGAACAGTTTTACACTGCTAGATGAATTAAAGATGCCTGGTTTGTTCGGATGGGCTGAAAGGTTTTTCTCTGCTGATGCGGTGAAGAATGTTGTGCCTGAAACTGCCGAGCTCATTGAGTTTGCTCGTAAGGTGCCTTTGGCTGGACCAAGAGCTCCTCCTATTTGATTTTTGTCCGGCTTTGCCGGTGTCAGTGGCTGAGGTGGTGCTGAGTAATCTGTCTTTTTTTTTTGGGGTCAATTTGTGTTCTTAGTCTAGTGTGGTTCAATTATGAAACAAGCTTCCATCTACCTCTCCACCCCATGCTCACAAGTGTGCTTTGTTTCGTGAAAAAGCTACCATCTACCTCTCCACCCCATACTCTCACCTACCCCTTCTCTACATCATGCCACAATTATAAATATAATGTGTTCTTGCTTGATCCTTCAATTCATTGCCTTTGCCAGCTACCCAAGTATGCAGCTGAATATTCAACCCTCTGTTGCTAGAGAATTGGCGATGGTGGAAAGCGACATAAAGCTTCTGGGTTTGCGGCCAAGCCCATACGTGAATCGAGTTCAATACGCACTCAACATAAAGTCCATCGAATACGAGTTCCTCGAAGAGAAATTCGGTTCCAAAAGCGAGCTGCTCCTTCAATCCAATCCCATTCACAAGAAAGTCCCAGTTCTAATCCATGCTGACAAGCCCATACCTGAGTCTCTCATCATCCTTCAATACATCGATGAGGTGTGGACCTCCGGTCCCTCCATCCTGCCTTCTGATCCCTACGATCTTGCCACTGCCCGGTTTTGGGCAGCCTATCTTGACGATAAGGTATGGTTCTTAACTTCTTTCAATAATGAAAATTCTGTCTGTAAAGCATTTTCTGTCTCTATTCATTTCGCAATACAATCCAATTGTTTGCAGTGGTATCCATCGCTGAAAGATGTTAGGATGGCACAAGAAGAGGAAGCCAAATTGAAAGCTCTGGAACGAGTGATGGAAGGTTTGGCGTTCTTGGAGGCGGCATTTGTCAAGTGCAGCAAGGGGAAGAGTTTCTTTGGCGGGGATGGAATTGGGTACCTTGACATAGCATTTGGGTGCTACTTGGGGTGGCTGAAGGCGGTGGAGAAAATAGCCGATGTGAAGCTGCTTGGTGAAACCAAGACGCCCTGTCTGGTGAAATGGGCTGAGAGGTTTTGTTCAGATGATGCTGTGAAGGATGTCATGCCTAAGATTGAGATGCTTGTTGAGATAGACAAGATACTAAAAGCCATGTCCAAAGCTCCAACTCCCAATTAAACATTGCCTGTAAATCTAGAATTAGATCATAGATTGGGGGAGGCCCTTTCTCTGAAAGATGATCTTTCTATTCTCCATTTTGTATTTCCTTGTGGAGGAACACGTGCCTTGCAACTTACCAGTTGGGTTTCCTTGTATTGTTTATCACAGTTCATAAATATGCCCTCAACCAATCTGTCTTTTGTTGAATTTGAGCTCAACCTGTATTACGACACACACCACCAAATCCATTTTATTTTTTATTTTTTGGCTAAAACAAGAACTACTACTCAGCATCAGTCTCATTTTAAGCTTGTTCTGCTGAAAAGAACAGCCTATGAATGCTGTTCTGCAGCAAAAGAACATTAATTGGGTATTGTCATCACTCAAAAGACTTTTAGAATCTAAGTTTTCCCAAAATGGCAAGTGGAAGTTCTTAGTTTATCCCTCAATTCTTGTCCAGCCAGACAGTTCATAACTCTGTACTCAGCATATTCAAGCCTCTGTTGCTTGAGAATTGTCCATAGCAAACAACCGAAGTAAAGCTTCTGGGTGCACAGCCAAGCTTGTTCAGAATTCAGATCAATCAACTATCACTTCCTAAAAGAAAAAATTACTTCCAAAAGTGAGCACCTTCTACAAGAAAATTTAGATGATAATATATGTAGTAGTTTTAGGGTTTTTCAAAATAATTTTAACTATATTTGAAGAAAGTATTTATTGCCTTATTAAATGAATCCCATATTGAAAAGTGAGAAGTTTTGTAAGACATTTATAAATTTCAACAACTTTTTATTTATTGTTTTAGAGTAATGATTGGGTGTAGTACTCAAGTGTGAGCATGTGTGCTAAGCCACATGTGCATCACACACACGTCTCGCGTACAAGTCGCGTGGCGCAATGTGGCACTTGGCACTTGGCCACGTGCGATGTGTGATCAAGACTAATGATTTTTGTCAATCATGGTAATCAACGATCGGATGGCTAATACATAGGCAAAAAAGATCGTATGGTGAGAATCACACCTGATCATAAAGGTGTGATGAATGATCTAATCAAATAATGAATAGGTGCGATCTACACCGTTAGATTAAGAGAGGGGCGATCCGACGGTTGTGTTTAAACCTACAAGTGATTGTTAGAATTTCTGAAAGACACCAAAACGTCTATAAAAACATGGCAAATTCGCAGACAATAAATATATAATTTTTCCTGCAACTTTTCTTTAGATTAAAAGGTAATACATTTCTTGATTCTTTCTAATTTGTATTGTTCATCATCTCTGAAATCTGTTTCTACAAAAGTAGACATTCAGATTCTTGGCAGACTTGATAATTAGAGGGTATTCGGGTCTGATTTCGTATGTGTAACACGCAGTCAGAATTACAGATTTTTCTAAGCTCCATTGTATCCTGGAAACAATTCGCCATTAACTCTGTGCACACTAGATTCTGTTAATTGGCAGGAGCGAATATCGTCTTAAGAAAAACGATATTAATCGTGCCTTAGATGCGATTATTTATCTTCTTATTTTTTTTTTACAAATTTCTGCACTAGCAGATGCTAACACCCAATCAATGTTTTCTTGCAGCACAAGAGAATTCATTGACTACCAAGTACTCTGTTTCTGAAGCACTCCTACAAAAGGATGGAAAATTCCTTTCAATTCTTGGGTTGCAACTTATAAAAATGGAAGAGACACGAAATTACTTATATATGGTTATTTTTTTGGATAACCAAACAATTTTTTTTTTTTGACAAATAGGTGGTATTCATTTTGTTCTTTATTTTTCTAATCCAATAAAAAAATTTATTCTTTTACTTTATTTTTGTTTCCTATCTTGACCTTTTACTTGTCTTTTTTCTCCACAAATTCAATATTCAAACATAACACAAATAAGATGGCGTGCCAGTTTCATAAACTTTTTTTTTTTTGGATTACGTCAAATTACTCAACAAAAACACAACATACCATTTTCTTAATTATTATTTTTTTATTTCTGGGTGACTACAAAGGTTTCGGGAAATCTCACCTTTCAACTAACATAGGACTAGTAAGGCACATACATTCACTAGCAACAAACAACCTGCCGAAGAAAAAACAAAGACACATAAAAAGCTCTGCCCAGATTATTGACTTGCTGATAGACCCAAAGATAGGCTAGTAGTTAATTGGGTGATTGAGCTTTAGCTCTGGCTTGCAACATCTTGGCCAACTCCACAAGCTTCTCTGTTTCTGGGATGACATCCTTGGCAGCCTCGTGGGAACAGAACCTCTCAGCCCAACCCACCAGACATGGTGTCTTGGTTTCATCAAGCAGCTTTACTTCGGCCATCTTCTCCACCATCCTCAGCCACCCCAAGAAGCTTCCGAGTGCTATATCAAGATATCCAATACTGTCCCCGGAAAAGAAATCCTTTCCTTTGCTACACTCGACAAAAGCATCCTCCAACACCACCCACGCTTCCGTCGCTCGCTCTATTGCCGCCGCTTTTGCCTCCTCTCCCTCCGCTTCCTTGATCCCTTTTAGTGTCGGAAACCACTGCAACCATTTGAATTCATTTGGTTACCAATAAAAGAATATGCTTTACAAACAGAATTCGAGTTCTGTATAGCATTACTCATTTCTTCTAATTTAGAGAGATAAATCAAACGAGAAACAAACCTTATCATCAACATAGGCAGCCCAGAAGCGAGCAGTGGCACGATCATAGGGATCGGAAGGAAGGAGAGAGGGACAAGAGGTCCAAACCTCGTCGATGTATTGGACGATGATGAGGGACTCGCATATGGGCTTGCCAGCATGGATTAGAACCGGGATTTTCTTGTGAACCGGGTTGGATTTGAGCAGGAGCTCGCTTTTGGAATGGGGATTCTCTGCTTGGAACTCGTAGTCGATGGATTTCAAGTTGAGGGCAATTTGAACCCGGTGCACGAATGGGCTAGCCCATGCTCCCAGAAGCTTTACATCACTTGCAGCCATGGCAATTCTCAAAGTAAATGATGAAAAAAAACAAAACTATGAAGTTTTGGGTGGCGTATGAATTGAGGGTTTAAAGCAGGAACTCTTTGATATTTATTAACGATGGGGCTTGATGAG
This sequence comes from Euryodendron excelsum, assembly GCA_033060915.1. Classification (NCBI taxonomy): domain Eukaryota; kingdom Viridiplantae; phylum Streptophyta; class Magnoliopsida; order Ericales; family Pentaphylacaceae; genus Euryodendron; species Euryodendron excelsum. The sequence goes on from CM065388.1 coordinate 4,697,601, forward strand.
CAACGAGGAAGGCCTGAACAGGGGAGGTAATGCGTTGACTTTGGCACAGCATCATCATTAATTTGATTTGCTATCAATTTGCTGGTTCTTTAGGCTTTGTTTTGCAGCCTTTATTATTATTTTTTATTTTTTTGTTTCATTAAGAAAGACAATTGAAAATAGGTACAAAGACAAGCAGACGTCATGTCATTTTACTGCCTTTGCGCCATCACAACTTTGGAGAAAATATTCAATACAATACCAAGTCATTTTATTAATGTGATATTACAAGTAAATTAAATTAACATGTTAAAATTTTAATTATTACGTCACATCAATAATTAGTAGAGTAGTTAGAGAAAATTATTTATTAATTTTAAGTGATTGAAAAAAACACATGCATTTAACATGATTTAATTAGTTTGTGCAACGGCTGAGAGAGTATGTGCCCAGACGGGGAACATGGCCCTCTCAAATTTCAAAAATTACACTTTTATATATAATTTTTTTTAATTATTTAGCCCCCAAAAATTTAGAAATACTCCCTCAAATTTTCAAATATTTTATTTTTGTTTTAAGAAATATTTTCAATTTCCTCCTTTAAAGTTTTATACATACCCCCTCAAATTATCAAATATTTTATTTTTAACTATAATTTTAAAACCATTTTTTTAATTTTACCCACTAAAATTTTATAAATGTTATTTTAAATATTTATTTTACTTTAAAGACCCTATGTGTGGGTGTATATATATAAATTTGTGAACGTTATACATATATATAAAAATCAAGTGTCCTATTGTTAATTACACAAAAAAAAAATTGTTATGATTAACAATATCCCTTGATTGAATTTTCAGCTTCTGCCATTTGGTTTGTGTTACCGGGATTGAATCTTGTGGGAAGTTCAATGAATGCATAGATGGTGTTGAGGAGTCCCTTATACTGTCATCTTTATTTTGTGAGGCCCACAAAACTCATTGTTGGCCCAAAAAAAAAAAAGTTTTGAATTACTTATTCCTTCCATTATTATCATTAATACTATCATAATATTTTAAAGTAATATTATACAAATACATTACAATATATTATTATATTAATATTAATTTTGTAGTAAATAATATGATAATATAATAATATAATATTACTCATATTAACTAAATATAATATGAGTAATTTCCATCATATCATAGTATTACTTATCATCCAGCACATCTCTTACCTTATAGTATTATTTGTCCACCATTTTCTTACCCCACTAACAATAGTTCATATCTGTTCTAAAAAGCCACAAGCCAATCTTCTTGTGAAGGATGTTATCCCAGATTCGAGTACATGCACTGACAAACTTATAGGTAGCAATCTAAATTCGACTTGAGGTCCAATTGAGTCCACTCAAGCCCAAACCCTCTCTTAGGTGAGCTGGAGCCGCACATATCGAAGCCCGAAGAAATTAAAAAAATAATAATTTTTAAAAAACAATAAAAATACAAAGCCCACTTAAAAAGTCCGGCCTTGACCAAGATGATGCCTGCTTAGGACTATGGGCTGGGCGGGATTGAAAAATTGACTGTGCCTGGTACAAATTTTGGCCGAAGCCCGAGCTGGCCTAGCCCCAGAACAAACCAGGCCGGGCTGGTCGAATTTGAATGACCATTTGATTAAATATTGAAAATATGTTATGAAAGAAGATTAGGTGGATGGATGACCGAAGATGAAGTTGATAGCATGTGATTACTAACTCCGCCTCCCCGTCTATAAAAGGAAAAAGAAGTGAGCAGAGAGCGAAAAAAAAGAGAAAGAAGAAGAGAGAAAATAGAGAAGAAAGAAGAAAGCAAAGAGTGTAAGTAAATTATTTAATTTTCAGTTGTTTTTATATTTTGTCTTATGAAAGAAATGCATTATTGGATGATAAAGAAAATCTATTTCTAATAGTTTCAGAAGAACTATTTAATTATTATTTGACAGTTTCAGAAAAACTAGTTTTATTATATAGTGTGTTTGGATTATTTGCTTGCTTAATATTCATTTAATTTATAACACGTTATCAGCATGAAACTCTAAGTGCTCGTAAAAAAATATAATTGTGTTCTTCCTTATATCCAGAAGGTACTTTATTATATCAGCGAAGGTATTTCATTTTATGTGTCATTAATATTTCTGTTAATTTATCTTTATTTTGGGTTTTTTACTGTTCACTATTCAATTCATGGTATAATTTATATTTGTTGAATAGTTAATGAATAGTGATGCATAGTTGAGGAATAGTGATATTTTGAAACTTTGTTTGTTTATTTCTCCCAGATTTTAAATTTTTGGCCTATTTATAGATCTGGAACCCTTATTTCAATACCTTTCCATAGACATGTACCTTGACTATATTTTAATATCTAGATTAAAAGTTATAATATAGACAAAAATAATATATATATTTATATATACGTATTACATATAATATTATGCAGCAATAGTAATTACTATTCATAAATATTGATTTTACTATTGATGAATAGTATTAATAAATGAAATTTATCTTCTAACTAAAGATTCGGATAAGTAGGATTTGTATCAGATATTTGACCAAAGTTTTATAATATGTCTTCTTTATATTATTTTTGTTTATCAAGATTCTAAAACTTTATTATCTTGTGAGTGTAACATTCTGAAAATGTCAAATCTCACAAAGCAATAATTTACCGCTTTTGACATTTCAAGCAAGAACTATTTATCCTGGATAGTTGATGCAGAGATCCATTTGTATGCAAAGACTCTTGAAAATACTATAAATGAAGAAAATAACGAATCCCAGCAAGATCGTATAAAAGTAATGATTTTTTTTCGCCATCATATTCATGAATAATTAAAAACTGAATATCTCACAGTAAAAGACTCACTGATGCTATGGCAAAATTTAAAGGAAAGAAATAAACACCAGAAAACCATGTTTCTCTCCAAAGCTCATTATGATTGGATGCATCTGAGGTTGCCAGATTTTAGAGCTGTTAGTGAGTATAATTCTACATTATTTAAAATCAGCTCTCAATTAAAATTATGTGGGCAAACTATTACTGATGAAGATATGTTAGAAAAAACATACTCTACATTTCATGCATCGAATGTGCTCTTGCAATAGCAATATCGAAAGCGGGGTTTTAAAAAATATTCAGAATTGATATCATGTCTCCTGTTAGCTGAATAAAATAATAAGTTTCTAATGAAAAATCCCTAATCTCGCCTGACCGGCTCTACACCATTCCCTGAAGTAAATGCAGTCTCATTTTATGGACGTGGTCATGGTCGTGGACGTGGTCTTAGTCGTGGATGTAGCAAAAATAATTTTCGTCATCGTGGGGGTTATCGTGGAGGTAATAATTATAACAGTTATAATTTTTTAAGTTCTCGAGTTAAGAGTACTACACCACACCATCAGCAGTGGAACAACTCTGAAACAAAATAAAAAATCAGAAAAGATTTACAGAATAAACTTTCTAAAAATTATGAAGATGTTTGTTACAGGTGTGGTATAAAAGGATATTGGTCACGTATCTATCGTACGCCTAAACCATTAATGGATCTTTACCGAGCATTAACACAAGATAAAGGAAAAAATATTGAAATGAATTTCACAAACTTTGATGACTCAGTAAAAATCACTTACCTTGATGTTTCAGATTTTTTTGAAGATCATGATGGAAAAATATATCACGTAATTGGTGATGAAAATGTCCATATCAACTAGTTTATGTTCTTGTTATTTTAAGTTTATTGTCATCTTATGTAATATTTTTCTAAGCTTGTTTCTTTTAAATAAATGTTTTTATTTTTTTTATAAATAAGCAATTTTAATATTTTGTATAAAGACATGAAATCTACCAAAACATTACTAGTTTCCGAGATGAACGATGGAGATATATGTCTAGTAGACAATGCAACAACCTATACAATTGTTCGAGAAAAAAAATATTTTGTCAGCTTAATGTTAGCTGAAAATAACGTTAAAATAATATCTGGCAGTACAAAATTAATTGAAAATTTTGAAAAAGCCAATATATTGTTTCCAAAATGAACAAAACTCTATATTGATGATGCTATGTATTCAACTAGAGTTACAAGGAATTTGTCCAGTTTTAAAGATGCACGTAGTAATGGATATCATATAGAAATAACAAATAAAGATAATAAAGAATATCTTTATATTACTTTTATTGTTTTATGCCAAAAAGATATAATAGAAAAACTTGCTACCTTCTCTTCTGGATTATATTATACAACTATAAGAATTTTAGGATCATCTGAAGTGATGCACTAGAAGTGTTTTGACCCAAATAATTTTATACTTTGCCATGATCGTTTTGGTCATTCGGGATCAACGATGATGCGTCGAATGATTGAGAACTCTCATGGGCATCCACTAAAGAACTAGAAGATTCTTTTGTCAAATGATTATACATGTCCCGCTTGTTCACAAGGAAAATTAATTGTGAGACCATTCCCTTCAACAGTAATAGTTGAATCCCTAACCTTTTTACAAAGAATTTAGGAGGATATATGTGGGCCGATACACCCATCATATGAACCATTTCGTTATTTTGTGATTTTAATAGATGTATCCACTCGATGGTCACATGTTTATTGCTTTCTAATAGTAATGTTGCATTTACTAGGTTTCTTGCTCAAATTATCAAATTACGAGCACAATTTCAGATTACTTGATGTAAGCACCCCATTTTTGCCCACTCGGCAATCTCCGGCCCGATCGGGTTCGGTTTCCAACATCACTACACTTGCAAGCTCAAGATGAGCCTTTCAATCACCAATCCAGTCAATTGGTCGCTTCTCGGGCTCACAAGGACTCGCTGGAGCCATAAGCACCATTATTCCAGGCAGTTTTCCAGACCGGGCGGTCCCGGAAACCAACGCCATCCATGTAGCTTCTCGGGATCAGGCGATCTCGGGGACCAACACCTTATCAAAAATTTCAGACGGTTCACTTCTGGCGCCTGCTAGCCCGCCAATGTAGAATGTCCGTCATTCGGTAGTTCTCCGGGACCAGGCGTTCTCGGAGACCACCACCCATCCAGGTAGCTTTTTGGGACCAGGCGTTCTCAGGAACCAACACCACCCTACAGGTAGCTCTCTAAGACCAGGCGTTCTTGGAGACCAACACCGCACAAGTAATTTTCCAAGACCGGGCGGTCTGGGAACTAACACCTAGGTCAACACCGGCGCCTACTAGCCCGACTAGGTGAAAAATGACCAAACCTGCCCTTTGGGCCTCCAGGCACGTTTTAGGAAAGTTCAAAATCCCTCAAAACGATAAGTCTATCCTTCCAAAATGTTGTCAAACCATCAGGCGTCCCTCGCACGCCATTTGGTTTAAATCTGGTCCTATTCCGGCTTACTCTGGTCAACATGACCATTTTGCCCCTGAACGCCTCAGCACAACACAAACCCCGCTGAACGGTAAAAGACTCTCTCAAAACTATCCCTGAACAGCCTTGCACGCTTAACACAATATACCAGACCATTCCTGACCATTTCCAGCCAACTCCGGTCAAAATGACAGTTTTGCCCTTGGAAATCCAAAAATGCCCCGAAACAGCACCGGCGTTGGGATTTCAAGCAAAGGGTTTCACCACACGCCTTTGTTTAACCCAAGGAACACCCTACGACACTAAGCTCACACGACGCAATAAAAGTTCCTTGGAGCGTCTCGCAAATGCTTCGCCTGAATTGTCCTTTCTCCCGATTCCCTGGTTATAACGCACCGTCAACCGACTTGAGAAATGCGTAAATCAAGGAATTCTCGAAAGCTCGTCCATAGATCTTTCCATCGATGCGGTTTGATCGAATAGATCGCCCCCCGAAGCCCTCCATCGTACGGTGTGCAAATCATGACTTTCAACAACCCCTGGAGCATCTCGCAAACGCTTCGCCAAGGTTGACTTTTTCTTCGATTCCCTAATCAAAACGCATTGTCAAACGACTTGAGAAATGCGTAAAATTGGAAATTTCAGAAAGTATTCCCAGAGTACTTTCCATCGGTACGGTCCGATTGAGTAGGTCGCTTCTCGAAGGCCTCGATCACACGAAATAAAAACGGCTACTTTTGAACACCCACGGAGCGTATCGCAGGCGCTCTGCAAAAGTGTCTTTTTTGGCACACTTCCCAAGACGATGTCATTCACCTCCAAACATAATTCAAACTTTTCGAGAACATGAAAGTTCATCGGAAGCACTAGGAGAACATCCCGAGTGCGACTGATTCCCCCAGAACCTTCCCGATTGACCCGATTATCGAGGCAAAGTTTGGACGAACTTTTCCGGTGATGGAGCTTATGCTACATGTGCTCAAATTTTGATCAGATCGACTGACTTTCAATCAACGGTCGAGATTTAACCAGTACACAGGGTGCCACGTGTTATTCTGGCAATGGAACAGTATCTGCGCAAGGCCAAATTTTGGCCATGCGCATGTAACACATGCGCAAGGTCTGTTCCAGATTGCCTATAAATAGAGGCCTTCCCCCTTGCATATTCAAGGTCCGAAATTGATACAAAACTCTGCTGAAATCACTCCAGAAACTCGAATCTCTACATATATTCCTCCCCTCCAACACTTAGGCTAGATTCTACCCCTCCTAAGCCTATACACTTCATATACAAGGCCTCATACACACTTATACACTCCACTCTAACCTCTCAAGCCTTCTTGAAGTCACTCAAGCTCCAATCAAGACATCCATTGAAGACTAAAAATGTGTTGAAGGCAAAAAGTGGTATCCCTTTTACATTTATGCTCTCCCCCACTCTTCTCTTCTCCCTCCTAGCCTACTTAGGCTATTCTCTATTTTAATCTCCATTTTTAACCCTCCTTTCTTGCATGCTTGAGTCAAGAGGGCTTTTAGATCATGCCTAGAGGAAAGCAAGTGAGAGCCATCATATAGGGGGACCTCTCACTAGCCTACTTTAAGATGGTATGGCCTAGGAGCCCCTTGTTTATGTGGTGTAACCTAAAAGCCTTGTATGTAAATCATGACCCCTTGCATATTCCTATTTTGATCATGTCTTGTGTGCTTGGCTTCATTTTATGCTTATTGTCATGCTTCACAATGCTTACATTGCTCTTAATTTTATGCCATTTCTAAGCTCTACATTTCTTTCAAAAATTGTTCCAAGAGTTGGCCCCTTGAAGTCTAGGATGAGAGCTTAAGAGTCATGCCTTAAAAAATTCCTCACTACCCTCTAATTTACACTTTTGCATTATTGCATTTCAACTTGCACAAAAGTTGCTTTCAAACTCCCTAGTTTTCAAGGTTTTCATTCTCTCAAATTTAGTGGCTAAAATGGCCCCATGGAACCCTCTTTTGAGTGGTCTCCCTTTATATTGGCCATAAGAGCCCTAAATTATTAGAATGACTCTCTTTTCTCTTTATGCTTGCCTAAGAATGATGTTCAAACTCTTTGAATTCTATGGTTTCTATTCTCTCAAGTTTGGTAGTTGGAATGGCCTCATGGAACCCTCTCTTGAGTGGTCTCCCTTTTGTTGGCTATATGAACCCTCTCTTGATGGAATGGTTCCCTTGAAAAATAGTTTTCAAAATCCTTCTCTAAAGATGATTTCAAAAATGCATTCTCTCCATCTTTGGATCAAAAATGATTTCTCAAAAAATTGTCATCGTTATGTTGATATTTGACCCTTTGTACTCTTGTCAAGATAGTGGTTGTAATGGCCATGAGGAAACCTTCCTTGGAATGGTCTCCAAGCACCACCCATGCAAACCATACTCTTGACTAGAGTCAAAATTTTCATGGAAATGATCTTCAAAGAGATGGCCTACTAAAGTCCATTGCATAATATGTTGTGTTTTCCAAAACTCTTTCCAAAAATGCACCAAACCACACTTCAAAATCATCTTTCAATCCAATCCTAGGTTAACTTGACCCTAGTTACCCAACTCTAGGTTAATTTGACCCTAGTTACCAAACCCTAGGTTGACTTGACCCTAGTTGATCAACCCTAGGTTAACTTCACCCTAGTTGTCCAACCTTAGGTTAACTTGACCCAAGTTCACTCACCTTGGGTTAACTTAACCCTAGTTAGTTAACCCTAAGTCTTTTTAACCTTAGGTCAACCTAACCTAAGTTAGTTAACCTTAGGTTCCCCCTAACCCTAAGCTAACCCAACCAAGGTTAATACACTTCAAGGTTCCAACTCTTGAACCCTTTTTCAAATGATCGTTCAAACTTTCAAATTATCCTCATAGCCTATTCCTCCAAAACCTCCTACCCCCATGACTTCAAAAACCTAACTCCATACACTCTTCTGATGTTCCTACACTCCATTTTTAAGGCATTTTCAAAAGGTCACAAACCTAAGGTGTCCCTAGCCCTCTCATGGTTAGGGATTCCAAGGACAAGTGATAAATCAAGAACAACTTCTAAGGTTGTCCATATTAGGATTCTAAACTCTTAGCCATTTTCAAAAACCACTTTAAAAAACTAATTCATCAAAACATTCTAAAATCATGCCTTCTAGGTTTTCAAAATAAGACTTCAAAAATACTTTCAAGTTTTCTTGAGTCATGCCAAAACATTTTTTCAAAACTCCCTTAAAGTCAATCCAAAAGCATTTTCAAAACACTCCACCATCCAACTTCGAGTCCAAACTTCTAAGACCATAAAGAGTCTTCAACTTCTAAAGACCACAAAGAGTCTTTAACTTCTAAGACCACAAAGAGTCTTCAACTTCTAAAGACCACAAAGAGTCTTTAACTTCTAAGACCACAAAGAGTCTTCAACTTCCAAAGACCTCAAAGTGTCTTAAATTTTTCTAAGACCACAAAGAGTCTTCAACTTCCAAAAACCTCAAAGTACCTTAAGCTTTTCCGAAGACCCCAAAGTGTCTTCAAACCTTCCAAAGGCCCTAATACTCCTATTTTCCATCGGGCTCTTGCCCGAACTACGAATGACTTGAATCTCGTCAAATGAGATACGTAGGCAACCTAAAATAGTGCGGTCACAACTTTTATTTCAACCCCAACCCCTTTTTCAAAAATTCCAATCAATTCAAAGTTTTTATTCCAAACTCTTTCAAAACCTCAATTATTTTCAAACTTTTTCCAAAAAACTTGCATCATCCATTCGAAAAGTGATGACTAAACTCCGTTTTTCTAAAGTGGATATTAAGTGGACAATGATAATCGGTTATTCTAGTGAGTGAACAAAGGGTGATTAGACATGTAGGTACCGAAAGGGCGGGGTAGGGTGATGATCTTAGGATATCTTCCCTACACGTAACCAACCCCCGAACTTTAGATTTCTGTTTTTGAAAGACTAAAATGGAGTTATTTTTCAAAAAGGCTTAAACATTTCAAAAGGTTGCCAAATAACCTATTTTCCTCAAAACCCTCTCTTGAGGGAGTTTTCAAAAACTTTTTTCAAAAACTCTAAGTTTAATCCTCGGATTAACACTTAGTTTTAAGTGCCCTAACTCACCTTTATCAAGTTAGGTGGCGACTCCTATTTTTCTAAAAAGCCTTTAGTTAAATCAATTTTCAAACCTAAGTCGCACTTGTCCTTCTAGGGGGACGAGTTCTAATGACAGAGTTCCGTACTTTAGGGTTTCCGAGCCGAAAGGATTTTGGACACCCAAAAACCGGGGCGCGACACACACAAAATGGTCTAACAGAATCTTTTATCAAACGTCTTCAGCTTATAACTCGACCTTTACTTATGAGAACAAAATTACTTGTCTCTGCTTAAAGATATGCCATATTGTATGCTGCATCATTAGTCCGTGTCCGACCCACTTCTTACTACGAATATTCAACATTATAACTTGTTTTTGGTCAACAACCAAATATTTCACATTTATGGGCTTTTAATTGTGCTATATATGTACTAATTGCGCCACCACAACATACTAAGATGGATCCCTAATATCAACTTGGAATTTATATTGGTTTTTGTAAGTGAAATTTCTGGGAAGGCTTTGGCTGATCACTCGAACTAATATTAATGAGTCTCCAACCTGCTGTAGAGAAACAAAAGAGTTAGAATGGGTCGACCCTCTTTGGGCTGATCACACTTCGACGGTCAAGTTAATTATATTCACCACGGCTAGAGCCAGAATAAATACTGTGAATATTTTTTAAATCAATTGTCCATACCTTACTTCTTCAAGATGCTATATTTTTATAGCGTATTGTTGTCTGTCGAACTTACTCATGTAATCATGGCCTATCTCATAACCGTGTGCTATTTAGAGTGGGTTGATCAGACATGAATACGCCTCTTTCACTGTGCTTGAGCTCAACTAATCGAATGCAAGCATGGCTGCCGCGTGTTATATCTCCTTCGCATTAAATGCGGCTCCATTCAGCATTTAGTTCTTAGTTTATCCCTCAATTCTTGTCCAGCCAGACAGTTCATAACTCTGTACTCAGCATATTCAAGCCTCTGTTGCTTGAGAATTGTCCATAACAAACAACCAAAATACAGCTTCTGGGTGCACAGCCAAGATTGTTCAGAATTCAGATCAATCAACTATCAGTTCCTAAAAGAAAAAATTAGTTCCAAAAGTGAGCTCCTTCTACAAGAAAATTTAGATGATGCTAACACCCAATCAATGTTTTCTTGCAGCACAACAGAATTCATTGACTACTAAGTATTCTGAAGCACTCCTACAAAAGGATGGAAAAATCCGTTCAATTCTTGGGTTGCAGCTTAGATCTTGGATTTGCCAAGGAAAATAAAAATGGAAGAGACACGAAATTACTTATACATAGTTATTTTTATGGGTAACCCAACAAATTTTTTTTGTTTGACAGTTAGGTATTCATTTTCTTTATTATTTTCCTAATCCAATAAATTTTATTTTATTTTATTTTATTTTATTTTCTTTTCCTATCTTGACCTTTTACTTGTCTTTTTTCTTCACAAATTCAATATCCAAATATAACACAAATAAGATGGCGTGCCAGTTTCATAAACCTTTTTTTTTTTTTTTTGGTTACATCAAATTACTCAACAAAAACACAACATACCATTTTCTTAATTATTTTTTTTATTTCTGGGTGACTACAAAGGTTTTGGGAGATATCTCCTTTCAACTAACATAAGACTGGTAAGGCACGTACATTCACTAGCAACAAACAACCTGCTGAAGAAAAAACAAAGACACATAAAAAGCTCTGCCCAGATTATTGACTTGCTGATAGACCCACACATAGGCTAGTAGTTAATTGGGCGATTGAGCTTTAGCTCTGGCGTGCATCATCTTGGCCAACTCCATAAGCTTCTCTGTTTCTGGGATGACATCCTTGGCAGCCTCATGGGAACAGAACCTCTCAGCCCAACCCACCAGACATGGTGTCTTGGTTTCATCAAGCAGCTTTACTTCACCCATCTTGTCCGCCACCCTCAGCCACCCCAAGAAGCTTCCGAGTGCTATATCAAGATATCCAATGCTGTCCCCGGAAAAGAAATCCTTTCCTTTGCTACACTTGACAAAAGCATCCTCCAACAACAACCACGCTTCCGTCGCTCGCTCTATTGCTGCCGCTTTTGCCTCCTCTCCCTCCGCTTCCTTGATCCCTTTTAGTGTCGGAACCCACTGCAACCATTTGAATTCATTTGGTTACCAATAAAAGAATATGCTTTACAAACAGAATTCGAGCTGTGTCTGTAGAGTATTACTCAATTCTAATTTAGAGACATAAAATCAAACAAGGAAGATACCTTATCATCAACATAGGCAGCCCAGAAGCAAGCAGTAGCACGATCATAGGGATCGGAAGGGAGGAGAGAAGGACCAGAGGTCCAAACCTCGTCGATGTATTGGACGATGATGAGGGACTCGCATATGGGCTTGTCAGCATGGATTAGAACCGGGATTTTCTTGTGAACCGGGTTGGATTTGAGCAGGAGCTCGCTTTTGGAATGGGGATTCTCTGCTTGGAACTCGTAGTCGATGGATTTCAAGTTGAGGGCAATTTGAACCCGGTTCACGAATGGACTAGCCCATGCTCCCAGAAGCTTTACATCACTTGCAGCCATGGCAATTCTCAAAGTAAATGATAGAAAAAAAAACAAAACTATGAAGTTTTGGGTGGTGTATGAATTGAGGGTTTAAAGCAGGAACTCTTGATATTTATTAACGATGTGTCTTGATGAACAAGGAGGAAGGTCTGAACAGGGGAGGTGATTTGTTGACTTTGACTAGGATGCCCACTGGACCATCCCAAGCCGGAGAGAGCAGTGTAAGGGGTCTATCACGTTTCACACACGTTCTAGAGAGTTCGGTAGGGTCAATCCATGGAAGAAAGAGGTAGCTTGACTTCTTTTCTACATCATCCAAGTCGTCATTGCACCAACCAGAAGCCATTGACAGTAGTTACTCTTGTCTTAGTCCACAAGAAACAGAGAGAAAATGTATATATATGCACACACATCTATGTAATGATAATAAAAGATTAAGAAAAAAAGAAAAAGAAAAAGGAGGCAATGAAAGAACAAGGTAACCCAAGTCGATTCATTAAAAGAATTGGCAAGATAAATTTGAAATTCTTGGCACAACATCATCATTAATTTGATTTGCTATCAATTTGTTGCTTCTTTAGGCTTTGATTTGCTGCCTTTATTTTAGTTTTTTGTTTCATTAAGAAAGACAATTGAAAATATTTACAAAGACAAGCAGACGCTATGTTATTTTATTGCCTTTGTGTTAACACAACTTGGAGAAAATGTTTAATGCAATGCCATGTTATTTTATTACTGTGACATCACAAGTAAACTAAATTAACATGTTAAAATTTTAATTATCACTCACATCAATAATTAGTAGGATAGTTGGAGAAAATCACTCATTAATTTTAAATGGTTGAAAAAAAATACATGTATTTAACATGATTTAATTAGTTTGTGTGGTGGCTGAGGGAGCATGTGCCCATAAGGAAAACATGCCCGCCCTCAAATTTAAAAAATTACACTTTCATCTATAATTTTTTTTTTAATTATTTAGCCCCTAAAAATTTAGAAATGCCCCATCAAATTTTCAAATATTTCATTTTTGTTTTAAGAAATATTTTCAACTTCCTCCTTTAAAGTTCTATAAATGCCCCCTCAAATTATCAAATGTTTTATTTTTACCTATAATTTTAAAAATATTTTTTTAATTTTACTCACTAAAATTTTATAAATGCTACTTTAAATATTTATTTTAATTTAAAGACCCTATGTGTGTGTGTATATATATAAATTTGTGTACATTATACATATATATATATAAAAGTCAAGTGTCCAATTGTTAATTACACCAAAAAAAAAAAAAATTGTTATGATTAACAATATCCCTTGATTGAATTTTCAGGTTCTGCCATTGGGTTTGTGTTACCAGGATTGAGCAATGTGGCAAGTTGAATAATGCATGGATGGTGTTGAGGAGTCTCTTTTACTGTTATTTTTATTTTGTGAGGCTCACAAAACTTATTGTTGGCAAAAAAAAAAAAAAAGTTTCGGATTACTTCCCCCTTCCATTATTATCATTAATACTATCATAATATTTTAAAATAATATTATACAAATACATTACAATATATTATTATATTAATATTATTTTTGTAGTAAATAATATGATAATATAATAATATAATATTACTCATATTAACTAAATATAATATAAGTAATTCTCATCATATCATAATATTATTTATCTTTTATCACATCTCTTACCCCATAATATTACTTGTCTTTTATTTTCTTACCCTACAAACAATAGTTCATATCTGTCATAAAAGCCACAAGCCAATCTTCTTGTGGAGGATGTTATCCCAGATTGTCATACATGCACTGAGAAACTTATTGACTTGAGGTCCAATTGAGTCCACACAAGCCCAAACCCTCTCTTGGGTGAGCTTGAGCCGCACATATCGAAGCCCGAAGAAATTAAACAAAACAAAATTTTTAAAAAAATCAATAAAAATATAAAGCCCACTTAAAAGGTCCTGCCTTGACCAAGCCGATGCCCGCTTAGGACTATGGGCTGGGCGGGATTGACAAATTGACTGTGCCTGGTACAAGTTTTGGCCGAAGCCCGAGCTGGCCTGGCCCCAGAACAAACCAGGCCGGCATGGTCGAATTTGCATAACCATTTGATTAAATATTGAAAATGTATGTTTTTTGAGGTCATAATTTTGGTTAGTCCGTGGTATTCCTCTTGAACCTTACCCTGATTTAATTTGCGCAATTTGAAGTTGAACAATTTATGTTCAATAAGACTGGTGGGGATCTATACCCTTCGGCAACTTTTTTATCTACTAGACAAAAAATCCTCGTCTAGAGAGAGAGAGAGAGAGAGAGAGGAATCTCGCATGGCATATGTGATGAGCAAGAGAATCAATTCTATACTGTTTATAACGTATGCGTAGGATGAATTGGTCAAGTGCCACAAGGGGAATATTATTATATGCCCAGTGCAGATGCATTATACTTTGTGCTGATTCTTTTAGCTTACAAACTGTAACGTAATCGCTATATGTCATGTTCCATGACTTCATCCCTGTGGTAAAACCAAACCCGTTCCTTGTCTTCAAGCACTTCTAGCCATGTCCAATGTATCGCTTCTGTTTCTGCCTATCTAAATATATGAAGTGGAAGACTAAACTGTAGATAACTCAACATGTTTCATTATTGTAATCATAGGTACCTGAAATGCAGTCCATTAATTCATAGAATCGGCTGCTTAAAATTTTTTATACTAATCAAGTACAATTACCCAACTATTAATAATGTTATCCAAAAGTAAGGGGCTCCCACGCATGTATGCATTTGTCTATTTTTCTTCTTTCTTTTTTATTTTATTTTATTGCCTTTCTTTTTAAGTTCTTAATTTTGGGAAAAGAAACCGTGACAGACTGTCAGCAACGTTATCTATATCTGAGAAGGGTCAGCTTATTTGGAATTTTAGGAGCAGAAGAAAAAATAATATATATATATATATATATTTGTTTGGTTGGTTTCAATTTAAAAGGATAGAAAAATAAGAGTGTGGGTTTCACTCATAAATATGATTGAAGTCATGGGTTTGACTAAACTTTCTTTTTTTTTTAAGAGTTTTAATTCTTCACCTCATACTAAAAAACAAAAAGAAGTTTATTTTCTTAATTTTATTTTTTTATATCTATTTTGATAGTTACTTTCTTTTTTTCTTCAATTTTATTTTTTTTTTACTCTCCTTTTATTTTTTTTCACAAAACCTAATAATTTTTATTGCTATTTGTCTCTCATTTTCTTTTTCTTTCTTTCACTATCACACACATATATATATATATATATATATATATTTTACAAGGTATCTAAACTTTTAATTAATTACTTCTTTTCAAGATCATGTAAAAGCACTTGGCCTTCATACTATTCTTTCTAACTTAAAGTCAGCGTCTCTACTGACCATCTAAACTATCCACAACATTATATGAATGTTAGCGGCCAATGGGCTATAATAAAGCACGAAATGGAATTAAACGTGGCGTGAAGCTTAGCACGAGATTTTTATCTCTCTTTCTTGTTCTAGACAGGCGCAAAATAATTATTCACGAGCCACCGTCACACCTCCATTGAGACATGATAACATGGTTGCTGACGTTTCTCCGATATACCAAAAAAAAAGATAACATGGTTGCTGACTAATTTGCCCTAAAGTTCTGGCTAATTTGCCCATAAAGCTTGCATTTTCTTCCCACCTGTGAGTTGTGGCTACCTCTGCCTGTTTCTGTTTCAGAGAAACCACCACCATTGAGAGAGAGACAGAGAAGGGGGAAGAGTGATAAAGAGATTGAGAGACAGAGATGGAAGGAGGAGAAGTAAAATTGGACAGATGGGGGTACGAGGTGAAAACCTCTTCTGATGCTTGCATCTCTGCTATCAATTCCTACTATCACCAGGTTTTTCTTCTCTCCCTCCCTCTCTCTCTGTCTCTCTCTCTCTATATATATATATAGGTATATATATGTGGGTGTGGATGGATGAGTGAAGGTATATATTGTTGGCTTTAAATTGACTTTATATCTTTCAAATCAATCAATGAAGGTACTGAGCTATGGTAGAAAGCGATCTGTGATTCTGGAAGCGCCTGACCACGACCCAAACTGTGTTTTGGCCAACATTTTGGCTGCCTATTTCCTCTGTTCCAACAATCCTTCCCGCGCTCCTTCTCATCTTCAAGCTGCCAAGGCTGGACTTGTAATTCTCTCTCTCTCTCTCTCTCTCTCTCTCTCGCCACTGCTATTTTCTCTATTTTCCCCCCACAATTTGTAAATATCAAAACACTTCCATAAAAAGCATCTCATTTTTACCCAATTTTCTTTTTGGTACTTTCTCTAATCACAATTTGTATTTGTACAGGAACAGGCCACCCAGTACGAAAAAACGGTTTTTGATGCTGTCAATTGTTTGATTTCCAAGGACAGGGACAACGATGTCGCTGTTGAGTTACACTCGAAGGTGGGGAGCCTTTCTACTGGGAAATTTTTGTTTCCTTTTCACAGGCTTATAATGGGTTGTCTTCTATGAAAAATCTCAAGTGTCGTTTAAGTCTTGGTTTAATGGTTTCATCTCCATGGATGGAACAGTCCAATCAAACTGGATATACTCTCTGAGCTTTTAAAACCATTTGATTAGATGGTTCTTTTAATGAATCCTATACCCCTATAAAACAGTGATTAGGGCCCGTTGTAGAAATTGATTATGGAAGTGAAGTATGGACCTCGGAAAGAACTTGGGGTAGCAAAGGAAAATGCTTAAAATAGCTTCCTTTCAATCATATTTCTGAACATTTTCCTTCCCCTTCTCTACTTCTTTATCAGGCCCCGAAGGAGTTTAAAGGTTTGGTTAGAGATGGTTTCTTTGCAAGCACTTTAGAGGGTTTAAATTCTGATTTTTCTCCATTTAATCACTTCGAGTCTGAGGATGCATAGATACAAATATCATATTCTAAAGGTTTCACTACTTACAATTTAGGAGTTCATTATATCAGTTGTTTTAAAACAATTGAAGTGATAAGGATTATGGATTAGGGTTTTTTTTTTTCCAATTATATGAACATATATTGTTGATTCTGTAGCTGATGTCTGTTTCTTGCAGCTGCTGAAAGATTTCCCAAGGGATCTGGTATCTCTGAAGAGGGCTCAAGTGCTCTGCTTTTACATGGGTCGACCTGATCTGTCTTTTGAACTTGTTCAACAGGTAACGTTTTTATTAAGAATGAAATTCTGTTCACGAGTTTGTTCAATGAGTAGATAATTGTTAACAGATCATGCATCAATTATTGAAAGTGGACCCTTATCTGAAATAAGGATCTTCTACCTATAAATCAACACATGAACTAGAAGCAGAACATGTTGTCTCAGTTAAGTTTCAGTTCCATTGAGAACTTCAGTGCTTTCGTTTTGATTAGATTTTAGAATGGTTTGTAAATTCTATAGGTTCTCCCCAGAAATCAACAAGAGAACTACATATATGGAATGCTAGCATTTTCTTTGTTAGAACTTGGCCGAATAGAAGATGCAGAGAAAGCTGCAAAGAAGGGATTTGAAATCAACAGGGAAGACTGTTGGGCACAGCATGCTGTGAGTGAAACCTATTAGGATTTACTTTCTTTCAACTGGATTTCAAATGAACATGTCCTTCACAGTATTTAACCGAATGCAGTGCCATCCTAATATTTCTCTCCTTGGTTGGTCTTCATGACACTGGCATTCCCATGCAGCTCTGCCATGTCCTTCAATATGAGTGTCGTTTCAAGGAAGCAGTGGAGTTCATGGAAGAATGCTCAAGATCATGGAGTTCTTTGTCATCTTTTATGTATGCGTTGATGTCACTTTAACAAAATTTTATCATGAGTTTCCACTATCGCATTGTTTTGATGTTCTAGATGGCTAAACAAATTTAAAGTTCAGGTACACACACAATTGGTGGCATGTAGCTCTTTGTTACTTAGAAGGTCATTCTCCAATGAGAAAAGTGCTAGAAGTGTATGACCACTGTATCTGGAAGGAGTTGGAAAGAAGTGATGCAATGCCAGCGGAGGTATGTTATTTAGCATTTCCTTCTACTTTACTCATTTTCAATTGTTGATGATTTCAAGCCTTTTTTTTTCCTTCTGTATTTAGGTGTACTTAAATGCTCTTGGTTTGCTACTACGGGTGTATGTACGAGGTGAAATTGACATCTTCGGGGACCGTCTCAAGATCTTAGCACATTGTCTGACAGATCAAGTGAGTTCGAATGCAAATCGTTTCTTTCTTCTTTTTTGAATAAGTAATTCCTTTAATGTGGTAAGTTTTGTTCTGCTGAGTTATAGCATTTTATGAGGGACTAATTTCTGAAAGATTGAGGTATTGAAATTGTATTTGCCATGTAATGATTTCGGCAACTATTCCATGGACATTATTAGATTGTTTTACCGGTGAAAACCAACTTAATTTCGTTGTACCAAAAAAAAGGAAAACCAACTTAAGTTCTTTGTGATATCAGGAAGCACACTTTCAGGTTTCCTTTTAGACCTCATGCAATGTTATTCACCTGCCATAACCAATTGGGAGAACAGTTGTACTTGTCTAGACTGATTTTTCCATTTCGTGACAATCATTGAATAAAATTTGGTGTGAAGAGTTGAATTAAAATGTATCCATAAGCGATAAATGATTATGTTAAAAGCAACCATGATTCTCTTCCATGCATGTAGGCATCGTGGAACAACAGTATGCAACTTTGGAAAGCATGCACTGTCACCAACACTGAGGGGAATTGTAAAGCCTTTAGGACTATGGTTCCTTTTCTTAAAATTTTTTCCTTCCAAGTTAATATGCATGGACGCAATGACTTATAATATATGTCATGGGAAAGGATTTCAAAGGTGAGTGTAATAATGTGATATGGACAGCAGAAATGAGAAACCAAGTAATTAAAACACTAATTTTGATAGCTGAGATGAGCCTTTTGGTGAGATGCTGATTATTATCTCTTCAATGTTAATGTGGTTACAGAGTCTTATGTACTACAATACAGAACCTTTGATGATTTCCTTGACTACTAGAAAAACCAAAAAATTGTGTCTAATATTTTCTAAGCACCGAGCAAGTGTTCTATTTATTTGCCTTATTTGTTACAAGGTTGTGTTCGGACACCATAGGTCCTTGCTTTATAGATCTTTCAAGATGAAATTGTGGAGTGCCATCAATGCCTGTAATGTCAGAAAGGCAGAGTTCACAGAATGACAGAATCATGTTTCAAGAGATATACGTCTTGAATTCTTTCAATTTTCAGGAATATGTTGTGCTGATGAATGCAACATCTCGTTTCATGTGTCGTCCGTGTTTTCTTGAGGGTTAAAACCTCATGATAGCATGTCTATGTGATGAAATTCAGCTAATTGTTCTCTATTGCTGGATATCATTACAATTTTTAGGCCTTTTGGTATTTGGAGTGGCACCTTGATGTGTTGACAATATGGGCTTTAGCTTCAACTGGTGAATTTACCAAAGCAGAAGATCTACTCAAGGGCTTGAAATCCAGGTTAGGAGGATCTTGCCCAACTCCCCTTTAGTTTCTTGACATAGCCTTTAGCTTTCTATAACTGTGCTATCTCTCTTAACAAGCCCATATTTTTGTTCTTTTGGTGTAGAATTTCTAAGATGAGCAAGAAGAAGCAGCAAGTAATGTGGAGAGGAATGCTGGTTCGTTCCGGTTGTTTTTGTTTGCCTTTGTAATGATCACATATTGGCTGATTTGTTTGATCTCCATTTTCTGGTTTCATCATAAGCTACCTATAGGCATGTACCAATCACATTATACAAATCTACCAAACACTACACCTCAAGAGGCAGAGCTCTTGATTCCTTTTGAAACCATTTGACGTTGTCTCGGTGATTTCTAAAAGGAACTTAGATTAGATATATAGATAATAAGTACATTTTTCTAGGGGAGTTGGAACTTGCATTATTAATGTATAACCTCCCTAAATCATGATTAATTTGTTTAAGATTTCCTGTTTTTGTCTCAGCTTGCAGAAGCCTTATACGAGTATGGAAAAGGCAACTACAAAGAGGCATTGGAGTTGCTTGGCCCAGATTTTGATGCCAATAACTGTAAGGTACTATTATGAAGAACGCGAATTTAACTTCTATGTGCATTTAGAGCTAATTCTGAATTTTGTGGGTAAAATGTGGATTTTACTTGTTTATGCTAGACAATCGGAGCATCTGATGAACAGCTTGATGTCTTTAACGAAGTTTGGTACATTATGATGCTGAATACTGGACAAGCTATAAAGGGTACAATCACTATTCCTCCTCTCATTCAAAATCCATGGTGGTTTGTTTCTTACTGGGATTTTTTCATGCATAGCAATTGAAGCCATTGAGAAGCGGGTAAAGAAGAGGGAAGGTGTTCCATTCATGTGGCGCCTACTGGTATAACTCTTGTATATGATTTTTTTTGTTTTTTTTGAAATAAGCTAGATTTAGAGTTATATTATATATCTGCTTCAAAGAAATAGTTTGTGGGGTAGACACCACATATCAATGAATACATATTGTTTGCATGGTTGCTTCAGGAGAGAGGTTTTTCCATGTTAGGAAGACCAGAAGCTACTACTGCAGGAGAGAAGGCCAAGTGTTTAGAGATTGCATACTTCAAATAACTGGCACAAGCTGAGCAAGATATCCTAATCCTAACTCTTGCCTGTTTTACAATTGTGAGAGGTTGAATGCTGATGAGGTAATATGTTTCATTTTTTGTATATAATTTAAATTATTACTGTTGTAGTCATCCCACTAATATTGCTTGAATAAAAGAAGAAAAAGACATGATCTATGCATGTACATTTTCAATGTTTTATGTAAAGATGACATGAATCAATATGTACTATGACTGTAAACGTACTTATATGCTCATTGTTGCAAGCACTGGAAAACTCTCTCTCTCAATAATTTTTAATTATCATTACATTTGTGTTTCATTTGACCCGCTATTTAAAATGATTTAGGGTTTTAATATACAACCAGAAAACACTACTCATCGTGATGGCTCTAAACTAAAAATGTGATGCTATACAAACAGAAAATTCATATAGAATGATGTGTCTTAATGAGATTCTTTCACTTCAAAATATAACATCTATCATAATGGTTTTTAATTACAAAATTGTCATTGTCACATCATTTGGGTGAGTATTTTTGTATGAATTTTTTGTAAGAATAAAATTTTCTTAATTAAAAATGCTATTGCTACATCATTTTGGGAGAATTTTCCATACAAATTATTTGAAAGAATAATATTTTCCAAGGATTAAATTGGAGTTCGAGAAACATCAAACTGATTTTTGTGATATTTTTCCCACATTGAAAGCCCATCCATTGAATCAAGTAAGTTGAGTATAACAGCCTGTTTGGAACCTGGGGAGGAGAAGGGAAGGGAAGGGGAAAAAAATGAAGAAAAAATATTTTTCCTTACCTGTTTGGTTTTGTAAAGAAAATTAGAGGAAAGTGAAAATGTGTGTATGTGTGAGAGAGAGAGAGAGAGGGAGAGAGATTTAAAAAATTTTCTCTCTTTTCTCTCTCATTTTTCTTTCCTTTCTCTCAAGTAGAATCAAATAAGGGAAGGAAAAAGTGAAGAAATTTTCTCTTTTCTTCCCTGCCCTTCCCAAGTTCCAAACAGGCTATTAAAGAAAACTTAAATGTCAGATGGAAACATTTTCCCTTCTTTCTGGGTAATGGAAACATTTTCCCTTCTTTCTGGGTAAATAAAGAATTTGCACTACAAAACTTTTGGACAAACAGTCATTCTAAATAAGCCCTCATTGTGAAGTCAACAATTAGCTAAACATAACAACTAACTAAAGAAAACAGGTTATATTTCTTCAGAGAACTAGAGAAGGAATCAAGAGAGCTGTTTTCAGGAAACATGGTTAAGTTCTTTAAAAGTCTTCCCATTTCCATTGATAAATCTCATGACTTTCGTGAATGGGGTTTGGCAAACAATAGAAAGTTGTCGATCGACCTGCAACTTTCCTCAATGATGATTTGGCTTTTTTGCAATCATATCATATTTAGCCTTCTTACGGACACATGTGAAAGCTTAAAGGTTTTCTCAAGTCAATAATATTCTTTCTTTGACATCCAACACAAGTATTAACTGCGCATTGGCTCGAAGGGTATTTTTATAATTTTATTTTAAAACATTGACTATTAAAAAATAATTTTGCCTTTTTATACCAAATCAAAGGGTTGATTATTACACAGTCCTCTCAATGAGATTTTTGTCATATTACCTAATCTGCAACGTTTTGTTCATTTTGCAATTTAGTTCAAATCATTTCACAAGTTTCGTATTTTCTTTTAAACCATAGAAGTTAAATTATTTTTACCAAAATTTTTTACCAAAAGCATGTAGGCAAAAGTGTAATTATAAAAAAAAACCGAGAGTTTGAAATATTCAGCGACTACATCCATGGTATCTACGGTGATTATGGGCCTGAGAGCTCAATAGGGCCGTCTAAGACCGCCTATAAATTATAGGACTTGAGAATTTTTTTTAGGCATGATTAATTTAATAGACGAATTTAAAAATTATTTTTGAAACTCATCATAATCTAAAATATATATAAAATAATATATTTTTATATTTTAATATTTAATATTATTTATAAAAAAAAATTTATATTAAATAAATTTTATATTAAATGAACGGACTTAAAAATATAATTTTCTTTAATTAAACTGGTTTAGAATTTTTTTTTGAAGCAGATGAAATTTTTTTGTTTTTGTGTAGGACATTCCGAGCTGCCAATGTCCGCTCCTAATGGAACCCATTAGTAAAAAATAAACATCCAAAGCTTCTAGTTCTAGGACAAGTACCCCACGCGCAGTCAAACAAACTGTTCCTGCACTCAACTTGCAGGATCAATATGAATCACCAACTCAAAAGCTCCCTCCCATTTTTTGGGAAAATTATAGCTCTACAGTCATTTGCAATAAAAAAATAATATATATTTATATATATAATATTATAACTTTCAGCATATTAATTAATTGTGTAAAAAATTATTATGATTTTCTTCTTAAATCACTAGATAAAAATCAATTAAAACTTATTCAATCAAGGTACTAGCTAGTATACAATTAGAACAGAGCACAAGAAAATAATTATGCCTCGTTTTGTAACGTTTATTGTTTTTATTTTTTATTTTTTAAAAAAATAAAAAATAGCAGTTGTTTAAACTTTTTTTTAGTTTTTTAGAAAATTCGAAAAAAAGAAACTAAAAATACTAAAATGGGTGTGTTCTCTCTTACTAAAACATTGATGTAGTACTATTGACACAACCATAATCTATAAATACCCATTATCAGACCACAAAAAAATATATAGTAAAAATACAAAACAAAAAATAAAAACTAACAATGCTATCAAATTGGCTATTATAACTAACAAACTTATCCAAAAAAAATTATAACTAACAAACATACTAAATTCATAATATTTTTCCTTGTATCATGAAACTGTGGATGGAAGCATGAGATTTTCATTATTTCTAAGTGATGAGTTGTAAAACATAAATCGGCGAAAGATGAAATGAACAAAACTAGCTAAAAGAAAAGAGAAAAGAAAATGATAATAAATTTGAAATCCATATCCTCGGATAGAGAAAAGAACTTCACTATATTAATTGGAGAGTTTCAACACGCCATTTAAAATGTAAATAAATAAATGAGATGAGATCAAGTGATCTTAAACCTTTTGAATGTTTTCTATTATTTTTTTAAACTTAATTATTATTGTAAAACGACGTAGTTTTTGCACATAACACATATGGTCTCGGCTTGCCATTAGATTTCCAGTTTTAGCAACGCCACGTTCTATTGAACGCGTGAGTACTGCTTTCAAGGTCATTTTAAAGGTTACCACCCGGAAGTTTCATCCTCAGCGGAATTCATTTTAGTCCTCCAATGGACATCTCTCGTTCACATCTGTACAATCCTCCCTCCTCTGCAAAACTTACTTTCCAAGAAACCAAACATGACCCTCAAGTTTAGAATCAACAAGTGAAATTAACATACAAAAGCTTGCTTCTCCATTAAAACATATATTAACATACAAGAGCTTGCTTCTCCATTAAAATATATGATCTCTCTCTCTCTGCCTCTCTCTCTAGGTAAGAAAAACAAATACCACCAGACAAATACCGCTTTACCTCTCTTCTCGCATCTACATATTTTATTTTCTGGTACAATCTCTTACTTGCTTTCTGTGTAATCAGCAAAGGTTTATACTGATCATTAGCTATGGAGTTCTTCAACAAAGCCAAGGCCGTTAAACTCCGAAGCCACCATGACAAGTACCTAGTTGCCGACGACGACCAAGAAACAGTCCGACAGAACCGGAACGGCTCGTCTCGCAAAGCCCGGTGGCTGGTCGAGCTCGTCGAAGGCAATAACCAAGTCATCCGCCTGAAAAGCAGCCACGGCCGCTACCTCACCGCCACCAACGCGCCATTTCTTCTAGGGATGACTGGAAAAAAGGTAATTCAAACCAAACCCAAAAACACCCGAGACACGTTGATCGAGTGGCAGCCCATAAGGGATGGGTTTCAGGTGAAGCTAAGGGCCTTTGGAGAAACCTATTTACGTGCAAACGGAGGGCCACCGCCGTGGAGAAACTCCGTCACGCATGATAGCCATGACATTAGTTCAACCCATAACTGGATTTTGTGGGATGTGGAGGCCGTGGACATACCGGAAAACGAGCCGTTATCGGATTATTTAACTATGGTTTCGAGTTTTTCATCGCTTTCCGGTGAAATTTTTGGGTCGGAACTTGCGTCGCCGGTGTCAATGCACTCTACTGACTCTCCAAGGTTGTCTATAAAAAAGGTCCGTTTTCTAACTTCTGTTTGAAAAAAGAAATAAGATTAGTTGAATTAATCAATGATTTAAATGCATGGTTAGTAGTAATTAATTAGCCATTGGTTTGGTTTCATTTCAACCAACTATTTGACAAGTGAAATCTAAATCATGAATGCATATATGACGAAAATTATCCCATAGGTCTAAGGGCTCGTGTCCAATTAATGATATGCCGGCTTTTCACATGTTTCAGATTATTTTTTTGCAGCTACTTAGATGCATTATGCATAGGAGCTAAACTAGCTCCTTTAATAGTATGTTTATAAGTAGTTAGTCATGTTGCACCTTTTTTTATTAGAAGAAACACCTCACAAATTGAAGTCTCATCCAATAACTCTCCAAATCCCAATAGACACCGGTTTCAAATCCCCCACTTCAAAGGTTGTATGCCCTTTCAAATGAATTCAGATTTTTTACCTCCCTAGTGTGCTTTTTTCTTTACCCTATTAATTTTATTGGTTTACGTTATTAATTTGATAAATTTAAAGATATGTGAAAATAAAATTTTTTTTAGTAATAAATCTTCATATTTATTACATTAATGATGTGAACTGATAAAATTAATACAACAAAAAGAGAGACACTAAAAAGTAGATAATTTGGGTTCTTCAATAATGTTTGGAGGAAGGCTAAAAGCAAGATTAAGAAAATGCAAAGGCGATTGAATAGGAAATCAGTTGGGATATAGCCGCCACAAGAAGCATCATTTTCATATTGAATCTACTACGCGTCCATGGCATATAGATAAATGCCTATCCACCCCAACGGCAACCTTTTAAAATAAAATGAAATCACTCTCAGCACTAACTTTTGTGGCATTACTCTAAGAGGCAGAAGAGTTCACACTAAAATAACACACACTAGTCACTAGCTTGGTCAAGTTTTCACTAATTTCAATGCCGTCCAATACTGGTAATTTCGTGGCTTCCTACATGGTGACCTCTTGCTAGCTAGCTAGCTAGCTAACTCATGAAAACAAAATTTGTGCATGTGAATAACTGAACCCTTCACCATGAAATGTGTGATAATTCATGCTGACAATGTTATATAAATAAAAAATTCATATAAAATTTATCATCAAAATAATGCAGTTGAATGATAGTCATTCACTTTCAAATAAAAGACCAAAATAAAAAAATTCATATAGAATTTATCGTCAGAATAATATAGTTAGATGATAGTCATTCACTTTCAAATAAAAGACCCCCATCATAATAGTTTTTAATTATCAAAATGCTACTACCACATTCTTTTGGTTGAATTTTCTGTACAAATTTTGTGAAAGAGCAACATTTTCCAATTCATGCTCCTAATTATTTGTAGGAAAATGCTATTTTTTTTAAAAAATATTTATAAAAAATCTCACCAAAATCATATGACAATGACATTTTTGTAATTAAAAACAATCATAATAATTGTTTTTTTTAAAGTGAATATTTTTTATTCACCCACATCATTTTAATGATAAATTCTGTATGAATTTTTATAACATTAACCTTCTTTGTTTTGGGTCTAGAGAGATTCTCTTCAATGAAAAAATGATTTAATAAATTATATGCATAGATACGTGTGCACAGATCATCTCGATTCCATGATTAGAATGAATATCTCTATCAACACATTATTTAAAACAAAAAAATGACGGGACAAGTACAACTAACTCAATCACGCTCTAAAATCTGCTTGAAAATAAATGAATTTATTTTATATATCAAAAAATAAATATTAATATAAATTAATGATGTAATTTTAGTAACAAATTTGATATGGTTTCATCTAATTTATTAATTGATATAATGAAAATAATGAAAAGTGTCCAAATCCATGTAATACACTCTCGAAACATGCACATGCAATGTTGCCCCTTCATTTCCAAACATGAACGTGGTGACTGGTGAGTAAGATACATTGAATAATTTCTCTTTGTGAGATTACAAAGACTAACTGCCAAAAATCAATTACTCCATTCAATTTCATACATACAGAATTACTTAGATTAGAAGCTTATCTTGGATCTTACAAACATCATAAACTGCAAAATCTAGTTTTGTCCAATATGTATTTTCATCTATGGACAAAAATGCCCCTATGAAAATATGGCAACTTAATTTTTTTTATCTTTTATGGGATGTGATTTTAGCCACGGGATGGACGCGTACGCTAAAACGGTGCCACATGTAAGTACTCTATCAAATGTGGCTGGCGGCTGACTGGCACTGAAACTTTCCTTAGCAGTCATTATCTCCAACATAGTATATAATACACAAATCTATACATAAATTTGTGAATTTAAATTCTCTTTATTTTATATTTTATGTTTTAAAATAAAAAATTTTATTTTATTAATTAAGGTGTTAATACGTTAATTAATATAAAAATTAAAAAATTTAAATAAATTAACTTAACATTTATTTAAATATAAATAAATTTATAATTATATATAAAAAATAAATTTTAATATAAAATTACATAATTTTAATAAAAATATATAATAATAAAATTATATATAAATCATTAATTATAAAATTAATTATAAAATAAAGATCACCATTCCAACCTAGCTCTTAATTGACGAGAATCTGTATATAAGCCCACATCGAACAAGACTGACGCCCTCTATCCTCTTTCACTCTCTCTCATATTTACTTGTTTGGTTGAATAAAACTCGCCAAAACTGAATTCTCTGCAAACCCATTTGGTTCATTTTTTTTGTTCAATTGAAGCATAACAGTCTAGTTTTTTCTGGTTCAGACAGGAATGGATCTATTCCACAACGCCAAGGCGGTACGCCTCCGGAGCCACCACGACAAGTACCTCCACGCCGAGGAGGACGACGAGTTGGTGGCCCAGGACCCGAACGGCTCCTCCAAGAACGCGCGGTGGACGGTGGAGTTCGTCGAAGGCGCCGA
Source organism: Euryodendron excelsum (assembly GCA_033060915.1). NCBI lineage: Eukaryota > Viridiplantae > Streptophyta > Magnoliopsida > Ericales > Pentaphylacaceae > Euryodendron > Euryodendron excelsum. Next base: position 4,725,451 of record CM065388.1, read on the forward strand.
CAACATCATCCGCCTCAAGAGCTGCCACGGGAAGTACCTCACTGCCTCCAACCAGTCCTTCCTCCTCGGCGTGTCCGGCCGCAAGGTCCTCCAGACTGTGCCGGCCGGCCGCCTCGACTCCTCCGTCGAGTGGGAGCCCATCAGAGAAGGTGATCAGGTCAAGCTCAAGACCCGCTACGGCCACTTCCTCCGCGCCAACGGCGGCGTCCCTCCCTGGCGCAACTCCGTCACCCATGGCATTCCCCACCGCACCGTCTCCCAGGAATGGATCCTCTGGGACGTTCATCTTCTCGAAATAATACTCCACTCCCCCAAAGCCAAACTCCCAAATAAGCCCGTCGCCCATTCGGACACCATAGCTTCTGAATCAAGCTCTCCTTCCACTCATTCCAACAACTCCGCCAGTTCTCGAAGACGAAAGGTTCAATTTCCACCTCAGACTTATGTTATGAACGCTATTATGGAATTCAGAAGTATAGCATTTGAATTCCCTTGGTGTAAGATTTCTAATTTTGGTTGTTTGTTTCATTTTCAGACTAGTGATTCTCTGGGTGGTTCGCCGCCGCCTAAGGCGGCCGATGGGCGGGCTATATATTACCATATAGCGGATGAATCTGGTAATGTCCAAGAGGGTGTGGAGGGGAATTGTATTACATTCAAAGGGAATGGAGTTGATGAATTGACTCGGAGGTTGGCAGAGGAGACGGGGATTAAGGACGGCATTGTTTGCTCGCGCAGTCCATTGAATGGGAAGCTTTACCCGCTTCGCCTGCAGCTCCCTCCGAATAATCTAACCATGCATGTTGTTGTAGTTCAATCCTCATCAAAACGTGAGTTCTTTGAGAATTGCGTTGCTTCTCATTTCTATTTTCTTGCACATATTTCTCCACGATTTTCTTGCTTACCTTTGCTGTTTCTTTTGTGTGTATCAGTGGCAAGAGACTTCGCAAAAACAGGAATTCCATTATGAAAGGTGCCAGTAGACATCACAGTTTTGCTTTTGATACAGATTACATTCAACTACATGTTTTGCACATTCTACTTCAGGCCTGTCCTCATCATGCTTGCTGTAAACAATCAGGAAGCAGTCTGAGGCGCTTGCTCCCCTTACCCTGCCAGTTTTGTTTTGTTTTTATTTTTATTTTTTATATATTTGTAATTTTGTATTTATATATATAAAAAATATAATATGTTATAGATATACAAGTGAGAGGTTTTATATAAGAAAAATGCTATTCTTTTAAAATTTTTATACATAATTCTATACCAGAATAATGTGACGATGACAGTTTTATAATAAACAAGTATCTTAATGAATTTTTTTATTTTAAAGTGATAGGCTCATAACTTAACCACTTCATTCTAATGATAAATTCTATATGAATTTTCTAGTTGTATATCATTACCTTTATATATAAATATATTCTTGCTTAGACACCAAATATAATAAAGATGTAGACACCAAATTGTATCCTTTCTGATTCACTTTCCATTTGGCATCTCTTGTAAAGCAATAGCAGAGGGCCAAAAGTTGGGAACACCAGGCACATTGTGATATTTTCATAATATGTGTAGATAGTCATATTTACGTGACCCTTTGTTAATTGGGGACTTATTCTGAAGAGGGGATTGGAAAGAGAGACTGTGACACGTCACCCTTTCAAAGGGATGTGTCTCTATTTTATTGGTTGTCATTTACACATGCATGGGTCACAGTACTTGTGAAATCATCCATAAAGATCCTTAATTCATTGCTGGTCTTCCATTCCAAGATTTTGGAAACTAATTCCCAGCTGTCTCCCTCTCTCTCTCAAGAATTCCTCCTCCATTACTGTACCATGGAGTTCACCGATTTGAGGACTGGCTCTCGCCTCTCTCCATTTTCTCTTCTTTGCTTCCTCTTCTCCATCAAGCTAAACTTCTTGGGTCGCTCTGGTGAACATGAGTTTGAACCACTGTTCCTTGAGCTTTCCAGGAAGCTCCTCAACAAAACCATTGTCTACAATATGCAAATAATAAGTCACTGTAAAACCCTATTTATAATTGTAACCCTAGAAACTATTTTCATTTTCTACCATGACATTGGATGATTGGAATAAAGTTAAACTTTAATATCTCATACAACTAACAAGCAAAAAAAAAAATGTCACCAATAATCCTTGCATGAGCATGAGCCATGTTTGAAGTGATGGAATCGAGTTCGATCTCTAACAATAATCTCTACACCATAGATCCTAGAGATTAATTTGGTCACGTTGTGACAGTCATTGCAGACCCGAAGGTTCTTAAATACGCGGATAGGCACCCCAGTTTTCGAGTTTAAAAGCCCAAAAGCTATGGCAAGCCTCTCGCTGTGCAGCCTCAACGTCTGTTTTCTTCCTTGATCAAGCTCATCAACCAGAGGTGCTTGCGTAAAGTCAGGTTTGTAACCTGTCGACTCGAGTTTTTCCTCAATCACATCCAAAAGCTGGTAAATTTCTTTAGTTCGAGGATGAGAGGTGTCTCCAGCAAAGAATTCATGGGCAACACCATCCATCTCTATTGAACTACAGCCAGGCTCTTTCGTTACACCCTTATCAGTCATCAATTTCCTGATTAACCCTACTTCATTCCACCTCCTAGCAGATGCATAGACCCTAGATAAAAGCACAAAAACACCACTACAAACGCCACCATCCGATTCAATTATATTCCTGGCGACTTCTTCACTAAGCTCCACACCTGCATTTTTCTTGCAACAAGCATCAAGAAGACTTCGCCATATTACTACATCAGGTTTCATGGGCATGTTTGACACAAGTTCTAATGCTTCATCAATAAAGCCAGCACGAGCAAGGAGATCAACCAGGCAACCATAGTGCTGTAACACAGGTTCAATCTTGTAATCCCTAGTCATCGTATCAAAATACTTACGACCCTCAGCAACCATGCCTCTATGGTTACACGCACTTAAAACACCAACAAATGTGACAGAATTGGGCATGAGACCTTCATCAACCATGCGGGTGAAATATTTTAACGCCGCCACAGCTTGCCCATGCATGGCGAGTCCCAGAATCATTGAATTCCATGAAGTTACATCACGTTTATGCATCCTCTCGAAAACCTGCTTAGCAATCTCTAATGATCCACATTTACAATACATGTCCACCAACGAAGAATTCACCAAAACATCGTCAGCCACATCACTATCACACTTTCTTAATACATAAGCATGAATCCACATCCCCAAAGACAGAGCTCCCAAACCAGCACAAGCATTTAATAGGCTCTGCAGCGTATATCCATCTGGTTCAAACGAGCTTTGCATCTCAGCGAATAGTTTCAATGCATTTTCAAACTCACCCAACTGGACAAGTGCATCGATCATAACATTCCATGACACCAAACTTCTTTCTGGCATTTTCTCAAATACATCCCGTGCACTATCCAAACACCCACATGACGCGTAGAAGTGAATCAAACTGTTATTCACATAAACATCTGAATCAAACCCAAGTTTCCAAACTTGGGCATGCGTTTGTTTTCCTTCGGACAAGGCAAAGAGGTAAGCACAAGCCTTGAGAACGAAGGGAAACGTGTGCTTGTCAGGCACAACACTCTCGTCATTCAACATCTCATGGTAAGTCAGGATGGCTTGTTCTTTGCGGTCAGTGCTATGAGCACAAGCTCTGATGAGAGTGTTCCACATGAACGAATTGGGGCTGTCAATTTGGTCAAGAAGTCGAAAAGCGTAATCGAGATCAAATGAGGCTGACGAGTGAAGGATTCGACTGTAGAGAAAGAAGGTGTTTGAGTGATGGGTTGATGTGGTACGGAGGGTTTGGGCGTGGATTTCTTTGAGCCTAGACATGGACGCGCAGTGGCTCAGGTAATGAAGCAGACGACGGTGATGGTTGAAGCTGTTGTTATCATCGTTGAGAAGGAGAGAGTGCGAAGGTAGGCCTGGTGTGACTGCGAGAACCATGACTGCAGAGTTTTGTGATGACTGACACGTAGAGTTTCTCAGTCACCATGGAGGGAGATAAGGCAGTTGGCACTGCCGTCCATCGCACAGATCTGAAATGGCTCCGTTGCGAATTAATTTGCAAAAGGTAAGTTTTGTTTCGTGTATGGGTAATGTTATACCATCAAAAAAATTTATATAAAATTTATTATCAAAATAATGTGATTAAATTATGAATTTTATCATTTTAAAATAAATAATTTATTATAAAATTATTATTGACACATTATTCTAAAAAATAATATAATTAAATTATGAATCTTATCACTTTAAAATAAATAACTCATTAAAATATTTATTTATTATAAAATTACTATTAACACATTATTCTGATATAAAATTTTGTATAAAAATTATGAAAAATGATATTTTACTTCGTGTATTGGGCTAAGCCCATCTCCATTAAAGTTATTAACTACTATATATTTTTTGGTTTAGCTTTCGGCTCTTCCGCAGCTTTTAAGGTCGGCCATTTGGTGAAAGGGTGGGAAAAAAAAATGGAAGTTGCTCTTTTAAGGATTAGTTTCTTATTACTTTGAAACAGACCAAAAATCAGCTTGTTTGGAAGCTTTTCCCACTCAATTTGGAGTTTTCAATTTTTTACTCTTTAAAAGTTTAGCTACATGTTGGGGCGGCGCACAAAGGAGCGTAAAACTCAATAACCAAATTAATTTGGCCTCCATGAGTTAATTCTGATAAGGATTCGGTTCAATTTTGGATCTAAAATGTATTAAATTAACAAATTTAATTTAATTCCTATATTTGTATTTTTTAGATTTGAATTGAATTAACACGAGAATCGAACCGAACAGACCTAACACGAGTTCCGATCTATATATGTAATAAAAGTATGTATATATTATATATATTTTTTTAAATTATTGTTATTTGTACTTTATTATTGCTAATATTTATTTATATATTATTTAATTATTTAAAAAAATTAAAGATGCAACATTATTCTTATTTTTAAATAAAAAATCAAATTTTACATCATAAAAGTGAATCTGACCCGACCCAAGGTATGGACCCGAACCTAGCCAACTCAAGTTGGTTCAATTTGGTTCCATAAAAGAATCGGTTCAGTTCTGAATCCAAAATTTTAAAATCAATTAATATCGAGTCGATTTTTTATTTAGCATAGACCTAAACCAACTCAACTCATACACACCCCTAGCTAGATGGTTTGGAATGACTTGTAGGGTCGATATTGTTCACATTGGGCTTATACTCAAAATAATTTCCATCTAGCTCAAAACTAAATTACATATTCGTCCAAAATAAAAATTAAATTTTAAGCCTGCTCATTTAATTCAATAAAAATTAATAAATATTTCTTCTTTAAAAACAATTTGAATAACAGAGAATATAAATAGATAGATCTATTAAAAATATATAAATACATTATTCTATTTATATTTTGTAACGGGCTGGGTTTTAAATAAAATTCTGACTCATTTCTAAAGGATTTGGTGGGCTTGGCTGGCTTAGCGGTTGAACTCATGGCCACTCCTACTTCTAAAGCGCTTGCCTAGTGCATACATTTTACAATTGGGATTCCTCGTTACAAAAAATAATAATAATAAACAAAAGATTTAAAAAGGTTTGAGTTTGAAATGAAAAGGGAGCCGGGGCTTTCACTCTTCATTATCAACAATATATGTATCAAATACTAATATGAAACCAACAAATTAACAATATAACTTAACCTTCGAAGTTTGATTAACTTTCCTTCATAAGAAAAGAGAAATAAAAATAAAATGGAACAGGCAAAATTTTCTACAAAATTAATCCAAATAGCCCTACGGCAATTATGTTCCCTTTTTTCATCTAAGAACTAATAAACCTAGCGACAGTCATCAATCCATCAAAGCAAAGTAAGGCTTGCCCACCTTAACTAATTAGCTTTGTCTCATTTATCTAACAATTCAAAGATTTTTATCTCTTGACTACCAATTAATTTTGAGGGGTGCTAACTATCACCGCGCCTGTTGATCAGGCGCCAGTGTATGGTTGACACCTCATAAAGGTCCCACGAGCAATGTTGGACTTTTTATGAGGTGTCAGCTATCTATCGGCACCTGACCAACAGGCGCGGTGGGATTTAACAAAATTCATTAATTTTAATAGTGCTATGCTCACTTTCCAAAAAATTGTTTGTCAGTGGGGAAATGTGAAGGAAATTGGCAAAAAAAAGCAACTTGGGGTCGTACTAATAAATAAACTACCTTTCATTGCAACTTTTATGAATTTTTGGCTTTTAATTTTTTTATGGATTTTTTTCATCGAAAAGCTCCATCCAAACGATGCCTTAGTCCTGCCAAACGACGTCGCGGAAGGTCTACATCAGACGCCAAAACAGATTCTTTTTGAAACTTTGAAAAGAAGATTCTCTCTCTCTCTCTCTCTCTCTCTCTCTGCCCCCACACAAACTCATTAGTAGTTAGTGCTACTCCCCTGCACGTTCTCTCCGCACAACTGTTTCCCATTAGAAAAATCCTCACCCTCCACACCCACTCACCCGTCTGTTCCTATACCCCCACGACCTTCCAACCCCAACACGCCAAACAATGATTCTAACGCTGCGTGTCCCATTCTGATTGGATTGTGTTTGATCCGTTGTTAACAAGGATGTTAGTATAACAGTGTCGCTTAAAAATATCTCATCCGATGCGTATCTTAGCGCTACATCCGCCTCTCCGCTAGCCTGCGCTCTCGTGTGGCACACGTTGGGAAGTGTTTGATAACACTGGCCGACTCGCCGGGATGTGTCCCGACTCCGATAGAGCCACTCATTGATTCACACAAACAAACACACAAAAGATTCCTGAACCTTCTCGAAGCCCTTCCATATATACCACCATTTAGATACATATATATATCGACAGCAGCAGCACTGACAACGAAAGAGTTTTAGAGAGAGAAAGTGTAGAGAGAGAGGGTGAAGATGGGGGTTGATTACTACAACATCTTGAAGGTGGGTCGGAATGCGAGCGACGAAGACTTGAAGAAGGCGTACAAGAGACTGGCCATGAAGTGGCACCCAGATAAGAACTCTTCTGCAGAAGCTGAGGCCAAGTTCAAGCAGGTCTCTGAGGCCTATGACGTCCTCAGCGACCCCGAGAGGCGTCAGATCTACGATCTCTATGGAGATGAAGCTCTCAAGTCCGGCCAATTCCCTCCACCGTCTCCCCCCTCCGGCGCTGGGGTCGGTGGTGGTGGAGCCCATGCTAATGGGTCTTTCCGTTACAGTACTCGCGATGCGGATGATATATTTGCGGAGTTCTTTAGTGGATCTGATTATGCTGGTAAGAGTCGCCGTTTTGGTGATAAGGGGTTCAGGAATGCTAATGGGTCTTTCGGAGATCAGACGATTCGGAAGGCGGCTGCTGTGGAAAACAAGTTGGCTTGTAGTCTAGAGGATCTTTACAAGGGTTCCAAGAGGAAAATGAAGATTTCTCGAATTGTTCCTGATGAATCTGGGTACGCAATTCTACATCTTTACATATATTTATGTATCTAATTATCTATACATATCTGTTATATGACCTTTTTTTTCCTGTCCAAATTTCGTGATTTGGGATTCATTTGAGAAAAGCGACGCCCTGAATCTCCAGCAAATTGCGAAGAGATCGTGCACGATATGTAGATAGATGCTGTAGGCTCATGCTTTCTTTGGGACATTTGGCCTGTTCGATAATTTTACAATCCATTCACCTGGTGTTCTAGATTGTGATAGAAATCTCTCGTGATGATTAAATTTTGGGTTTCTGCTAATTGTTGGAGTTCCGGCATATGGAGGGTTGGAAAATTTGTTTATTATGCATTGAAAAATTAATTTTTTCATGTATTGATATGGGTTTGGGGGGATTATATTCAATGTTTAGCTGTTAACATGCTCGATAACTAATACTGTGTTTGGCACCATGGAATCCAAGCCATGAATTTGGAATTGGAAGTTCCGTCGGTTGAAAACTTTGAACTAAGATGCCTCCAATTTCAATTCCAATTCCAAGGCTTTGATTCCATGGTGCCAAACACATGCTGAGAGAATACATTTGCCTGCACTGTTCAGTTATGGTGGTGCCATCCTGTGACTCGCAACTGGCAGTTAATTTCTTTGTTCTTGCATTTTACAGTTTTCCATACTTCTCTGTAATTTAGCTTGATGGATTAGTAACTCTTGCAGCAAACCTATGACTGTTGAGGAGGTCTTGAAAATAGATATCAAACCTGGTTGGAAGAAGGGCACAAAAATCACTTTTCCTGAGAAAGGCAGCCAGGAGATCGGGATGGCTCCTGGAGATCTTGTTTTTGTAGTTGATGAGAAACCCCATTCTGTTTTCAAGAGGGTTGGAAATGATCTGGTTGTCAATAGGAGAATATCACTGCTGGAGGCTCTTACAGGGAAGAGCCTCGACCTGATTACCCTGGATGGGAGGAATTTAACTGTCCCAGTCACCAATATTGTCAGACCAGGCCATGAGGTGGTGATCCCAAATGAAGGAATGCCAATCTCAAAAGAACCTGGAGAAAAAGGAAGCTTGAGGATCAAGTTTGATGTTAAATTCCCATCGAGGCTCACTGAAGAGCAGAAGTCTGAACTAAAGAGGGTGTTGGGAGGGAGCTGCTAACCGGTTCAGGATTTTACTTGAGGCTTGAAGATCATGATTAACACCGACAATGTAAGTGTGATTGGATGTAAATACGTAACATATTCATTATTAGAGAGCAAAAATGTGCATAGTAGGAAGATAGTTTGAAGGGTGCTGGCAACATTAAGTGTTATTAGCATCTGGAAAATATAGCTATTTTAGCTATTTTCCCCTGCCTGCCGGGAAGTAACTTTGACCTTCATTTGGAAATGCATAAGCAATCTGTTGTTTGTTGGCTAGACACTTTCTATTGTATTTTGGAAATGGTAGAATGCCATGCTTCTATTGTTTGCTGATATTCGTTTTTAGTTCTATTGCATTTTGGATATAATAGGATGGCATGCTTCTATTGTTTGCTAATATTCATTTTACAGACCGCTGTGCCAGCTATGTGGGGGGATCCAATCTATTCACTGGTTTGTTTTGGAGTAGTTTTGCTGTTCAAACAATCCTTGCACTGCTTGAGATTTTAAATTTTGCTGATACTAAATGAATTAGATTGGTCAATTCCCCAGCTATGACTGGTTAGCCTGTTCAACACCTTATGCTCTTCTGCTTGAATTAGTCTGCATGCATCAAAAATACCATAGCCTCACTGTTGAGTTGTGGGTGTCTCGAAATAGAGATTGAAAATACTTCCCAACCAGGATTCGGTTAGCTCAGGTTCAGAACAGATTATGGGTAGGAAAGGTCTATTATAACATGGTCCTTGCACCACAAGCACTTGCCCCAACTTTTGATATAACAGTATGACACATAAGTCCATACGCATAGAACCCAAGGTATTACGAGCTTCCTACTGCATATATATCTTTTTGTTTTCAGTAAGTGAGAGATATATAGATATGAAATAAAGAGGAATAAATACACATCGGGGCATACCCGGCAAAGATACAAAAAGAAACTATAAAGCCCAACCCCTAGGATGTCTCCCGTCCACAAACATAGAGGGACAGAGGGTTCCTACTGCATATTTTGTGCGGTAGTACTTAAAGCCTGTTTGGAACTTGAGAGAGGAAAGAGAAGAGAAAGAGAAAAGGATGAAAAAGTACTTTCCCTCTCCTGTTTGGTTTTGTAACGAAAATGAAGGGAAATTGAGGGAAAGAAGAGAGGGAGAGAGTGTGTGCGTGCGCGTTCTTTTTTCCCTATCCTTTCTCTCTTTTTCCCTTCCTTTCCTCTCTTAGGTATAATCAAACATTTTCTCTTTCCTTCATCTTCCTCCCCCAAGTTGCAAACAGGCTGTTAGTAGATATATGTATCTACTGCACAGCATCTGCGGGAGCAAAAAAGGTGGTAAGAGAGAAGAAAACGAAAAAGCAGTACCATCAACTGAAAAAAGTATTGCTCTTCCTTTTCAACTGAAGATGGCTACTGACTTCACGGCTTCATGGTGTGTACCTTGTCATTTCATAGAACTGTGCTAGCAGCAAACTATAGTTAATGGCAGGTTCCATGAAGCGACAAGGTACACACCATCAAGCCATGAAGTCGATAGCCATCTTTAGTTGAAAATGGAAATTAAAGAAGGAAAGAAAAGAAAAAAGAGCGTCGTTAGAGCCAGAAACAAAAACAGAACGTGAATGCAGGAGAAAATTTGAGGACAGGCTTGATTATTGTTGAGCGAGCACCAGTTTGGCAGTTGCTTCGGAGGCTTCAAAAGTGACCTTCCGTCTGGGTAAGGAATCGAATGCCAGAACCTGGGAAGTTCTCATTCATGAAAGTTTTCATGGACGACTGTCCGTTGGCATGATGCATAGCCGACAAATCCTTGATCTTTGAAGGATAATCTTTGTCTTGAACTCTAGTTCGGTGGGGAGGCTTTTTATAGGCTTGAAGATGATAGTGGAGAAGTTTTTTAAAGTATAATGAATTGGGTATCTGGGATTCCTGCCATTGATTGGGTCCTTCATTTCTGGACCGTTGAGTTAAATTTGGAAGACTCGAGCATACAATCTCCAAAACCGAAGGTATGCCTATTTGACAAGGCTTTTTTGTGTAATTTTTTTTTAGCTTATAAGCAAATAAAGTTAGGTTTTCTTAGTTTTTTTGTTTTTGTTTTTTTTTGTTTTTTGGCTTATCTTTAGCTAATAAAAGCAAAAAAAAAAAAATCTAATTTTTTTTTTTGCTTATAAGGCAGCAAAACCAAAAAAAATTAAAACAAAAAAAAAAAAAATTGTACCAAACAAGCCGGTCTTCCATTATCCCTTGATACATGAAGTAGAGGACATAAGAAATGCTATGCAGATTGCTTTCTATAACGTGAAAACGAACATTAACCCACATGCCAATTGCAGCATCATGGACTCAAGCCAGTCATAATTCAAAGGCACAAAACCATTAGCGCTCTGCATGGATTGAATGGCATTGCTCTATTCAGAAAATTCGCTAGGCTGGCTGGCAGGCATCACTGAAGTTTATTCCTGATCAATTATTTCCTTCCTCTATGGTATTTCAAGGAAAAAAGAGCCAATTCTGTGATCAGAAATAGCCAGATCAGATAGAAAAGTACCCATTTAAGAATAGGTTCTCGTTGAAAGTACATTCAGGATTTTTAAGTCAATCGTCAAACCTCTGCTGTATAACATCTTATTTGAAAGAACAAATTATCCAAAGAGGCAGGTAATAATGGATGGACCAATGTTTTGGGAACAAAATAATGGGTTAAAAGCTTGTAGTACTTCTGTTCCTGTTTGCACTCTCATAGTCACTGCCACCAATGTAGCGATTTCTTTCTAATAATGCTTCATACAATTTAGAGGACCAAAAACTCGGGTAGAGCTGAAATAGCACGTGCAGTACATTCTACTTCACGCCCTTTCTTACACTTTTCTAAAGTTAAAGAATTGAAAATTAGTGGCTGTGGCAATAGTGAATCCCTTGACCTCTCGAACAAAGAAAGGGTTTGGCCAGCTGGGCTAGTTGAATGTCTAATATTCCATTCTCCACTCTTGTGCATTGCCAACAAGTTAAAGACATGATAAGCATCGAAAAGATGGGAATGAAAGGTCAAAACGGGATAAGAATCCACAGATCAATGGTTCAGATAGAATGAATTTGTTTCAAAGCATATGTAACTCGCGTGCTCGTGACCTAAACATTATGCTAATCGCAGGCGTCACCGATGCTAACTAGGACTAAAACTGGAGCTATGGCATAATCAAAGTGCGTGGCCATCGCAGATGCTTAAAGAGAGCTGAGATTGGAATCGAGGGTTGTGAGAATAAATTCGGCCAAGTTTAGGCTTGATCTCATGATTGTCTGTTTAGGCTGATCTTTAGTGAACGTAGGCCTGGCCCAGCCTTCAAAAAAAAAAAAAACTTACTTAATTGAGCTTAACATAGATCTGCAAAAGGGCTTAATCTAAATATTGGGCCTGAAATCTATTAGGTTGGGCTCAACAATCAAAATTTTGGTCTAAATTTTTGGGTTGGGCTAAAGCTACGCTTGTTGAGACCGAAGTTTGGCCCAGCCTAAAAATACAATGTTAATTTTTTCTTCTTTTCTTTCTGTTTTCATGTTTTTTTTTTTTTTTTTTTTTTTTTTTTGTGGGCCATGGTTTTTTTCTTTGGCAATAGCTTCTCTACGTTTTATTTTATTTTATCCTGCTTTAGATGTCATGTAGATGTTATGTCATAGACGGGGGAACTATCCTTGGACAATTGGACAATAGGGGTGATGGCCTCCTATTTTGACAAGATTTAAAATAATTTTTATTGATGTTGAGTATTTTTACACTAAGATATATATTAGCCCCCTAAAATTTTAAAATTTTATTTTTTGACATTCCAAAATTAAAAAAATTTTCTTTAACCCCAACAAAATTAAAAACTTTTCACCTTCACCTTTCAAAAATCTTTTATCTTAACCCCTCAAAAAAAATAATTTTTTTTACCTTAGCTTTCCATCTTCCCTCAACAACATTCCTGGTTCGTGCCTGGTCGTAGAAGTACTCCATTCTCTAAGTTATCGGCTTTTGTTATCTGGTGCTTTGGAATGCATAAAGTCCATACTGCTGTAAAAACAGGTTTTTTTAAAACCGATTTAGGACTAAAGTGAGGCTGCTCCACCTCAACAGGAGCAGCAACTCCAAGTCTTCATCAATGCATCCATGTAATTGAAGCCTCTGCCTCAGTGCCTATGGAATGTTTGAAAGAGAAAATTTTAGTGTCTTATAACTCAGCTAGTAAGGACCAAGTGGGGATGAAGTGAGAGAGAGAGAGAGAGAGAGGATAATATACAATAAAGCAGATACATCATCTTATTTATTTATTTTCGTGCTTCGGAACATACATCATCTTATTTATATGCAATACATCCTTAGCACGAGAGAGAGAGAGAGAGAGAGGCTATACGAGAAAGGATAACATATAACAAAGTAGATACATTATCTTATTTATATTCAATACACCCTTGGTGATAGGGCCCAATACCATTTTCATAGATACGTAGTTCATGATTTAGGTGTAATAGTAGTAAGCAGCCCTGTGTTTCTCAATCTTCTTCTGCAGCTCTTCCTTCTTCACCCCCGTAACCTTATCAACTACCTTCCCTTTCTTCACTAGCATAAATGTCGGCATTGCCGTCACCCCAAATTCATGAGCCACATCCTATAATTTCATGCACACACTTTAGTGTATATACATATCACGTAAGTTGTATTTTGAAAATGTAAAAAAGAAGGAAAGGAGAAGACCAGAATCGTACCATCAACTCATCCACATCTATCTTGATGAACTCAACGTCTGTATACACCGCGGCGAGCTCGTCAATGGCCGGTTCCATGAAGCGACATGGTACACACCATGAAGCCGTGAAGTCAATGACCATCTTCACTCAAGAACCCAAAACCAAAATCAAGAAGAAAAAAAAATTGAAAAGAGAGATCATCAGTAGAGCTAGATAGATATAATATCAAGTTTAACTACTAATTAAGCATTAGTTAGAATTTAAAAAAAAAAAAACTTGATCAGGTTTTGCCACTAAATTTACCAGTTTGGCTGTTGCTTTGGAGGCTTCGAAATGGGCCTTCCATCTGGCTGAGGAATGGAATGCATGAACCTGGGAAGCTTTCATTGACAATGATCCATTGGGACGTTGCATGGCAGAGAGTTCGGCTCCCATTCTTCTGCTTTTGAAGGACAATGTTTTGAAACTTTGGTATTTGATAGAGGACCTTTCTTCGGCTTGGTCTTTAAAAGAGTAGGCTAGAGGCTTTTTATACAGGTTGATGATGGGCAGGGGCGGAAAGGTTGCCAAAACTGAGAAAAACAAATTCTCACTTGGGCAATACCGTACAATATACAACTAGAAAATTCAAAAAGATTTTATTACAGAATGTGATAAAACAAGAGTCAGTCGCTTTTAAAAACAAGAAAAATATTATTCTTCTAAAAAACTTGTATATAAAAATTTTACCAAAATAACATGGCAACGGCAGTGGTATTTTTGTAATTAAGAGTCATAACAATGCGTGTGATTTGTTTTGAAGTGAATACTCATTCAATCGCATCATTCTAGTAATAAAATTTGTAAAAAAAATTCAGTTGTATAGCATTATCGTTAAAACAAAATATTTATTATGATGACTTTTAATTATAAAAGTGTTATTGTCGTAACATTTTTCTTCTCACTTATTGACACGGTTAAGCTTTTCGTTTTTTGCACATTAGAAGCTCTACTAATTGTTGATTTTATTGACTCAGATTTACAAAAGAAATGGGTATGACCTATAGTCCACATAACAAAATTGGGCAAATTTGATTTGATTTGATTTTGTTTAACAATCAGGTGTCCAGACCAACTTATTTATACCTCGACTAAATTCCTCCTTTACCCAACCAAAAGCAAACAAAATTTTATTACGTTAAAACATTAATAAGAGTTTTAAATTGTGAGGCCAGCTAATAGAATGAAATATGCATTTGCTAGGACATTGGATACATATACATATATATATATATATATTGTCGTTATATATAAAAGGTTTCCACACATGCGGGGTGTCATGGATAGTGAGAACAAGGTTTCAAAATATAATAATAAGGTATAGGATTCGCTTTCCTTGGAACTATTTGGAGCACAAGATATAAAACATGCAAATACCAATTGATTGCAGATTGCTTTTAGAATGTGATACGAACAGTAATTAGGTATTTGCTTTCTTTTTCACAAGTCAACAACTACTACATTCACTGCTTCAATGCAAAGCCATTCTTGCTGTTGGGGCTGGAAAGGTAAGATAAATAGCACATGATTCTCATATCAAACTTATGTGCCATGCATAAATATGTATATATATAGTAATGAAATTGTGGTCCTGGTAAAGCATCACTTTTAACTTGATTATGCACTGAACTTTCATCCCACTTTATGCTATTCCATTCTTCACTCTTGTGCTTTGTAGACAAATTAAACTCGATAAGAATCATGTTTACCTCACTGAAAAGTTGATGACGACCATGGAACTTCGAGGAAATTATTTTTGAATTTTATTGAGGGACTAAAATAAAAATTTTCTTGAATTTTCTAAGGTTAAAGTAAAATTTTTTAAATTTTGTTCAAGAGCTAAGGTAAAAATTCTTTTGAATTTTGGAAGGTCAAAGTAAAATTTTTAAATTTTGAGGGTTAAAGTAAAAATTCTTAAATTTGAGAAGATCAGAGAAAAGTTTCTAAATTTTTGGAGGGCCAATATTCACTTTCTTATCACAAATCTTGAAAATTCATAGAGTCTAAATAGAACCTGTATATTGCTATTGCTAAACCCTGAAGAATCATATTCAATGAACCGAAAAATTGCATTTGCCAACAGCAATACGCAATCAAACCCATGTTTTATTGTCATCTTAATGACATATCCACTATGAGAGGGAATTGTGAATACAGTTATGGTGATTATTGGTACAATAATTTCTTATTTTTAGAGGAAATAATAATTTCGTCTATTTCATACAATTTCTATGTTTTAGTTATCTTAGGAAATTGAATTATATATGTTGGTTGAGTAATTATTTATGGGTTGAAAGTTTGATCTCCAATTTATTAGGTTCAGTTCATGGCATTGGCACATACCTGCACCGATGAGGAAGGAACTTTGACTAGCTTGTTCAGGACGATTAATCTGAACTAGTTGCAAGAAGTGTAAGCATTCGTTTTGGCCATCTTAAATCTTGCTTCTTCTCTATCCATTTAGAAGCATGACTACTAGTTTTCTTGAGTCATGAGACTGATTGGTGTATATGATTTTGGTTATAGATCATCTGTTCTTTTCTTGACCTAAAGACCCAAGAGAAAATTCGTCTTTGTGCGACCTGTACTTTCAGCACTATAAGTCTCTCTCTCTCTCTCTCTCTCTCTCTCTCTCTCTCTCTCTCTCTCTCTCTCTCTCTCTCTCTCTCTCTCTCTCTCTCTCTCTCTCTCCGTTCATTAAATTGCAATAGCTGAAGGGTTAAACCACCATCAGTTCCTCTCTTTGATTTTGCAAAGTTCTGTAGATGGAGGAAAATGTACATTTATTACATTTTTTCACATTTATTACTTTGCCCACTAGTAATAGAAATTAAAGATATGCCCTTGTCCAGTTTGCATCATAAAATAGAGAATGTATGTAGTCTTCAAAAACAATACTGTAGAGCAGTAGCAATTAAGAGCATCAAATGAGAATGCAATCACAGTTCGCACAAATTTTTACTGTATCATGACCTAATAAATGACCTAAGCAATCTATTATTATCTCTAAGAATAAAAAATAACACAACAAGCCAAAAATATTCCAAGGTAATATGCAAGTAGAAAAAAAAAACATAACCTTGTACCTAAAGAAAATAACTATAACTTTCATGGACAGAAAATAATTATAACTCTGTATACATCCATTCCTCATAGATGGTCTTTCTCTTTGCATATCTTCTTTACTTATCAGATATGAAATACAATTGACCCACCATGATGGGCATATTCTATATATATATATATATATAACTTAATAAAGAATTCACATTGAGTGCAATTTTAAAAATTTCCCCATTTTGATGCCCCAAAGGTGGGCTGAGACCACAAACAAGAGAGGCATATTCCATAAGTACAGAGAAATCACCGGCGCATAAAGAAACATACGGGTCAACAGGTAACAATAAATACATTTATTGTTTTTTTTAAAAGTTTGTATGTCTAACTGTTAGTAGGTATTTCAACTGCTTTAGTTATACCAATTAAAAAGATAATAATAAAATTTTAGGTAACTAGGTTCTTAACTTTGTATGAACACATAGTCAATGCTTTAAGAGTGCATAATAATGTTAATATTTATCCTTAGCAATTGTATATAGATGGGTGCAAGTGTGAATTATGCTGGTATTTTTGTTTCTCTTGTGTCCTTATAAAAATTTCAAAGGTTTTCATTATCTTTTGCTTGATAATATTATGCAGGGATTTGAGCAATTACTGTTGTATAATATCTAATTTTTTTTCATCTTTTTTGGAAAACAACCCTTTTGTCCTTTGCATGAAAATAATAAGTGATTATTATAGTATGAAAGTTATTTTCATTTTGTATGAGTAATTAAGTACAAAAAAAAAAAAAAAATCATGGAAAGAGGTGAAACCTTTACAATTAGCATATACAAAAGCTGTCTATCTAATGATATTGTAGGGGATGATGCACATGGGTATTGTCGGACTTACGGGGGGAAAGCAGGGGCGGGCACATCTAGGAGTGTAGTATAGGATCCGGGACCATCCTAGTCTCATTAGCGCGACACAACCGTTGAGTGTTAAAAATTTATACTAAAAGATATGATTTGTGTAATGACTTTAGTATCTATTAATAAATTAGTTATTCCATTTTTAATGAGAATCTGTACGAGCAATGGTTGCATTACGTTATTTATTTAATAATTATGCATGCAAGTCTCTTATTCTGTGTAGTAGATGATTTGGTGTGTAGAGTACGGCTTACACACAGAAGATCAGATCATCAGTTTTTATGGAATATAAGCTTATCGTTCACAGTCTTAATTGGAACTGGACACACCATCAGTAGGACTATAGCACAAGGTTTTAATAGGTCTGTCTTGACTATGGAGAACGGTATAGTTCCAACTCCTTATACTAGTACACTTTTTGTGTATTGAGCAGGATCGTGTTAAAGTAATTATTTTTATACTGACTATATAAAATAATTATTATAAATGCTTATACTCTTAATCCTAATATAATAAATAGACACGTGCATGTAGTATTTATTGTTTTGATTATCAAAAGAGGGTCAATAAACTCAGTGAGTTGAACAATAACATCACGTGCATGGTGAATATTAATTATTGATGGAATCCACGTCCCGGTATAGGGATTGATGATACCCCCTTGAGGAAGCTTATAAATTTTGATCACGTCAAACTCTACAGGTGGACTATGAATTCGACATATCAAATAAGTTAAGTAGAAGGTCTCAAGGAATTAAACAAGTCTATTAAATTTAATTGTCAGTAATTTAATTTAATAGATAGGTATCTATAATCTTAACTTGGGGAGATAAATAATCATTTAATAATATGGAGT
The DNA here is from genome assembly GCA_033060915.1 of Euryodendron excelsum. Classification (NCBI taxonomy): domain Eukaryota; kingdom Viridiplantae; phylum Streptophyta; class Magnoliopsida; order Ericales; family Pentaphylacaceae; genus Euryodendron; species Euryodendron excelsum. The sequence continues at coordinate 4,743,667 of CM065388.1, forward strand.
TGAAATATTATTCCTAGTATGACAGATAGTGCAATTATAATTCATTTGTGGTATCAATTATAATTTACGTAAATAGGAATTAATCCTGGTTAGATTAGAAATCCTTATTTGCATAGAAAGCCCTAGTTATACTAATCTTATGGTCCCTATTGTAGCCTCTATATATACACACTCTAAAAGCACTTAGGGTTACACTTTGTTCATAATTGAGAGATACACATTTTTGTGAGGAAGAGAAATCTTAGCAACTGCGAGCCCATTCTCTCTAGAGCAAGACGTATATGAGGGATACAGCAAAAGTCCGAAAGTTGAGTTCGAACAGTTGATTCGTGCTTGTTGCTATTACTTGACTCGTACTTGTTGCTGATACTTGTTATTTGGGATCAAAACAGAGAGATCTCGAAGGTATGATTCTAATAACGTAGATTAAGCTATACTAATCAGATCAAAATTTTCGATCGTATGCGTAAGCACTATAGTCAGGTCGTAGAAAATTTCGCAATCCCCAACAAAAGATGTAGATGCAGTTCGTAAAGGACCAACGTGAGTAGTCTGTGAGGGAACAAGAGGAGATGCAAGCGGAGATGTCACAGCTGAGGGCTTGACTCGCGTTCTTAGAAGCCCATGGGGGAAGGAGTACTTCAGATGACATCCGACATGTTGAATTGGTGTTTTTTTGGTTTATTTACAAGGATGATTTCACATATATATCTATGTTTGGGTTTAATGCTAGTTTTTTATTTGTAGGTTCTGAATGCATCTAGTGGCCACCCTGCATTCAGAGAGTTTGTGGGTGAAGATACTACACCGTCTCACCCCAATTCCACACCGTCATCACCTTCTCCACAAGCTGCCGGGGATGAGGTATTAATTATAATTCATTCATGTATATGTACACAATCACACACAAGGTTGAGGTTAGGGGTGAGCCTACTGAAAACCCTTAGTGGTGTTAGGAGGTTGAGGGTGAGCCTACTGAAAATCCGGATATGTGTTGAGGTTAGGGGTCAACCTACTGATTCATTGATTGTGTTGGACCATATATAATCACATTTTCTAAGGTTGTGGATCATCTTGATTTACTAATTGTGTTGAATATAAAATGTACAACCACGAAGGCAGGGAAAGTTTCTTAAAAATCAATATATTAACATTCAAAAACTCTTGTAGTGGATAACCATGGGTAAAAATCATAGTTAGGCTTGATGTTGAGAACTTACTGCTATAAAAAAAATTAAAAGAAATAAATTAAGAGAACAGAACGAGGATCCAGGTACATAATGTTAGAATATAAAGAAGCAATACCTTCAGCAAGAAATCATCACTAAGGCAGCAAAAGAAGAGAAAAACTACAAACCATCCTCTACTCTTTAACTTCCAAATTCAGAAACAATAATCTGAATGCATCTTTGTGCACGATGAGGCTATCAGTAGTTGGCCACATTTACTCAGAACTTTGACATAGAACGACATGATAACCACTAATACAAAAGCAGGACAGAAAACAGAACAACTAAGACCTGCACCATATGTAACTGAATCAACAAAGAGAAACAGTAAACTGGCAGGTATTAATTATCTCGGGTTCAAGTGTTCTACCAATATCTTCAAATTTCTTGATATGATCTCTGAGATTTCAAAGATAATTTTTTCAAAGGAAAAAAAAACTCACAGCAAACTTGCTAGTTGGGTCATTCTTGTCTAACTTTCCAACTCAAAAACTCTTATGCCATTTAGATGTTCTCCTCACCAGTTCAAATTTTATAAGTTTTATAATTCTCCTTTTACATCTATGAAACTAACTCGTGTTTAGTGACAGACACGGCACACATAAACTGTAAAAAATACTTCCCAGTAGTTTATATATTTGGTTAGTTTCTACTGAATATTATTAGTTCACTACTTCGTATATGACAAAGTCATGGGCCAATGGAAACCAATTACTAAATGGCAGATCTCCAGGACTTCAGGTAGGAGTGGACCTTATAGTAAATAGTTGGCCTCTTAAGTTGCCATTGCATTGTTCTTCTCATTATCTGATAGAGCAAAGAAGCATCATCTTGCAACAGTGTTCATGGGATGAATTAAACAAGCATCATCTCGCAGCAGTGTGCATGGGATGAATTAGATACGGATGAATATGAATGGATTTTGTTTTTGTTATTGGAAAAAATTTACAGTTAAATTATTGAAAACAAAAGGTTATTTACAATGATTTTGTGACAAAATAGTTGGTTATTAGCGACAGTTATTTGGAAGCATTGCAATAACATGTTTTAGGTAAAGCTACAATTATTAGCCAGGTAAAGGTGGCAAAAGGTTTTTTTTAGTGACAGTTATAAGCCGTCTCTAAAGAGTATGAGAATATTTAGTTACTTTAGTGACGGTTTAAGCCATCACTTTAACAACCAATAACAACAGCACTAGCCGTTGCTAAAAGTTATCATGTGCCGCATGTTTTTGCGACGGCGCTAAAGAAAACTCAAACCCTTGCTATTATGAATAATGTTATCGTCAATACTTTTTGTGACACCCTACTTTTAACAACGCGTCACATGCCGGCTTCATGTCATCGCTAATAGTTTTTTGCGACAGCATGCCAACTATTTGCGATGGTGTGAGCCCGTCGCAAAAACCTAGTTTTCTAGTAGCGTGGGTTGAAAGTTTCAAATCCAAGTTGAATAGAATTGAGTTATATTCGCTCCTTCATCTATAAAAATTCACATCCATATGCTTTAGCAACTTCATGTAAAGATTATGAATTGAGAAATGCATAAAACCCCACCAAATAACAAATGAAGGGTTCTAAGAATTAAGGGTCCATCAATCAATTTCATTCACCAGCTACATATATATATTCGTAATCTCTCAGCCATTACTCTTTGTTGTTTATCTGCCAGAATATATATATATATATATATATGTATACATATGTCTTTGGGATTTGTTTTGGTTGGTCTCCTTAGTTCTTGTATGCATGCTGTTTAATCTGTGTTGAACTCTTTAATTCTTGATATCAATGAAGTTCTTACTTTCTCCAAACTAAAAGAGAAGAGGAGCAAACGATCGATACGGCTAAAGAGATGACTTGCTGAAACTTGAAAAACCGAATACTTAAAAATTCAGATAAATATTTATTGAATCTTGAGATCCTCCAACTTTTAGTAGTTGATTATTTATATTGATCTTTGGAGTGCCTGAGGAATATTTGCTATTGGATTGATATATAATACAAACTACATCGGAGAGAGAGAGAGAGAGAGAGAGAGCAAATAGGTATGATCTTATTTAGATGTAATACATTGAGAGACAGAGAGAGAGAGAGCAAATATATATGATCTTATTTAGATGTAATACATTGAAACTAGTACGTACTCAACATCATGTTTTGTGTAACTTCCTTCTACTTCCCTAACCACAACCAATAGATACTTAAAACCAGATAGATCATAGATTAGGATGTATTGAAAGTAATATAAAAATTAACCCTTGTTTTTCTCTATCTTTTTCTTGAGTTCTTCCTTGTTGGCCCCTACAACCTTATCAACGACTTCGCCGTTCTTCATCATAACAAATGTCGGATAGCCCCTCACATCGAATCCGCTAGCCACATCCTGTACATTTTTCCGTTGTACTTAGTTAATTTCTAGAAAAAGAAAAAGAAAATAAAACAACACGAAAAAGATCATATATATATATAGAGAGATTCAGCATCTGTTTACCATGAAGTCATTTTGTGGTGAAGTCATGTCGATTTTGACAAAAACAACATTTGTATAGTTCTTAGCAAACTCCTTGACAGCCGGTGCTATGATCTTGCAGAATATGCACCATGAAGCCGTGAAATCGACCACCATCTTTAGAAAAAGGAAAAAAAATAGATTAGTAAGAACTCGAAATAATATTTTGATAAACCAAGCAACAAAGGTATCAAAATCATAGTTCTAGCTGTGTTTGAGTTACCAGTTTGTTAGAATTTTTGTTGGTTTCAAGTTGGGAATTCCATTCAGCCAAGGAACCGAGAGTAATGATACGAGAAGAACTGGATGATCCATTGTCGGTGTCCGATTCAGAAGTTGAGTCAAGGGAGAAATTGCCCCCCATGTCTGGCAGTTGGAAGCTTTTGAAGTTTTGATCTCTCTTCTCACTTGGGTTATAGGAGCTAGCATGGATTCCTTTCTTTTATAGGCACTAGTAGAGGGGAATTTAGAAACTATAACTCTTTATACGTGTTGTGCAAAAAGCAAGGTTAAAAGGAGATGTAATGTAATGTAATGAAAAGAATAACAAACAAAGAACATGGGATTTAAATTGGAGTTTTCTTATTACTTTTTGGAAAAGTGTGATGACTTATTAGAGTTGCATGAATTTATAATGAAATTCTAAATTTGTATATAAAGGTAAAATTTTCAAAATACCCTAAATCTGGCTTCAATCGATATGCTCGTGCTCATTTCGTTACGTTTATTTTTGCCTATGAGCTCTATTGTTTCTCTAACTTATATGAGCCACTAACCCCAACAATACAATTCGATGTCCATGATTTGATCTAGAATTATTTGTACCTTGCAGGTTAACTTGGGGACTTGTAAGAGATTGAAGTTAATTCTAGTTAAGAAAGGTATCCAAAAATTCGAACGTGCATTGATTCCAAGGCATTTCTACTTTATTCCTAGTTTCTTTTTAAATTCACACAGGGTCCCAAATTCCAATTTCTAAGGTTTACATTGTGGGAAAGCATCTATCAAACTTTTTGACGGTCCGGTTCCAATCTTATCTTTTGTCGTCCACAGCCAACATTAACATCACCCATTGGCTCGATTATATTCTTTCTATATGTGACTCTACTGAAATGTTTTGATGGACACGATTTCAACCTAATCAACATGCGAAAAATTCTATTCTTATAGAATTTTATGCAGAAAATTCTATAAAAATAATTTGTCAATAATATTTTTAAAATTATGAGTAAAAATAGCAGGTGTTGAATTTGACTTGAAATGAAAGGACTACAAGTAATCACACCTTGTGCATGGAAATTTTGTACAAAAATTTTGTTTGTATATTATTATTTGAAAACGCGTTAATTTAGAGGCATTTATGTGTATTCATTTCTTCTTTTAAATTCACATAGCTAGGATGCCAATTGAATTCCAATTCCTCTGGATGAAAGTGTGGGAAAGCATCTATCTAACTTTTTTAAATTCGCCACTTGCTTAGTTATATGCTTTTATATTTGATCCTATAGCAATGCTTGATCAACAAGCTTGCAACCTAATTAACATGCTAGTCCTTGCGTTTCTTTTTTGTTAAACATCACTACTTGAATGGCACAAGGCTATGTTTAGTACAAAAAAAAATGAAAAGAAATGGAATGAGAATGAGAATGGGATGGTCATTCTCATTCCTTTGTTTGGTAAAACCAATGAACAATGCTAGAATATAATAAAATGAAATTTTAGTATATAATATGAAAATTTAATATTATATTATATACATAATATTAAAAATATCATATATTATTTATTAAATATTATTAAGCATTTATGATGATGGTGGTGGCAGCGACAGCGACAAGCGGTGGTTGTGGTTGGTGGCAATGGCATGTGGTGTTGGTGAGTGTTTTGCGATGGTAGGCCAGCTACGGTGGTGGGTGGTAATGGTGGCGGTGGATGGCCTGTTGTTGTGGCCAGCGGTGGGTGGTAGTGGTGGGGCTGTGGCAGCGACAAGTGGTAGCGGTGGCAGTGGATGGTAGGTAGTTGTAGCCGACGGTGAATGATGGTGGTGGTTGCTAGCAGTGGCATGTGGTGGCAGTGAGTGTTGCGCACTGGTGGGGCATCTGCGGTGGTGGGTGGTAATGGTGGTGGTGGATGGCCTGTTGTTGTGGCCGGCGGTGGGTGGTAGTGGTGGGGTTGTGGCGGCGATGGGTGGTAGCAATGGCGGTGGATGGTAGATGGTTGTGGCCAGCGGTGGATGATGGTGGTGGTTAATGGTGGTGATGGTTAGTGGCGACAGTGATAGTGGAAATTTTTATTTTTTTAATTTTTAACTTTTAATTTTTAAAATTAAAAAAATAATTACCAAACATGTTTTATTTTTTTAAAAAATTTGACAACAAAAATCTTTTCAAGTTTTATTTTATGTTCTTATTTCATATGGAAATAGAATGATCATTCTGACTTTTAAAATGAGAAATAGTCATTCCATGAACTTCAAATAGTGATACTAAATAAGAGAATAAGAATGAAAACAAGAATGACCATTATATTTCATTCAATTCTATTTTTTTGTGCCAAACATAGCCTTAATTCTTGGTAGCAGTCCATGTTTATGGACATAGCAAACAGAGTGAAGGCTGTGTGACCCAGCACGCACATTGATGGAAAGTCTTGCAATTCTCCTTCGGTTTCTTATTTTAGGTAACATTCAGCGTATCTAGAAATCTAGGTATCAGAAAATTGTTTGAAATCCACTCTCCCCCAACCCATAAACAAAAATGAAAAAAAAAAAAAAAAGGAGAGGAAGAAGAAACAAAGGAGAAAGTTTACATTCATGGAATCGAACAAGTTCATTAGCAAGTAGATGATAATTTATCCCAAAAATGGGCAGAATAATAATTATGCTAAAGCTAGCTGGTCCCAGTATGGAAGTTGCAGCATTTCTTTTTTTACTTTAGGACACTTGGTTTTGTTAAACTTGGCATTTCGAGCGCAACTAATACGCTTAATCGATACACCTAGGATCGGAATTGCATCTAGAGGCACTAGCTATTACTGATCAAACTTACAGTTGAGTCATTAAGAATCATGGAATCAAACTCCAATAAGCCGAGTACCTGTCTTAGCCACGACACCTAATTCAATATCCGAATGTATGTTAAAGTTTCCTCATCCTACTTAGTCTTAGTGCAAATCAACCCATTCAGCAGAAGGCAAGCTTGCCAAAAGCCATAACCACTTTGTCACATACTGATATAAATTGGTCACTGCGACTTTGGAAAAAGAGACAAAGTTCTCAGGTTGAATCATAGGGTTATACTATACGTATGCATTAAAAACTTTAGTTTTGAATCAACTGGATTAGTCTAGTTGGCTAGAGCTTTTGGTCTCCCTTTAAAAGGTTAGGAGTTTGAATCTCTCTTTCATATTTTATTTTTGGCTTCAGCTCTACTTGTAATTCCTTCCGATGAATCAAAAAAATAAAGGCAAATTACATTCACCTCCTTTGAGGTTTCAAACTATTACAACCCACCCCTTGAGGTTCTAGAAATTACATCTCCCTCTCTTAAGGTTTGAAGTGAGTTGCATTTTCTCTCAAATGTTAAATTTTTTTACCAGAATATATGTGATGCCAGCAAAAAAAAGTAGGTTCATTACTTAAATTGCCCTTAATATGTATGAAATGACATAAATAGGGTTTTTTTTTTTTGCTTCTGAAATTAATTTGTGTGTTAATTTTTTAAATCTTTATTTTTTTGCTTCTAAATTCTTCCACATGTGTGTTGATTTTTTTTTTTGTAGTATATAGGATTTAAAAACTTTGATACAATTGATTTTCTTAAGTTAAACTGTTCTCTTTTTAATATAAGTTAACTAACGTTGTTATTTTTTATATTACTTTTTGTAGGGCATTTTTCCTCATATTGACTAAAACTTTTTTTTATAAAAATTTATAGAATTTATATAGGGCTTTAATTATAGCATATGAAATTTTTAAAAAATATGATACTTATATTTATTTATTGATTAAAATGGTGTTTTATACAGATGTGAGATTTAATTTGCTCTTAGAATCTTATACTGGTAATGCATCTTTTTTTTTTCATTAGAAGAAGGCTCAAAATTAACACATTAATTAATGTCATGAGCAAAAAAAATCTATATATGCCATTTCATGCACATTAGAGGCAATTTAGGTAATGGACCTGTTTTTATTGCTGACATCACATATATTCTGTTAAAAAATTTAATATTTAGAAAAAAATGTAACTCACCTCAAACCTCAAGAAGGGAGATATAATTTTTAGAACCTCAGGGGGTGAATTGTAATAGTCTGAAACCTCAAGGGAAGTGGATGTAATTTGTTCAAAATATAAATAAATAAAACTTTAGTTTTGAGCTTCAAAGTCAGTGGAAAAAGATGGTAAAAGGACCCTATAATCATTGCATTTCAACTAGTAAGAACACTATATAACCAACGTATGATACGCAAACAAAGGGTAAAAACTTTGTACATCTGTTCCTGTATTGCAGGGATGGAGCGTTAGGTCAAGTGGGTTCGTATTCTATCCTTTCAAAATATGCAGTGCTTAAATTTTCATCCAAATCATGCTACTTCATGACATACAGTGTCAAACTGTATATCTTGTATTGCATTCCTCACTATTCCACACTGCTGATGAAGCAAGAATTCACAGATCAATTCAGTTAATAGGAAGTAAGACCCCCCCTTTTCTCCAAGTGAAGTCTGTGCTCCGAACCCGGCTGAGGCAACTGTAAATTTTTCCCTAAAGAATGTTCCAGAAAGCTTTAACCTTTCATGCAACACAAAAGCTTTAAAGTTATGTTTCACCACCCTACCTAATATTTCATGCCACATCTCCTTTATGCCACTTTAGTTCCTTGGACAACAAAATTTTCCAGGCTGATCACAATATTGGATGCTACCATTCCGAGAGAGAGAGAGAGAGAGAGAGAGAGAGAGAGAGAGTTCATATAAACATAATAATGCAAACACATGATTCATATAGACTTAAGTAGTTGAAATACAAGCGAGAGAGAGAGAGAGAGATGAGTTCATATAAACATAATAGAGCAAACACATGATTCATATGGACTTAAAGTAGTTGAAATACAAGCTAGAGCCTAGCTCCAGAGCATCACCATTCAAACAAGTGATATTAAACACGGTGTTTCTCAATTTTCTTCCGGAGATCTTCCTCGTCAGCCCCATCAACCTGGTCAACTTTTTTCCCTTTCTTCATCAGTATAAATGTTGGGTATCCGTTTACACTGAATTTTCGAGCCACATCCTGTTTTGAGGTACACATATTTATACTTAGCATCATCATTCAATTTATCTCACAAAACAGAAACAAGGAAAAAAATATGATCATCAATCATATTAGCAGTACCGGCAATTCATCAGCATCAATCTTGATGAACACAACATCTGTATAGTCGGCAGCAAACTTCTTCATGGCTGGTTCTATTTTTGCACAATATCCACACCATGTAGTCCCAAACTCAATCACCATCTTCAGTCAAGACAGGACAAAAAAAATCAATAGAACCAGAAATAAGATTTACATGACTAAGAAAACTGGGCTTGATGATCAATACTCAAAAGACAGAGCATAGAGAGAGAGAGTTAAGTTCTATAATTATATCAGTACCAGTTTGGTAGTTCCTTTAGAGGCTTCAAAATGGGCCTTCCATTCCTCATAGGAATGAAATTCATTAACCTGAGAAGGAATCAACTCAGTAACCTGAGAAGTCTCTGTAGAGCGTGATCTTTTGGAGTCTCGCGAACTATTTGCTCCCATCTTTCTTCCTTAATCGAAAGGCTGAGAACTGTTTGGAACTTTGGATAGTAATTTGAAGCAAGCTCTCTTTTCACTTAGCAAGTGATCCTCGGAACATGGAACTTTTATCTTGGTTTTGGAAAATGGGTGCTTATTTATATGCTTTTAAGTTGGGTAGTGGAGAATATTTGAAGTGTCACTGGTACCTGCAAGACCTGAGTAGCTTCTTATTGAAGTCGGAATGCTTTGAAATATGAAACCCCTCCATTCCAATTAACTGCAACCCGAAAAACAGAAAAAAAGAAAACAGGAACTGCATGCTATTGCCAAGACAACCTTTTCCAAGGGCAAATCAGCATCTTAGATGACGTTAATGAAGGATAACAGCACCAAAATAATGCGATGCTCAATCACTTGGCATCTGGAATTTCGGCAATTGGCGCCATGTCAGTGTCATGTAGATGTAAAGAGAGTCCTCAATTGGCAAGCTTTCCTGCAACGGTTTCCTGTCAAGCGCGCAAGACGTTGCCTTTTATGATAGTGCTGTAGCAAAATTCATTAGTCACAAGACAAATCCATATAAGGAGAGGAGACAAGTAAAGGAGGAAAGACCAGAGTTTGGAGAACTAAAGCTTGACCAAAACACATTCCTGCTAGATGCTTCATAAATTGATGTCCAGGTGTGGAAAAGACTCTGCAAGTCCAAATTAAACCTAGTCCAAGCGTTGGCAATTCACATGAAGATCTATCGCTACCAATTATAATAAACAAATAAAAAAATTTCCTTCATTGATTCCATTACAAAAAGGGGTACTAGATGGTGCATTCTCAACAGCAACCCACATTTAATCCAAGTTTCATGCAAAGCGAAAATATCTTAACCACTCTCCTAAAAGGCTAGTAGCAAAAAATACCCTATAAACAACTAAATGAGTTATAAGGTCATGAATCAGCTGTTGCATGGCTGGCTCCTGAACTATGATTGTTGTAGAAGTTCCCACCACCACCCCTGCCACCCCTTCCCCTATTGTTATAATAGTTCCTTGGGTAATAGTTTCCAGGCTGGTCATAATATGGGTCGCGGCCGTTCTGGTAACCCCCACCTCCCCTGCTGCTGCTTCCTCGTCCTCCACGGCCATTAGGGTAACCCCTGCGGCCAGCACCGCGGCCACCCCTTCGGTTCCGATAGTTCCTCCTAGGAACATAATGCTGCTCCTTTGACTCTACATCTCTCTGATCCTGCCCTTCTGCCTGTGGTTCATCTAGTTCTGTCTGAGATGCAACTTCTGAAGGATTTTCTGACTCAAATTCACCCTGCAAAGAAGAGTGCCATATTTCATCACATATCAACCAACAAATGAATAAACAATTAATAAAGGAAGTTAGTGTTAGGGAACAAATACCACCTTGTGAGATTCTTCCACAGGACTAGACTGATTATCATATGTTTCAACTCCTCGAAAATTTGCCATATCTTCATCCTAGAGAATATGTGCAAATTAGGATGCATGTAAGAAAATTATTGCCAGAACAACAGTGCAAACAAAAGAGAACTTCCATATTTTAAAAGGAGTTACTTCATTGACAAAAAGTTCATCCTGCCAGAACATCTCCCTCTTCCCCTTCCCCCCCCCCCCCCCCCCCCCCCCCCCCCCCCCCCCCCCCCGGGGCGGCAGCAAAAAAAAAAAGAAAGTAACAAAATTGTCCTTCTAAAAGCCCTCTATAGGAACCTTTTTCCCTCAGTAACCATAACCAACTTCAAAGGAAAATGTGTGATGGTATCGTATCACATGCGCACTCGTGCATATACACACTCAGAAACATAAATGATGGGATTGTGGTGTGTGTTGGTTTTTTTTTTTTTGTTGGGGGTGGGGGGAGTACAAGAAAGTGGGAGCTATTAAGCTTAGTCGGCAAACATTAGTCACAAACAAATCTGAAGAAGCAAACAGTCATCACCAACAACTGTACTAATTTACTAACTAGTTAAATGCCCAATCCAGGCTCTTGACTATCCCTCTCCTGGCACCACTTCATCGCATCCAGTTATCAGCTTTTGCAAAGTTACATAAAATGCATAACTAGTATCAACATGATAGGGCAGAAGGGATGGGAAGTAGGATTTCCTCTGAGGAAACATTACTGGTCAAGCATCAATAAAAATTGACACTCAACAAATTAGTCATCCTTTGAACTCTACCCTCATTTTGCCAAGGCACAACAAAAGGCTAGCATGTGAAACTCTCCATTCTATATGATTAACAAGAGACCAACCCCTTTCTCCCAATGAGGGTTCTCAAATTTAAGTGCCCAAACCTTTTGGTACTCAGCAACATAGCCGGTTTCCTCTAGATAAATAAAAACTAAGAGATGCAGCAACAAAAATTCATGAAAACAGAACTTGTTCATCCAACGAGCACAGAAGCCGATAAAAAATAATCATAGATATTGGACAGTTCGCATTACATGTGCAGCAGCAATGAGAGACGATTTGGCCCAAGGGAAGGCACAACAAAGGCATGAAGAGCAAAATGGGAATGGCTCAAGGTGACAAGTGGCGACAAAAGGCCATTAGTGGCTACACTCAAGACTCATTTTATGTGCTCAGGCACGCCAGCCACAGTTCTACACTTCTGCCAAGAAGTGAACCCTAAGTCAAAGACAACCAGATGTAACACCCCATAACCGAAAACGCATAAAAGAACCAGCAAGCAAATAAGCCAAGTAAAAATATGCATATCGAACTCTTTGCCTTATATATGCACCAGTAATCAGAAATGATTGGGTTCAAGTGAAGGCACTACAAAGGCATGAAGAAAAAAAAGGGTAAGGCTCAAGGTGGCAACAAAAGGCCATTACCCAGAGGATGAAGCTAAACTCATGTTCTTTCCTTTTTCTTTTAAAAAAATAAATAAATTCTACCATGACAAGAGAGGCATAATGCCTTAACAGAAAACATGGATTTGATCAAGCCAAATGAAGCAGAACTCAAGAAGTTGAACCACGACGCATTGGTGACATTAATATATGTTCTATATACATGCAAGTACATGTGACTCGAGAAATTCTTTTCAAATTTTTAGAGACATTTTTCTGTTAATAAGTCAGAAATTTACACATTCCTCTTTTTTTTTTTTTTTTTTTTTAATAAGTACACACACCAACACTGTACAATTGAGTGAAGAAAAAATACAATGGAACCAAACTAAGTAAAGATAAAATTAGAAGACTTAAAATGAATTAACACATTCAACTCACATGGAAGCTTGAATAAACTTGTACTTGAGTTGATCTCTATTGGAGCTCAAGTAACTCCTCTTCTATTATTGCTAAGACAAACAAAGGCAATGCTGCCATGTGGCCAATCTCCGATTATATCCCGAACCCACAAGTCTGCTCCTAAATCTAACAACCTATTCTACAGAAAATAGTTTCAAGTTACTAGTCCACAAACATCAAGCCCTCCATACCCTTGTAAGACTACAATCAATTCAAGCTCACCCTCCCAACAACAGCAAAAGAGATGCCAAAATTATTCCAGAAACAACAACATCGCATTGTTTAAGTACAATACAAGATTACTTTAACTTTGACCTTTCCACAACATTCTCAACATATGTAGGCCCCTTCAGCATATAATAATTCAAGTACAATTGAAGAAACTTCTCATACAATTAAGCTCTGCATCTCTACTCCACACTGACTTCTGCTCCAATTTATACCATTTGTATTTCATCTAATTGCACCAAATTGAAAGCACAACCATAGTGGACCATGGTACTTACCCTGTATATATACATATATAGGTAAAGTACCCCAGCCCAAGTATGATTCACCCTGTGACCTACATCATTTACTTAATAGAAATCAAAAGTCCATGATCTTGCATTTCACGAAGTTATTCTACCTATATATCATTACTAAAAGAACACCAATTAAAGAATGAGTGCAAACACACGCACACATGTCAAATCCCGATGAACAGAAAACATTTTTTCAATCAACTTAACATACCCAATAGCATGAAGTTCGCCTGACAAAATCATTTTAGCCATTTGGCACACTTGAGTTTTAGCTTTAATTAAATTTTACATCACAATCTTTTCTTCTCAGGAGATCATTCAGCCTAGCACCACATAATTAGACCGCACAGCAAATCATAAAATACAATAAGAAAAACGACAATTCAGCAATTTGGAGCATTTGAGGCTTGGCAACAAAGGTAGTCCATTTTGAGGAGCTTGTTAGCAGTTTATCACACAACAAATGTAACATCCTAAAAGATTTCATGGCCTCACCAAATTGCTAAGGTAATATAATTACTAAGTAATAGAAATTGAATAGATCTCTTTTTTCTATTATAAGTAAGAAATTGGAAAGATCTCCTGCCCACAGGTGTCATGGGATGTCCTAGTGGTTCCAAACAAAGATAGTAAGAGGAAGTGGGAGAACACTAAAAGAAACTTTTGTTGCATTGCGAATTCAATTTTCTTTACAACTTGACAAAGAAGATACAAACTAAAATTTCTAAATTCTTCACCAATTGGTTTTTAACTTTCCATGGGTTTGTAAAGAACTGCTTCAGTTTTAAGAAATGATTATTTTGTAATTTGTGATGTTGTGACTAGAACAATTTCATTAAAAAAACTATCAAAAAACATATGTTTATTGCATTAATCCATTTCTATTAGCAGAATCAACAGCAAGAAAGAGAAAAAAAACTTCACTAACAAAACAAAATTCATTTGGGAAGAATAAAGAACATAGAGAAGGAGAATACTATGGAAAGAAACTATGACTTTCACCACATATCACTAATCTCACTAAATCATGTGCAGCCAAGAAGATCACCGAAGGATTTTTTACAATTCCTTTTCTTTTCTCTAGGCAATTACACACAGCTAAGGTTAATTAAAAAATAAAGGTGTGTCTGTGTCAAGTTAAAAACTACAACAGGCAAAATGGTCCACATGCTGGTCCAGAAAAACAGAGATAATGACTGCACAATCAGCATAACTTGCACAAGTAAACTGTCCACTTCCTTTGAAAACATAAAAATAAAAGAAAACAAAACAATTAGAGACATAGAAAAAAAGACAATCTCCTTTTGACCTAACAACCTTATTACACTAGGTTTCAGTATATGAAAATATCTAATTTATAGGGCTCTACCACCAATGTGAGAAGCACAACAAAATATGTATCATGTCTTGCAACCTTTAATACTTCGAATGCAGTACAAGTATGCCACCTAGAAAATCATCTTCTTGCCTCATAAAACCAATCCTACATAGCAAAGCAAGTCCTCAGGCAAACAGAATAACCATGTCGCAAAACCAAATAATATTAAATAATGGAAACTGAATTTAACTACACCATTTTCGTTTGCACCAAATATTCTGGATACTAGACAAGACAGATTTATTAACAAAAAGGCTGCCAATAGTGGACAGCCAACAACACCAAAGTAAGTTTATAGACCTGACACTAAGAGTCAAATAATCCCTAACACACTATCGTGATCTGAACTCTAAAAGCCTCCGAAAACATAGATTTCATGTATGAAGTATCATCTCGCTCATCACTATACTAGGAGTTGTAGAGTCTAAGAACGATGATGTCAGGTATGTATTTGACCAAATGATGATAAGAAACATCATAATCCACAAAAATAAATTAAAATGAAAGCAACCGAACATATTGCTACAGCACTACCTATATAGACTAATAGACGTACTGGATCAAGCACCAAATCATGACAACATCAAATAGAAGAGGTAAAAAAATACATTTCGAGTATCCTAATTTCTAAGATATCAAATTTTACCTTCTGCTGATAATGGTCATCTGAACCATCCACTTGGACTGGTACCTGAAAAGATGCATAATTTCCAGCAGCAGCAGCCATTTCAACAGTAGCTTTCATCTCCGGCGTAATGGTGAAATAGTCCGAAGCCATAATCTTGTTGAGCTTCGCTCTCAACCCGGCGTCTACGAAACATCAACCAAAGTTATTAAAACAAACAATATACATACAAAAATTACAAAAATTTCTGAACTGGTGATGAAGGAAGCATACAAGTAACTTTCGGATCTGAATCGATCGGCTGATCGGAGTTGGAGAGCCATTGCCTCGCGTGCTCAATGCACCGTTGTAATGCATTCTTGTGCGAGAGGCTCGAATCGACTGGCCGCGATATCAAGAGGCCACCAAACATCGAAATCAAATCCAAGTCTCTCTCGCCGAGCAGATCGGTGGCGTCGTCGTCGGTGACGTAGTCATAGGCCAAGCAGCACCCCCGCTCGTGCGTCCGAGTCAACATCGTCGAAGTGAAATCGTTCTGACTCTTCACATCGAATATACTCCCGAAGTAGAGCAGGTTCAGGAGATCCTCTACCACCGCACGTTCTCGGTCCGCTTCCGATTCAATCTTGGCCGAGTTTTGCACTTTATCATCTATAGTGTCTGACTCGGGGGCAGTGGCGGTGAGGGATGGCGAGGCAGAGGCCTGATGCCGTTGAACGGCGAGTTTGATTTCGTGAGCCACGGCCTCGGAGAGGGGCTGGCGGAGCTTCTCGAGCTCATCGATGGAGGCGCAGACGGACGGTTTGGAGCGGAGGACATCTTCCTGCTCCTTGTTGATGGACTTGCCCTGGGCGATGAACTCTTCCATTTGGATGATACGGTTGTACTTCTTGCGGAGGCCACGGAGGCGCTTGTTGATGAAGCTGAGGACTGGTCCGTCGGGGACATCATAGGCCGCCGTGGCCTCCATTATCGGCTTTCTGATTCGGATTAGTTTAATCGGAGAAGAAGGGTTGGGGCGAGAAGGGTTTTTGGAGATTTTGCGGAGTTGTTGAGGGAAGGAAAGAGTAAGAGGCAGATAAATGAAGCCGTGGGTAGGATTTAAGAGCGGAAATAGAGAGGGAAAAAAATCCAGTGGAAGAAAGAAAAAATTACCAACTTTATTAGCCTTTAATTGTGTGTTTTTTTTTAAAAAAGTTAAAAATTCTAAATTAAAAAGGTCATAAAAAATTTAAAATACGTTAATAGAAGCCATAAAAATATAAATAAAATAAATTTCTGCTGAAAAACGGTTAATTGGCATTTTCAAATAGAGGACTTTAACTTGCTAAATAGATGGATATAGTTCAAAGAGGACCGAATGTTGTTAGCTCTATTACCATTGGCACTCTTTTTACAATGGCCTGCTTAAATATGGAATGCTAGAAATGGAATATAGTCAATAACCAAATTGTTGAGATATAAAAAATATTATTCATAATAATTTTGTTACTCATATTTCCAATTTCTTTGTCATTAGATCATCCATATGAGAAAATAGTCAACAAGGAACCATAGATTTTTAAGTTGCATTTAATAGAGCATAAAGAAAATAAATGGGGAATTAAAAACCATTTGCTTATGTTTCATTTTTTTCCCCTTATGATTCAATTAATTTAATTGAGATAATAAAGAAAACAACAGTTTAATAGATTACCCAAGTTGTTGGGAATGAGCCATTGAAATGAGTTGAGTTTACTTTTATTCGTTTTTTTTAAAAACTATTTCTCGTATAATATTCTTGATAAGCAAATTGAACCTTAAGGCTTAACTAATGTTATGAACAACTCTTTCTCTCTTTTTCTGGTTGTGTGGTCATGGGTGTTTAGGCTAACTTAAGAGATTCACGACAAATGAATCTCTTGCAACCTAACTTCAAAAGGTGGCAAAATTTCAAACTCACAACGTCGAGTTTACAACCCTTTCAATTAACAAGATATCAAAACAAGGGCTACACGAAATGTTGAAGCATGTTCCGTCTGGAAGCTTACTGCGCACTCGGGGCAGTGCAAAATACTTCTGTAGGTAGTTCAAATTACAAACACATGAGACATGAACTAGTAATATGTTAAGGCTGCAATGCAAACCAAATTATTTGAGCTTTCATTCAAGCATCATTTATCAAAAAGATAGGCCATCATAATCCCTTCTTAGTTTCTTACTTTTTTATGTTCACTCAGAATCTTGTTCAGGTCCTTCAGTTTTCAAGTCAAAATCAGCCTTGGCTTGAAATGCTTGCGAGCAATTTAGCCAAGATGAATTGCTACATGAAACCTTAAACATGGTATGACCATCATAAGCCAATAAAGGTAAGGGCAGGGCTAGGTTCTGCGTCAGATCACGTGATATCTATCTTACACAAATATTTATACTCGATCAAAACTAAAACAGGGTAAGAAGTGCAGATTGAAAAAAATTAAATAAACTTTATATCATTTGGAAACTTGCACATTTTGTAGTCACAATTATTGCCATTCAAAACCTTAAAATACCAGCCTCCTACAGAAAATTCAGATCTTGTTGGCTATGACCAAAATTGGATGTGCATGATTGCACATCAGAGGAAAACTACAAAAACTGGCCACAACCGAAAAAAGCAAAAAAAAAAAAAAATCAGTACAACTTGACCGGATCCCCCTTTTTATGGTTGCATTAGCTGTAATATTAATTAACTGGAATTGCAGCCTCTTTCACAAGATCTCACATTACATGAAGCTGGGAGTTGAATAAGTGACCTACATGGAAGAATCAATGACATCAAAAATTGGGAGCCTGATCCACACACAGATCATTCCAATCTTCAATTTCAGCATCATGATTCCCTATGCACCAAAAATTACTCCGAGCTAAATTTTTCTTAATTCTAATGCTTCATTCCCCTCAAAAATCTACGTCTTCGGGAAGCCTGGCCTTTCCTGAATAGACATACTGCATCTCTGCTTTCCATGTCTGCAAAACCTCCATATTGTCAGTTAGAGAAAGATTCACAAATATATAAGTCCCCTCAAATAAGACCATAAACCGTGAAAAATTCCTTCAGTGATGGACCAGTTAAGATAATATCCATCTTGAACCCTTGACCATGTGCTTGGTGATTTATCGTCCAATGACCAGGCTTATAAAGGTCTGAGCGTACACTAGAGAAATTTACCTCATGTCGGAAGGAAATCCTCATATCTGGTACATTCGTCTTATGAATATCATTTCCTTCAGGACCCCTCTTGAAATATTTGCCACCAAGCCAATGCAACTAAACAGTAATAAAACAGACCAAATATTAATAAATATAAATCACTCAATAAGATATTGTCTACAGTGGTATAGCCTGAATACTGAATTAGTTCTATCAATTTGAATTCAAATGTTTGACAAGATGCAGCAAGCATGGGAAATGAGTTTCTCAATTATACAAATAAATGTCATGAGAGTTTGGTTTGGTGTAAACATATCTTCATAACTCAAACTACCCTCCATTCATGCAAAGGGAAGTTCCTTAAAAGAGGGAAAAAACTAAGATTGGAACTTGATACTGCATTACCAGTTGTTTAAAATACAATAATCTCTGGTGTGTCAAAGCTACAACGAATGCTGAATTTGATACTTCAGAAAAGTACCTCAGAAAATGGGTTGCAAGAATCACCACCTACTTTCTAGATTTTGTCCTTTTAGTTGTTGAAGAATTTGTTGCAAGGATTCTTTTAAAGACAACCAGATATGATTGAAGAAAATGGCGAGAAATGATTCTATAATACCATACATACACCATTCCATCTTACTCTCCAATATCGCACAACATACCTACTAAAATTCTATCAATTGCAGAAGTTGATCATAAAAACTGCACTCCTTGAGGCTGTGGGTTTCAGTCGCATATTTAGATATAGAAACTAAAGACATTACTTTGGTCATTGTTGAGAATATACAAATTTGTATAGCTATTTTACCTTGTCATTTGCAACTGAAATATGGCCAACTCGAATAGAAAGCCTGACTGGAGCAATAGACAATATTGACTTAAAATTGCTGAACTTGCTGAAAACTGAAAGCCTGACTTAAAATTGGAATTTGGCCAACTTGCTGAAATTCATGAGCAATAGCCAAACCATCTTAACTTATTCTCACTCCTTTCATCTCCAAACTATTCCTACTTCAAAGTTCAAAGTTTCACCATCTCATGGACGTCTTCATATCTACTTTATCCTTTTTTCTCTGCCCATACATTTATCCTCACATATGTGCACTTCAACCATGTTTGTATTGCTGCGTCTCTTCCACGACCAGGACTTTTTATCATGACTTCTGCCCGTTGCATGCCTTGATCCACTACTGTACAAATAGTATTTCCCGCTGCAGTTTGTACAGCAAAAGGCTATTCCTTTCAGCTTTATAGGAAAGTTGATCACATAATACAACAAAAGCACTCTTCTGTTTAAAGCATCCTATCTTAATTGTATATGCAGTATCATCTCCTACCGTGCCTTATATTTTGGGAACAAAGAAGCCTCGCAGGAAAACATTCGCTCTATGGTATTTCTTGATCTTCAATCTCACTACTTGCCCATTCGTATTTTTGAATTTGCTAAGTTAGATTCTATATCTTCAGTTTCAATCCTAAATCTCATAAGTTTTCTTGATTCTAGAGCCTCTCTCCAAACTTCTAGTATAGCATTTATGAGGCTTAAGTTATGCATTTATCCCTGCTTTATGGCTGGGAAAAGAGTCTAAGCTATACCAGCCCGCTAACACAATGATTTGTTTTCAGATTATTTGCATACTAAGGTACTGAAACCACAATCAGCCATCAAATCAGACCAGTTTGCCTTCTGACCATTACCTGTGAAGTAACTTACATCACCTGACTGAAAAAGCCATTATAGTGAATGAATTTCAGCAAGTTGATTTATGCATTAACTGCATAAGCCACAGATTGCTCTCTGAAAATTAGACTTATAATGACTACAATACAAATAAATTGCAGATTTTCTTCAAATTTCTCACCTTGGCTGCATGTGAGAATCCAGATTGATAGACAGAATTTCTTGCTATCTCGCAAAGGTCACAGGAAGTGAGCTTCCACACCTGAAATATAAAGATTACGTAAGATAAAAGACCACGACTACTGCCAATAAAAGAGACTCAGAACAGATGAACCTTTGCTGCAATACTGTATTCTTCCACAAGAGGTTCTTTAGTTAAATGGATCTGTAGGGGATCATCAGTAGAAAGTGAAACATTTAAGCCACGCTGGAAGAACATTGGAAATGGGTTGCGGTGATAGTGCAGGAAAAGGGAATTATTGCTCAGTGGCGACAAGGCCAATCCAATCTGAAAAATGAGATTAGTAATCAGTTATATTTGAGGAAACATATATGGGAAGATACAACAGCAAATGTACGAGAATCAAAAGATGTACATACATATATTGAAAATGAGATTAGTCATCATTTACAATAGGTTTGAGCATTTGGTTTTTTATCGCTATCAAATATAGCTGTACTGGAACGTTTCAGATTGGTCGCTACAATCAGGGGCGGGCTGACGCACGGGCCAAGCAGCATGGGCCACCTCCATTGGATTTTGATTAAATTTTTTTTTTTAACCAGACCCAATTACAAATGGACTTTGGCCGATCGAACCTAATAACTAATACCCATTTCAAAATTTTCTTTACCCAACCCAAACTCATTTATCCATTAAATTTGGGATTGATCTACTCTGTAATTGCATGGGAGATGAGTGGATGAATAACTGCTTGGTGACATACATTAAAAGAGACATATTCAACACCACAGACAATGAAGTTATTTTGCAAAGGTTTTAAAATATGAAACAACGAAGGGGATTATTGTAATTTGTCCTATTAATTTGAACGGTGTTTTGTGTAAAAAAATATTTGCTATCGATATATAAAATTTTGAATGTTATTGTATTCTTTTTATTTATTGAAAATTTTCATTTTACTTATAAACAATTGTTCAAGAGTATTAGAGAAAATTTCTAGATCCACCACTGGCTACAATACTATATTTATTTGACTAACACATATAGTAAAAGATCTAATATAAGACTATTTGTGAAATCCACAAATTGCCATATGAATTTGACGTTTCCATGCATAAAGAAGGATAGTTAAGTTTAATAAAAACATATTAAAATTTTTTTTACTAATTAAAACTTCTCACACTAATAATCAAATGACTACTTTAAAATGGCCCTATTTATTGCAATATTATGGCATAGTATTTAGACACTTCAGAGCTCAAAAAAAAAGGGGAGAAAAATTTGTTCATAAAAGATAAAAGCCATAGTGGATTTCCATATATTTTCTCAGCAACTGCTAAATTTGTTCATAAAAGATAAAAGCCATTAAATTTTTTTAAAAATAAGTCATCTGATTATTCGTGTTATTAATTTCTTGCAGTATCAAAAGAGAGTTGACAAGAAGTAAATTCCAAGAATAGAAAAGAAATGAAGGGCATGCCTAGATCAGAGTAGTTTGCCATCACATCTCCTTCAGGCTGAGGTGGACAATTTACATTGGCTTTGAACATGTTGCCATATTATAAGACACAAAAATTTATCAACATGATTCCATACGCAATGTACTGCAAAGCACAGGCCAAAAAGCCATTTTTCTTCCAAATGAGCTGAAAGAGGAAAAACAGCCAAAAGCAAATGGAACAGCCTAGAATTTAGAGTAGGATGGCGTAGGGGTCGATCTGC
Source organism: Euryodendron excelsum (assembly GCA_033060915.1). Classification (NCBI taxonomy): domain Eukaryota; kingdom Viridiplantae; phylum Streptophyta; class Magnoliopsida; order Ericales; family Pentaphylacaceae; genus Euryodendron; species Euryodendron excelsum. The sequence continues at coordinate 4,765,758 of CM065388.1, forward strand.
TCCATTTTCTGTGTGAAAATTCCATTCAAGCCAGCAAAGGGCTGTGGTTGTATGCTATCCACACAGTACACAAGAGGCCTAATACACATTTCCTCTAGAATAATACGGAAAAGCCAGTCAAGCGACCTACCTGAGCAAGGTAATACAAATACTGCAAAACAGGAGATTTGCGCAACTTGATCCCGTGAGAAATATTATGGCACAGAAGGAAAGCAGCAGCCAAATGGTCAATATCACCTGCCTGTGCAGAATGTATAAAATTTAGACAAAATTCAAATACCATAAAAGGACCATAGTTGAGACAAAGGCAACTAAGACAATAACCTCCCCACAGTGAGGCCGCAATCGGATTGTAGGCATTCCTTTCGATTCACGAAGCTGGGAAGAAAAATATTTACAAAAAAGGCATGAGTAATCAACTTTATTATGATGCATTCGGAAAAGATTATATGACTCTCTTCTGGTAGGAGAGAGAGAGAGAAAGAGAGAGGAACATGCAGCATGATAAGAGAAGCAGAATGCAGTAATACTATTACTAACATCCAGTAGTGATATTCCTCTGACTGTAGTGACCCGATTCCACCAGATATCAGCTTTCACTAATGAAACTTATTCTTTATTGGAATATCAGAACTTGGAAATAACATGCTGAGATTCAACAACTTTACTAGTCCATTGCAGTTTAATAACATGATCGAGTGATCACCAGATTAGGCCCGTGCATTACCTAAGCTGCCATCCATTTATAGCAGTAAAACCATTACACGTGAGGAAAGCAACTGAAATAAATTACCAATGCTGGAGGCTGAAACTGCATGCTTTGATTGATCAACTTCAGAAAACAAACCTAAGTTAAAGTGCAACAAAGCATTCCTGTTGGGCAAAGAGTCTTCGATAGTAAAGACAATCCAAGTTTAGGTAAATCATGAAAGGATGAGGATGGAGGATGAAAGATTAAGGAGAGGAAATATGTCGAGTCTCATTCTTTTGAGTGTGCATGGCTGCACATCGGGATGACAAAAAACCAAAAGCTACAGGTAGATCAATCTATCAAGCAGCAAGGGTGCTTCTCAAATCATGTGGTCACAATGTGACCATTAAGTATAATGATAACACAGGAGACCACTATTCCAATTTTTTTTTGGGAAAGCCAGAAAGTACGTATTAAAATAAAAGGCACCAGGGGGTGCCACCCCGTAAAAGTGCCACTATCAAAAGGAAGGCCTATAGCATCTATACAAACAAAATTACTCACAAAACTCCACAAAATCCAGTTCAAAGAAGGATCAGGAGAACCCTTGATCCATGATACTAAAAGGTCAAAATTTTGCCTTTTTTTTAGGTAAAAAAATAAATAAATCTTTTAAAAGTTTAAATAACGGGGGCTTCCACTCCATCAAAAGTCTTCTATAGTGTTCACCCAGATAATCCACATCAAAGCTAGAGGAGCCAAGTGCCACGCCTTTCTCCTCCTCCCAACTCTACAAGTGCCACTATAAAAAAGAAAAGCCTATAGCATCTATACAAACAAAATTACTCACAAAGCTCCACAAAATCCACAAATTGGTTCAAAGAAGGATGAGCAGAACCCTTGAACCATCTATACAAAAAGGTCAAAAATTTGCCTTTTTTTTTTATATAGGTAAAGCAAGGAAGAAAGCTTTTAAATTTAAATAACTAGGGCTTCCACTCCATCAAAAGTCCTTCTATTATGTTCACCCAGATAATCTATATCAGAGCCAAAGGTGCCAAGTGCCATGCCTTGCTCCTCCTCCCAACTCTAGCCCCCCTCCAAGACAACAATAACTTTGATACTTTCCTCAGGAATACTCAGTCAATGCCAAACCAACCCAAGATCAAATCCCAAATCCCATAGATCACCCTAAAGTGAATAAGGAGATGATCAACTGACTCCCATCGCTCTTACACATTCAGCACCAATTGACATGAAATATTTCAGCAATTTCTGGTTTTGTATAAGAATTAGTTCTCTGCAGTTCTACTGTAGAGAACTGCAGAAGGAGGGTTTTCAGTTTTGGACGAGGACAGGGTGGGGTTTTAGGCATGCAAGGTATTTTCTACTTACAACATCAATAAACAAACGTCCAGATCACAAACTATAGTTAACATTTAACAGCAGTCAAACTTCTTACAACTACACCGGCGAAACTCGGATAGCTCATGAAATAGCAAATTTATAAAGGAATTTTCCATCATCTAGTGCCTTATTTTCCTCGGTGGTGGATGCAGATTCTGCTTCCAAAGGAAGTAACATTTTTCAGTTAACAACTGAAATTCTTAAGAATTTGATTTTTACCAAGTCATTGAACGTCATATAGACAGCGTAGGAGTCGTCACTCCACAAAGTATTAACTATGTTTGCGCCATGTTCAACTTAATAGCATAGTAAAATGAAGTATCATCAAACAGATAAAGTGCAATATCTCAATGTTGCCTATGATATTGTGTCAACTTGTGCCTTGGTGTCACGGGTTGGCAAGCCGGGCACCACACGGTGACAGTAATGCGACCCGCCATGATTATACGCAGCGGAATATACCCGTGAGGCGACTATACTCTAAGCAATAGTCCCGCCAAACTCAAACACCAAGGCATAAGATTATGCGCTTGTCCAGGATTCATCCGTAATGCCCCGCATAACTCTTTAAGCACGGACCTCTGATGCTCAAGCCATAAGATAACCCAAGCTATAGGCGATAGCAACGCCATACTCAAATGCGCGCACACACGACAAGCAATGTGCTTAGCGCCAGTCCCTCTCGAAACACAAGCCGGATAGCCATGTGCAACTACACATGCGCGCGTCAGCCAAGCATCACCTAATAGGCACGACGCCTCCATCCTTGAAGCTCTTTGCGCCCCGCGTCAAGGTTGCCCACAAGGAAAGGCACCACCGAATAGCAACTCATAAGCCCACAACATTGTGCCCCACGACATCAATGCTAGCCAAACCAAGCGGCTGTGTGCACAAGCGTGAACCCAATGCGCGAGTGCACACGAGACACACGGCATGCAAGTGTGCACACCGAGGTCCAATCCGTCATGGACATAAGCCCCACCACTTTATAATTGTGGCGTAGTGGGTGCAAATGCCACAACCCCATCCTCGACGCTAATGCCCAACATCTGCTCCACCGGGCACAATGCCGCCCATGTAGCCCCTTGACTAGCATGAGGACTGTAGCCACGTGCCACAGCCGGCCCCCAAGTCTCGCCCACTCCCTTGGGGGACTCACTTGAATGCTGTCCCTTTCGGTAGCACCAGGGGGTGGTAGAGTCAACACCATGCCCCCCCTTATAATAGCATTCTGAGCCATCTCCAAACTGATAGGAAGAAACATCCTACCCCCTCGAGGAGTCATAATCCATATATCCAATAAATATGGAAAATACAAATTACGAGATTGCCATGCCACCAGCCAATCATGCTCAGACATGCCCCACGCCAAGGTCCCCCGCGGCCCCAGACGTGCCACGGGTGGCAACCCGTGACACTTGGCCATGAATTGCATGCAGCTAGCATGGTTGAGTTTGGGACCAAGTCAAGGTTTGGTTTGGGCTAACGCTCCCAATCCAAAGACAACAATATTTGCTTGATACAACTAATAGCTTAAGCAAAAATTTTGGGGTCATATAATGGGCACTCACATGACATAGCTTGATTTGAACCTAACCTGACTAGAACAGAGCTACCATAAAGGGGCAACACAAAATCAATTTTCCAGAGTACCAAGTTGGTCCCTCTAGTTATTATATAATTCAAATTTTTTCCAAGTCAACAGGACACATTCAAGCAAAAGCCCAGGCACTATGATTCTAAAATTCTTTGGGGAATGACACAATTTGAAGCTAAAAATATGTTAGCCTTAATGCACATCAAAATTTAGGCTTCAGGATTATTCAGGAAAATATTACTAATAATTCAGCAGAATATAATATAAAATTTGACTAAGAAAAGCAATACACATGTTAAGAAACTTCAAAAAATTCTATGATCATTTGGAGTATTGGAAAATCTCAAGAAAAAAATGTGGACATTATTCGTAATATCTAGGACACATTGGAATAATTCAAGAATTATTAAAAAGAAGTATGAACATATTTGACATGTCATTCATTTGAGAACAAGATCAGGATAATTCAGGAGGTTTTGACAAATTCGGAGAATTCTGTCACGATGAACCTGACTATGCTGAGGTTGTGTTTGGTTGGAGTTTTATGCATTTCATGTTTGTATCATCTTCAACACAATGCCATGAAAGAGTTACCATGAATAAAGTTCACACTTTTTACCCAAAAAATAATCACCTACCCAATTACTGATGATATTTCAGGAAGTGGAGAAATTTTTCTACAAACCTTATTGAGAGTATACAAGTTCGCATAGCAATAATAGACATAATAAGAGTATGCAGGATTAAACTCATTTGTCCATTCAGCCGGCTTTGGCATGTGCTTGGTCGGACGTCTTTCTGTTTTACTTTCATCATCTACAAGGTCAAAGCCCACAACCTGTATTGGCATCCAGATAACCATATTAGCACCTGCCATGGACAGAAAACTCGAGCACAGCATTTTTTGGTCTGTGAAGTGATGGTGTACATTATATATGCTCTTTCCAAATAAGAGTCAAACGCGTGAAAGCCATTCCAAAGATGACAACAATGAAAGATACCAATGTAACACAATCCAGGTGGCCTATAAGCATTACTCCTGTGTTTTTAAATTCAGAAATACAAAAACAACCCCCCCCCCCCCCCCCCCCCCCCAATAAGTGCAAGAATAAAAAACCTCTACACCAAAGTATAAGTTAATTGTCTCCTATATATACCTATACACCTGCATATGTATATAAATCTCTTAATTGAATTATAAAACATGACAAGGTAGTTTTAAGCAAAAAAGGTTTTTAATTATAATTAAAACATGAAATTTTCTATTATCTGAATTAAAATAATTTTCTTATCAAAACTTTTCCTATTTGTGTTATCTCTGTCTGTGTTACCTGGACTCTTCATTTAGGAGTAGAGTACCCGTGTCGACACGAGTAGACATGGATGTGGGTATGGGATCTATGTCGGACGATACTCTCTTCCTCTCGGACATAGCTGTCTTGGTCGAGCATCATCACAGAGTCCATTGACTATCTCCATTGACTGTCAAGGCTCATATGTTGTATACATTGCTTTATATGATGCTATATATATACAACAACTAATGTCCCAGTGACTTCTGTGAGAGAAAAAATGAAGCTTCTGTGGGGAAGACAATTGGGATAGGAGGTGGAGACAGAGAGGAGTGGTCTATGCGGTGAAGACAATTGGTTTGAGATAGGGAGAGGAGTGGTTATGTTATTAATTGAAAGAGAAGTGATGTGATTTTTGCTTTTCTTCTTTATACTTTGAAAAGCGAGTAAGTGAGTCTAGAAATGGACTTTTCACGTGACAAGCTGGTGCGCACATTATTTTTGTAAAAACTGTAATTCTTGAAATTCAAGCCTTTCAAAATTCAAATATAATTTCTTGAGAAAAAAATCAGATATTATTATTTCTTCCATTACAAACCTTTATACATCCAAAAGAATTGCTTTAACTTGATATTATTATTCTTGACATTAGGTATAATAAAATTTATAAATAAATAGGAAGATGCGCTTAGACAAATTAATACCAATATATGATATTTATGATTGTTTAATATTTTATGTGTCGTATCCCTGTACCCGTGTCCAAGTTTTGGACACATTTTTGGCCAAGTCCCCATATCTTATAACTCGAGGGAGAGGCGAATCCAACCCTTAAAATTTGAGACATATTAGGTTTCACGCTCATAATCGATGCACAAAAGATGAGATTAAAAGAAGAAGAAGAAGAAGTGTTTGGGTTGCCAACTAACCCAATCACAATGTTCTGGAACAAAAATGTGCAATATTTCTGATCTCCGGATATTGACCACAGGTTTGTAGGTTAACACCACAGTTACAGTAATAATGCTCATTTTACGTTCATAACTATTGTTAAAAACCATATGTGTGAAATGAACATATGATTTGCTACATAATCCATAAACAGTTAGCCTAGCAATTCTTAAAATCTCAAATGCATTAACTGTCTTTCTATAGTCTATGCTTTCTAGATTGAGATGGATTGATCTTTGTTATCATGCCTCTTCCTTTACCCATTGATACTGCGGCAGTGCCTAAATATGAGTTTGATCCTGCCCCGAGACAACTTCAAGGTCCCTACTCGGGGAAAAAGGCGGGGAGGGGCCATGGCCACCCCTAAGCTCACTAATATTTCCTTAGCCCCTCTCATCTTACAGATATTTTGCAATAAAGCCCCTTAAGTAATTTGAGGCTGCCCCCCTTCCCCAAATATATTTCTTATATCTTCTAATAATGCCATGTAGATTTATTGAGATTTGGGTACAAAATTAGCAATAAGCTTGCAACTTTGCCGCCTACACCCCACCCACAACCCCCCCCCCCCCCCCCCCCCACCCCACACCAAAAGAAGACTTTCTGGCTTCGTCCCTGTCCCTACTGATTTGACTACAGGGGTTTCTGCCACTGAACTTGCTTATCCTTCCCTTTGCTAACCATATCCCCAGGTGTTAGTAATCTTTCCATGAAAGAGTATTGGAGTAAATATCCAGCAAAGGCACAAGGTAGAACACAGGAGGTGATGACACCAACTACACTCCTGGATAGGTGCACTCTTGTTGATCCACCACAAAGGTTAAGGACATATACAACCGACTTTCTGAAATAAAGGAAGGAAATGGGCCCCAGAGCAGGTTATCTGCATGCAAATTGAGATGAAAAAGTATGTAAGTATCCAGCAAAGGCACAAGGTAGAACACAGGAGGTGATGAGACCATCTACACTCCTGGCTAGGTGCACTCTTGTCGATCCACGACAAAGGTTAATGACAGATAGAACCGAGTTTTTGAACCAAAGGAAGGAAATGGGCCCAGAGCAGGTTACCTATGTGCAAATCGAAATGCAGCCAGTTAAGGATATTTATATCTCACAAATTCGATTCTTCGATTGCATAGCTATCAGCAGGAGCAGTACTTCTGAGCCACTTGAGAGTGTTTGGTTGCAAATCCTCTTGATCTCTTAGATGGAGTTGGTCCCATGGTACTATGGATTTAATAGTCAATGGCATTTTTCATGTCAAATTAGTGTTATTTTTTTCAATATTTTTAGTGGTCTATGGATGTTTCCTTCATATATACAGCAAATAAATATATATATTTTGCCATATCGCCGTCGTGTCCTTATTCTCATTTATTAAAAATCACCATGTCCCGTGTCCCTATCCATGTCATGTTTGTGCTTTTCTTAGTTGGAACTTTGTTAGCCCAGTTAGTAGACAATGTCATTAAAGACAAGTCTAACCTTTTAATTTTTTCTGCACACGAGAGATGAGAGCAAGTGTAGTTTTCCTTTTCTTCTACTCTTTTTCCTTCTCCCTATATTCTTCAATTGTGCTCAAGACCTCAAAACCTTATCAGGGAGAGACAATATATATCAAACCCTTGTCTCGAATAGAAACATCAGTAAAAATAATTTTAAATGCAAGAACATAAATTAGGTGAAACAACCTTTTCATGGTCTGAAACACAACCACACGCATAAGAAATAGTGTCAAACAATTCTATACCAAAACAATAAAATTTACACCAGTAAACCATTTAAATTAATGAAATATTGAATAACTATCATATAGTCGTTGAGGGACTGAAATGCCTAGCGAAAAACATAGTAAGGTGATCAAACCTGCATCAGGAACACATGTAGTTGAGGATGAGAACTCGGGTCAACTGTGACTTCAAAAAGTGGAGTAAACACATTTTCTAGAATATTCTGGAAGGATGTAACTGTTCCCATGCTCTTGTACACATTGTAGAGCCGTGGGAGCTGCATGTATGTTACAATAAAAAATTTGTAACATATGTGGCAGTATAGAAATCACAGAAAACTGAAAAACAAAATATTAGGAGAAAAAGAAAAAAAGACATGGGTAGCCTGCCAATGTGAAGCTCCCCAAATCCCCTTGTTTGCATGGAAAACAATAAACCACATTCGAATCAGTGTTTTAAACCACCACTACAACGTAACAATCCCGAGAGTTAGGGCGACACTACAAGCAACCATTGTGGAAATGTCCATGTTCGTTTATCTAGCCCTGCGACAATTAATTAAGAGCCTCTTGAGTCTGATGGACTGACAACCCACTATAACCTGCCACTAGCAAACCAAATGGAAAACTTCCTTTCAGAAACCATTTTAAAATTCTTTCCCATTTTCTTCCTCAAAATCCTCCAAGTTTGTTTTATCATATCAGTTTCTGGGACTGTGACATCTCTGCTATCCCCAAAAAAGTCACCTTTGATACGACAGAGTCACAGACTTAGTGTGTGTGGTCCAGTTACCATAGGAAACAACCCTCAAAGGAAAATATTTAAATAGACATGACAACCACAGGCCTTGAGCCAAAGTAGTATCCAGACCAAGTTCACATGATCAAGGTGCACGGTTGAGGACCTGAGGTCCAATCATAGCTATATTCCCAAAAGATGAACAATATCGCAAATTGATGTTATTAAAGATACAACGACAACAATCAGACAGATGGCCAAATTGGACAGTTCGACTAAGCTCATATAAAATAAAATAAATACAAGTATCAGATACCAACATTTTGGATGGGTAGTTAGACGCATGTGATACTGCAGCTACACTAACAAACACAAACGTTTTAAGTTACCTGGATTAACCAAACAGCATTCTCACTATATAGTGCATTGTTAATGAACCAACTTGCTAGCTGATCCCATTCACTTTGTTTCCTCCCATATATTGACACCCTGTACTCTGCCATCTGGAAATCAAAGCATCACAGATGTTAGACTTTCCTAGAAATAATCATATCTTATATAAAAACAAATTTAGTCAACATAACCCACAATAATTCCATAACAGGTAAATCACCTTTGTTGTTACCAATGATTCTAGAAGTTCAACATTACCCAGTTTCTGGGAAATAGTAGAGATTGAATTGAGCCCAGTCAAAATGTTATAGCATCAGGCTGGGCATACACTTTCAAATGCACGCTGGTCTTGTGAGTAGGGAGTGGAGCTGTTGGAAAATGCCTCATATTTAATTAATATTTGTTTATGGAATTTCTTGTTCGTCGTATTACTTGGGATGAAAGGAATAATTATTCCTTGTCTAAAAAGAAAAGTACTTAGAACTCTATAAAAAGGTAGCTAGGCTAAGAAGCACAGACAATTCTAAGAAGGTAACATGTCCACGTTAGAAACTGACACTACTTGGACACTCCCCAATAGGTGTTAGACATGCATCCAACCATGTCTTATAATATTTTTAGAACCAGGCACACTTTGGGCACGCATGAGACACGTGTCCTTCGCTTACACATGAAACACATTGAAAGTTGGAAGAAAATAACTTGGGATCCACTGATAAAACAAAAAAAATGTGAATTTATACCTATTAATCCCTCCTCTACAATTTTTAATTTTAGGAATTCTAAATTCCAAAACTTCCAATTTGCTCACCAACAGAGTTTTTTAAAATAGATATTAAGTTCTGACAGAACACAAAAGAAGAGTTTTGAATTTCAAACAGAATGGATTGTTACACCTGGTATTTGCTTGCTTCGAGATCTGATAAAACCTGCTTTGTCACCTCTGCTAGGAAACGACCTGAAATATTAATGGCAACAATCCAAATCAACAAGCACTTTTTGTGCATAATTCAAGTAAACAAATTCCTTAAAATTTTAGTAGGCTTAAGAACTACAAAGGTACAAATTTTCAATTATGCACAAATACCATATATGAATGCCCCTGAACAGTGATTAAACAAAATAAAGCAAACATAAGAAGAAAGTTTTTTGTTTTTGAGGGGGTAAATAAATATTAAAAGACTTTTTGAGGTATCACATAGTAGTCCTCAAAAGGGGTGCACTGTTGTTCTTGCAGGGAAAATATAATTCTCTGCAAACATTTCTAAACTTTTAAACTAAATTTTAGTACTGAACATTTCGATATCATTAAAAGAAATACTAAGAGTACCCTACATGCTTCACATTGTTTTTCATTAAATTTTTAGATCATATTCGGTATAAGTTTTTCTGTATCACATTTTCGAATTCCAGTTCCTACATTGTTCTACATTCCCATTTTTAGCAGTAAGACCTATGGTAAGCACAGTCATCGCTGCTCAGGAACTTCTAAACCGAACAAATATATAGAAAGATGGTGACATATATACCTATATACACCTACACGTACCCCATGAAGCAACTTCCATCCATTATTTTAGTTATAGTTATTCTCCACTCAGTTTTTGAAACCATCAAATCTAATGCCAGTAATCAAAGGAAAATTCCTTTTCGTTTTGCGCCATACCTTGGATGAGATTGTCCTGCTTCATAAAGATCTCTCTGAGTCTGCTCTGTCCACAAGGATTATACTTGAGATTGAATTTGTCAAATCGATGAAAGGTACTTTTATCAGCATGCACATCCAGCAGATCAACATTAAGATCATGACTGCAATGCAATTGTTAACAATCAGAGAGAGAGAGAGAGAGTTTCCACTTGTAAAGGCAAAAACAGCAATGAACAGAACAACAATCATGCAAACCCTGTTAACTGAAGACTCTCAAAGACTTCCTTAAGTGTAAAATATATTCCATCACGAAATATGACAACCTGCAACAGAACGCAATAGCATAACTAAGGAGCATTGACCAGAAGAAAATAATCACAGTTCTTGGAATTGAAACAAAGGCAGGAGTACTTTTATCTCCATTTATCCAGAATGGCACAAATTTAAGCAACAGGCTGAAAGAATTCAAAAGGATGAAATAAAATAATAATGATTACACCTCATCTGGTTCTTTTCTTAATTTTGATTTAATGAAGCGCAAAAGATGCTTCTGGTTCATGCAAGCAGAATGATGCACATGTGTATCAACTTTTCTGATGTTGTAGAAATCACGATGCGGTGCACTCTTCTGAGCTAGAAACTCCTGATCTGCTTTTACTAACAGATGAAGGCGGAATTTCTGTATGGTGGTCAAGGTAAATTTATAAGCACAGATCACAATAAATAACAAAAAGCAGAAGTCCCAAAATCTGAAGCATATCACCTCCTCAAGAAATCGTAATCGATGATGGCATGCAGAGCGAACATTTCCAATGGACATAACTTTTAGGAGGTGATGCATATCAGTGAAAAACGCTGTTGAACTTGCAACAGGAAAAAGATCTGTGGAGTCTGAGAGAGAGAGAAAGAGAGAGAGAGAGAGAGATTACTTGAAGATACTCATACTTGGGAAGCTAAATAACCATTTAATTGAGGTCTACATAAATGGATAATTCCATCCGGTGCATCATGAATTGCTTTGCAAAGCTTACCGTTTTCACTCGCATAAACATGTACAACTCCGTCTTCCATCCTAAAGTGGTGCTGCTTACAAATTAAAGAAACATCATTAGACAGAAGGCATAAGGGGGAAAAAAAAAAAAAAAAAAAAGAGCATTGCTTCACTTGCTTTTCGCAAAGCAAAAACAGGAAGCTAAACTTCAGATCATTTTACAAATATTAGTAAGCAAAGAGCAACTCACAGCAGTGGCTTCAACAGGGACAACAAAAAATGGATCACTTTTTGTTCCTGATGCAGAAGACTCTCCCACAGTTTCCTTCATCCATGGAGCAACATTTTCCCTATAGACATACCTCTCCCGCAAATCCAAACATTCATGAATCAACTTCCATACTTCCTCCTCTTCCTTGTACATCGACTCTATTATCAGTTATTTTGACAGGAAGAGGAAAACCAATCAAGTTAAGAGGACAGAATTGGAAGAAGCACAAGCCATTTAGGTTGACCAATTGGAAAGCTAATCAAGTATGAAATCCTATTGCTTTCCCCACAATACCATATGACATTAACAGGGCATAAACAACTAAGCAGATAATACATCACTAACACCTTTATGCCAGCCAACCAATGATTTAACAAAGAAACTCAATGTGGAAAAACTTGAAAGCAATGAGAGCAGACAGAACTTTCAGTGGAACTCCAGGAACAGGAAATTAAGGATACCATGCATTGTATTTGTCAGAGGCAAAGTAGTGTTGGCAAATATGTGATCATTCCCCATGATGTGCATTGAGGTTACATCTGCTTTTCCATCACCATATTGATCTACATTTTCTTTTGCTTCATCTGCAATTTCTCTACATTTCTGATCTACAATAAAGCTCCTGTTGTCAGCTTTGAATGGAGGAGCAGATAAATTTTGAATGTTTGAATTATTATCCTGCAAAACATCAACAAATGGCATACTTTAAAAGAGATCCTTTGAAAATGCTCCTTTTCACTGATTCAAAGTCAACAAAACTAGCTTAATAACTTTATCAGCATTACTTGTAGCCAGAAAAAAGAAAGATTATTCTACACTAGTGAAAACAGTCAATACTTCTTGATGGTAAAATAGATCACTCACTTTACATGTTTCAACTTGGGACTAACAACCATCAAAGTCTTGTAGACAAATCATACTAGTGTACCAATAGTTAGTGGCCTAACATGTAATGTAGTGTTTTTTTTTTTGTAAGTTAAAATTCAATTAGAAGACATCAAAAGGGGATTGCGCCTGCTTGCATCTTTGAATATACCTAACCAAACTCAAACAAAAAGCCCTAATAATAAAATGTGAAGTCACATCTCCTTTTCTAGGTTTTGGTTGTATCTTCTCTTTCTAGAGGCCAGTTTGTCTGAAGACCTGCATCACTGTCTAAAACCAATAACAACTCTGTCTCAACTATAAGTAGCTACAGCATAAGTTTTTTAAAGCAGCTCCAAGACTTCTGGAACAAACACAACAAACAATGGGAGATAAGTATTCAATTATTAAATAAAAAGATAATTACACATACACTAAAATTTATATATTCAGCTGAAGAGTTGATATTCTCATAGGTGAAGAGGATGTCCTCTCCAGTTGCAAGCTCTGTTCCTTCTTCGTCAGAATCTTCTGTACTTCCAAATGCATAGCCACCCGAGGATCTAGGAGTCATTAGCCTACCAGCAGATCCCACTCGGATCTTAGAACCAGAATTAGTAACAGATTGATCCTGTCCTGAACAAAGGAAAACAGATTAAAAGAAACTGATGCAAGATGTCAAAAAATGTAATTCCAAAAAATGGGCAAAACAACGGCTACAGGGAAAAATAAAGTAAAAAAAGCCAGTTCACATATTTTGATTTAAGTCACTGCCGAATAATGCCATCAAAATCAAAGACATTCATTTAGTGTAAAACAAATATTGATTTGAATCATATATATACCATAAAATAATGCTTGCAATTGAAGTGTTAACTTCAGCAGCTAAATTCCTCAGAAAAAGCAGCAGCTCCAAGACTCGCACTACTGGTTTCAAATCAGCTGCCATTTACCAGCATACAGCTATACATACATGGTTTAGAGTGTCAAAATTTTGCAGTTAGAACTCTTGAAGCCTTTCTCTCTTTGGAGTGACTAAAAAAGTGAGGAAAAAAAGAAAAAGAAAATGCTGAAGACAATTTATTCCTCAAAAGATTCTCAATGGCATGTGTATTGTCGAAGTTTGGGCAAAATACTCCGAACAGTACAAGTTTCACTTGAAAACCTCAAGACTCCAGCATGCTGTACCAGAATACTATAAACGGTTCAGGTCGGTTACCAACTGATTTTATTACCTACCTGGTTCATTAGAACTAAATGACTATGCCAAACAAAGGAAAATAAAGCCAATCAGCTTTATCCTCACTGAAGAGATTCTTGGTAATTGAAACAGCCTCCAGAAATCTGAAGTTATTCCTATTCCATTATTAAAATTTATTCCAATTTTCAACTCTTGATTCAAGTACAAACTACAAACTATGAATCAGAGCAATCAACTATTTCCTCTAAAAGGTGGGATCAACTTAATTGTATGATGGTATTGAATCTCAAATTGTATTAACTTCAATTATCATGCACTTTCTCTAGCATGATGGCATGCAACAAGAACAAAACAGAATTCATATTTGACAAGGAAGCAGCACAAATGCAAAATCAGCTACAACATCAATTTACGACAAGATGCAAGATGGTTGCATGCAGCAACTGCTGATGACTGCACTAGAATAATTATTTATATGGCCCATGGTGAATATGCCAGAAAGAGGACAAGATCATGCACAATGACATTACTGGCAGATGATAACAGAAGATATTACCACGAAAAACAAATGCAAATTAAATACCAAATCCAAAAACTTAAATGCTTTATTTACTAGAGCTAACATAGCACCATCAGTATTTGTCCAAATTACATAAGCTTACAAACATGTCCGCACCTGTTAAAAGGAAAAGAAAAAAAAATGATGAAGTGATTCACCCTTACATAGGCCTCAAGTGAACTGAATATCAATGGATCAAACACGGTGCTGGTTACACGATTTTATGTAGGGTGTTAATAAATTCAAGTCCTCCAATAACTTCTTGATAATTAGGAATAGACTGTGTAGTCAAAGTATATGATGACTTTTAGCCTCAATTAGCAAATTTCTACTGGTGCATTGTTAATTCTTTTCTTTTGGTTATTTCTTGGGAATCAAACTGTGGCAGTTCATGTCATTTATGAACAACTCAAACAAAAAATCTATTATAAAATGACTACGGACTATTGCCATTGCCTGTACATCTATATCATGCAAGTAACAAAATTTCCATTTGTTTCCATCAAACTGGCCAAACTTTTCCGTTTCCAAAGAGACCAAAACGAAACACCAATGGCATAACGAAGCTCTATTGTTTTCATCAAAACTCACCGGAACATAAAAAAAATGCTTCAAAACACAATTCTATATACCAAAACAATAAGTTGTATCAACACAAATTTATAACTTTTTATAAATGTTGTACAATTTTTATTGAGAAAAATACAAAAGATTGTATTTTACTATATTAATATTTGTTACTTTTATAATGTTTCCAAAACATCCTGAAACATTTCCGAAATATTTCCAAAACGTTTTCATTTCCGAGCCAACCAAAACGACCTGTCGAAACGATATTTTGAACCTTGATATCATGTTGTATTCCATATTATAACAGAAGAAACTTCACTTAAACTCTTGCAATCTCTGCAATTCCTTCCACTACAACATTATTTAATTAAACTGAACGTGGATGTCTTGATATTCTAACTGTTTCTAAGGTTTGACATTCTAACTGTTTCTAAGGAATCCCAAGGATGGCATAAACATCTCCATCACTGTTGATTCCTAAATATACATTTGATTGCTCAAAAAAGATCAATTGAAGCCCATGCCCCATCAACGAGTCTCAGCGATGCAAATCCACCGATTACTCTTTCCTCTGAGCTAATGAAAAAGAAATGAATGACTGAAACATAGAATTTGTTGTTTTGGGTGGGTGGATGGCTGGCTGGGGGGGTTTGGTAGGGGTGGTTTTTGAAATGCCAATTGTGGAGTTTGGTTGCAGCTTCAAATTTTCTAGCCAATTAATTGCACTAGTTCTATTCACTTATTAACGCTAGTTTAGCAAGAACGCAAGATCTTACTTGGCAATGCTTACATGAATAGCACATGAAATTGCTGCTGCCATGTCAATAAGGACATACAAGTCGGAAAAGTTAAGAAAATAAAATTTCATGAGAGAATTATTGAAAAGTGAACACTGGGAGTTAAAATACGGAGAAGGTAGTCTCGACCCAAAAACCCAAAGAAAGTAATTTCCAAGTCAGTAAACACAAAGAATGAAATGGTGCCACAACATTAGCTACACCAAATTTTCAATACCAAACGTGACTTCGCAAGGGCCCAAATCAAGAAAGCCTCCTTAGTTTATGACAAGACTACTCACTGAATATATGACAATGAAACGTGGTTAAATAAGTGCGTATCATACACACTTAATTTATTGAATGATACACAATTACTTTATGATCACATGGAGCCCCATTGACAATTGACTTAGATATGGTTGATGATGTAGGGATGTCAGCCACGCTAAATTTTTTATGTCAAATATGGGCATGGATAAAGTGAGTACCATTCATAAATTAATTACATATCATACCCATTTACTAATAACAAGGATACTCACTCAATTTCTGATAAGGACATGTCTTTAAATAGGTGCATATCATTTCATGAGTCAAGTGTGTATCATATTCTTCTTTGCCTTTTATGGCTTTTTGAAAAAAAATTCTCACTCAAAATTTTCAAGGTCAAGGCTGCCTTTTTTGTGTTTGTTAACTCCCACCGGTTCACATTTTATTGATTCTCCTAAAGTTCTACATTATGACTAAATTGATTCATGCCCATATGGAGTCATGTTTGGCATTGAAAATCTAGAGTGGCTAACATTGCCCACGTCACCAATCATGTTAGAGTGAATTGTCAACATGACTATTTGCAATAATAAAGTAAGTGTGTATCTAAATAATAAAACAGAGCAGATTTTCAAAATGTATGTGAGATACATTTCGTTAGAACGGTAGAGATTTAATTTGGTGTTGATTCAATGGCTCAGATTAGTTAGACACCACATGACCTTCTAATCCCGCCTAGATCTATCAATATCTACTTTTGCAATTCCCAAGACTCTATCATCTCTTAAGGAAAAAAAAGCATGAAATCTTCTCTGTATCTTCTCATCTCCAAATCTCTGCACACCTTCCGATTCCAACCCTCATCTTTCCATATCTCAAGCCCCACTGCCAGGCCCGACTTCACTTGAGGGTTTTGGCTGCGACAGTGACGCTGACAATAGAGGCAAGGACATGGACGAGGAGGAGGTCGACAACAAGCAGGACTGTGACGGTAAGACTAACCCCTCGCTAACGTTTTCTTGATCTCTGACGGCCCTCTATCTCTCTTCCCTCCTTTTCTTTTATTCTTCCGGTCTTCCCTTTCTTCTCTTTTCTTCTCTCTTCCTTCCTCTACCTTTATGGCCGCCTGTGGCCATCCACAAACAGTCCATCTACATGGCAACATCACCTTCCTTTTACCAACAATCCCAGCTGTTTCTCCTTCCTTCTCTTTCATTTTTTTTATTTTTCCTTCACCTTCACCAACTCGAATCACATTTCTCCCTTACTGCCCATCCTCCTTTGGTGGCGTCAACCAATCAGCACAGCTACGGCTCTCTCTCTCTCTCTCTCTCTCTATACATCCAGCAACTCTCTCTGTCTTTACCAATCGACAAGCACATTACACATTCTCTCTCTAAAACTGTCACCCAATCACCATGGTTGTATCCTACCCACCATATCATTTCTCTCTCTAAGAGCCTTCACTAAACCATACTCCTTCCCTCTCTAAAACTATTTTGTCTCTATCTAAACACTCACTACCCATGCCTTATGTTACCTGGACTCTTTTAAATATGTGAAGTACCCGTGCCAGACACTCGATACTCGATACTAGTTGGACATGCATCTAACACGGACGTATAACTAATTGAGTTTACTATAAAACTAAGTATAAGACTTCCATTTTAGGTATGAAATGCTATATTTTAGCTTACAAATGCCATTTTACCTTAAAAAAACAAAAGAAGCATTTAAAAAATATAAAATATAGCCATGTCCCAATGTCCTTGGACATGAGAATTAGATAAATTCGACATTTGGACACATACCCGCACCCGACACCCGTACCCGAGTCCAAGTAACATAGCTGTGCCTGCTCTCATGCTCTTTTATTATCTTTCTCTCCCTCTCTGAAAACTACCAGCACCTCACCCGCTCCCATTACAACAAACAATTGCTCTCTCACAACAAAAATAAAATAAAATTTTTATGTACAAAGGGAGAAGCAAAAGCACCTCACCATTCCCTCTCCTCCATAGCCCCTCACCCCGTTGTACATCACCACCACCACACACGATGGCGGAAGCAAACAATCACCACATATCAAGTTCTCTCACACACCCTCATAGACCCACTTCTCTCTCAAGTGAGCTTTCCAACGACTCCCAGTAGGCAAAAAAAGGTCATCTCTTTTTGGCTCAATCGGTGCCCCATTTTCCAGCAAGCCAATATTGAAGACGTCTTGACTCCGGTGGTTTCAAAGAACTCGAAGTTGTATGAGACGGGGGTAAGAAATTGCAAAACATTATGGTGATAAGACAAAGAAATTGCAAAACATTTTGCAGAGGTGCTGTGTTGTACAGACTACAGAGCATTAAATCTCTCTGATTTGTATATACAAAGAAAAGAATATAGAAATATATTAGGGGTGATATGACTGAATACTGATACTTCTCAAATGTTAGAAAAAATATTATACAATGTGGCCTACAAATAGGTATTGGTAAAGCTGTAAGAAAAGGCTATGGATAGGCAAAGGTAGATGCAAAACATTGCAACCATCACTATAGAAAACAGTCAACATCAATTCTATTAAAAACGACGAAAACAGAGAGAGACTAGAGGTTTTTTATTGAACTTTGAAGCATGTGATGGAGTGGATATAGGTGAACTAATATTTCAAATTTTTTTGTTTAAAATGTTATGGAACAAACTTATAACACTTCCAGCTGTTTTCAAGTTAAAAATGTCATTGGATGACAGTAAAACATTGGATCACTGTTTAATTATTAAAGAGGAGGACATACTACAAAAGGGTAAAAAATTACTTATTTTAGAAAATTTAAAAATTAATAATAAACACAATTAATTCTATGTTTGGTTGTGGTTTCAATTCTGGTCCATGGTTTTTGTTTTTTAAAAATTATATTATTGAGATTGCATTTAGTAAATTAGTTTAAAAAATTATTTTTGTCAAGATTCTATTTAGTTAGCTGGTTTTAAATTCTATTTTAAAATTTTTTTTTTTTTTGAAACACTCCAGTATTTGAGTTCCTAAAATTTGTTTTTATATGAAAATAAAAAACAATATTGCTTTCAAAGTTCCCATTTTTTTTTGTTTTGAAGGACATAAAAAAAAATTAGTTCTATTATTTTTGTTTTTGAGAACACAAAAAATAAAAAAAAAACGAAAATGAGATCAAATAGGAAGGTTTCTTTGAATTTTTAATGACGGAAAAATATATTTTCTCAAATAATGAACTACCTTAAAAGAAAATATCTTCTAAAGCCTTCGATATCGTTGTCTATGTAACAAAAAATTTAATTTTTTAAAATGTCTTAGAGATACAAAGGATTGTAATGACACAAATTAATTTAGGTTTTTTTTTGGGTTATTGGTCGGCCAATGTACACATATGTTGAATAGGCCTAAACAACTTGACTAATCCCCTGCTTAGTCTGGTCAATCATACTGATTTTTTGAAAATTACTATGTTTGGTTTTTTATGGAGACTACCTTTTTCATCAAATAAGTGCATATCATTTTATGAGTCAAGTGTGTATCATATGCACTTACTTTATGATCATGTGGAGCCACGTTAACAATTGACTCGAACATGTACGATGACGTGGCACCATCTCCTACTTCACCTTTTATGATTTTTTGGAAAGTTCCTTATTTGTAATTTTCAGGGTGAAGAACTTTTAGGATGATAAGATTCCAAATTCCTTAATGGCATTCTTAGTAATGGGCTTCTAGTTCCTCTTCTTTAATTTCGGCCATCCAAAAATAGCCTAAGCTCTTCATTGCACTCAAGTTTCCTATTTGATAGGTGCATACACATACACATATGTATCTCAATATATTTAATGAGGCTTTTACTCCATGGCATCCGGTTTGTAAGGCAAACATAGTATTTTTAACATATAGAATCACCTCTGCTACTGTTTTGCAAAAATGATAAAGAAACCAATTCAGAATTTCTTTTTTGCTATCAAACTAAACAATGCAACACTGGTACAACTTCAGCGTGAATATCATTAATCAGAATTACTTGCTTCCAATCTTTGCTCGCTCACAATAAACTACAACACTACACAATGTCACATTCCAAGCTCTTTGATCTTCAGGATAATTACGCCACAAGAACTTTATATCCAGCGTTACAATTAAAATATGTAATTTTCTCCCAAAGAATTAGTTAATCAAATGACATAGTAGAAAAAGAAAAATACCATGTTCCTGAGTCGTTTGAAGAGGCGGTAGACCAGACGGAATCAAATTGAGCTTATCCCAAGAAGTTGACGACGCTTGATTTCCAAATCGCATTGGCAGATCACACTTCGCGTCATCATTCAACCACTCGTTCGATAACCCCACATTCGGCATTGAAGACGAAGCTCTGTAATAACTAAGCACGTTCTCATCCAAGGACCTAACCGAACCGTGCCTCCACTTGTTCCTTTCAATCTCAATCTCTCCATCGGAACTGAAATAACTTCCGCCGACGTCCGGTGCGTCTCCGCCGTAATCTTCGGAAGCAAAGAAGCGACCGTCATCGGCGGGGGCAGAGGGGGCGGACGGAGAGTATCGGCGGCGGAGTTTGATGAGGCGATCGAGGACTTGGTCGACGGTGCGCCTGTGGATGTAGAAGGCGGAAATCGCCGTTACCGAAGCTCCGAACAACGCAGCCAATACGAGGTGTATGGAAGATACGGCTGGTGACGAAGAAGAAGAGTCCATTTGGGTTTTAAGGGTTTATGATCACTTTGTATATATGTATGCATAGGTCCGTACGCGTGTATATATATATTGGAGATTGAGGGAGCCCTTACTTCATCACTTCCTGTGTGCTGAAATCTGGTTGGATGATTGTTGAGGCAATGCCGCAATGGCGGTTTAGGCTACTGTACTGCCGAAAATGAGCCGTTTTGAAGTTGCTCAAAACAGACGCTGAAGTCAAACAATCGGCACCGCGGACAGCCCTAAGTCGCTCTTCGGGCCCCACGTAACGGACACCTGCCATGGCCAGTCTTTCATTTTGGGTGGGGGTGAGGCAAAGGTTGCGTCTAAATATTTATCTTTATTTGTATATAAAAATTAATTTACACTTTTATTTTCATCTTTAGGGTGTAAGCTTGTCTCTATCTCCATCTCTAGGGTACAAGTTTGCTTCCATTTTCGTCTGCCTCCACTTCAGCCCAAATTCAAGTTTTTTTTTTTTTTTTTATAGGTACAAAAGAAGCAAATAACATAAAATAAAAAAAATAAAACATAAAAAAAACTAAAGTATCAAGAGTATTAATAGTCTTGTGATTTTCACTTAGTAGTAAGATGGAATTACCTCTAAATATTTTGAGTTGCATTTAAATAAAAATAATGTTATTATACTATCAAAAGAAATTAAAATTTAAAATAATAAATTAAAAGTTTATTCAACAAACAACATTTAAAAACTATTAAACATAAGTTAGACATCAATCAACACAAAACTTAATGATAGTATTACTAGTACACCAAATACTATACTACACTTCAAATGGCCTATAGAAAAAAAAATTAAAAAAATACTAAAAGTAGGAGAAGTGGGGCGGGGGCGAGAGAAGAATTTAGTCCATCTCCACCTCCATCCCTATATGAATTTTCGTTTTAACTTTCATCCCTGCCTCTATCTCATTTTAGATCTTTTATCTCCTCCATAAAAGGGGTAGATTCGGTCGAACCTCTATTTTTTTCAAGTCCACTGTGATCTCTAATTTTGGACAAGTGGAAAGGCCCAATTGCACACAGATCAACCCAAAGTCTCCCTCTATTTAGTCTCAAACAAAACAACCCACGATTTTATTGCTAGTTCATACCGTAGACACCACCAATTCCCATCCATGAGCTCTCTCCAAGCTAGGGCCATGCTAGTTCCGGTGATGAACAACCACTAATCCCAAATTCCTCAATTGCTTATCTCACTTCCTATAAGATTATTTAATCATCAATATGTGGGATAAAATGACATTATTGGTTGTGTTCTGGTCAGCAGAACAACAACTTAAGGGGCTTGAAAATTGTGTGGGCACCATGTGAATCAAGGAAGCCAAGTTATACTTGAATGGGGAAGAAGTCTAGATTAAAGAGCAGCCCATCAACGAAATACTCTTTGAAAGATTTTCACTCCAGCTTGGTGAGTGAGCAACTCGTTGCAAGGGATGTCAACTGTAGTTCTTCATCAAAAAATGTTCTTACCTCTCGAAAACACTCAGCAAATCATCTTCTTGAGCATTGATAGAAGGCTTTCTTTTTTCATCATGTGAACTCTTGGACAGAAAAAATTTGGACCAATGCTCTTGAAGATGTTTCTGTAGAAAATGGTTTCTTCATTTTTCAGATCAAAACTGAAGAGGCAATGTTCGACATCCTTGAAAATGGACCATACCATTTCAGAAGTAGATTGATTATTGTGAAACAAGAGCAAT
Source organism: Euryodendron excelsum (assembly GCA_033060915.1). Taxonomy (NCBI): domain Eukaryota; kingdom Viridiplantae; phylum Streptophyta; class Magnoliopsida; order Ericales; family Pentaphylacaceae; genus Euryodendron; species Euryodendron excelsum. The sequence continues at coordinate 4,788,160 of CM065388.1, forward strand.
CGGGGATGAAATTGTGGAAAAGTGAATTCTCTAGTATACTATTGTGGGTCAAATTATTTAATGTGCCTTTGGAGTTGTGGACTGAGGATGGTCTTGGATATATCATATATAGCTAGTATTATTGGACAGCCACTTTATTTAGATGAGCCTACTCGAGTTTGTATTGATGTTCTGGCAACTAAGGATATTCCTAGCTCTTTTAAGATAAATTTGGAATATGGAGATCCTTACGAGATTAGAGTTGAAGTCCCATGAGTCCCAAAGAAGTGTGATGAATGTAAAAATTTTGGCCACTTTACTATGACATGCTCTCTGAAGTCGAATTTTACATCGATAAAACAAGAATGGAGAGTGAAAGAGCATCATGAGAAGCCAAAGACAATGATTGGCAAGAGATCCAAAGGAAGCAAAGTGGGATAGCTCAAGTGAAAAGTTTTGAACAAGGGATGATACAATCTCTGAGAATAAGGTAGCACCATCAACCTCAATGGCTATGACATCAAATATGTTTGAAATCCTTCAAGCATCCTCAAGGGAGGAGACTCTTCCAACTGCCGAGAAGGATGGTAATAAAGCGTGTGATATGGTTGCACCAATTTTATCTCCAAGCGAAGTGGTGGATGTCCAAGCCATAGGGTATTAATAGTCCATCATCTAGGGATGTCAACAAGAAGAAGTCTAGCGGATAAAATACAAAATCTCAAAGAAGCTAGAGGAAAGACAAATAGTAGGGCTAGTACGCGGCTGATGAGTTTACTTTTGAGGTTCCCTCCAAACGTGCTTACCTTGTGAGAATTCTTGAACGTGTTTTGGTTTGGTGCTAGCCTCTGCTCTGGGGGTCTGAGTTGCACTAAGGTTAGGGTGTTTGCCCTCAAGGATGTGTCTTGAGCTATGTTGTAAATCTAAATTTTTTTGGAAATAAAATTTGCTTACCTACCAAATCAAAAAAAGTAAAAAAAAAAAGAAGATAAAATGACATCTCTGAATTGTTTATCTGACACTTTCGTCCAATCAAATGCAAGAGAAGGCCAGACATGAGATTAGGAATTAGTGTCCTATAAAACAAACGCTACCCAAGACTATAGAAAGAAAGAGGGGACAAACGGGGTTGAGAGACAAAAATAAGAACTATTGTTTTATAATTATTTGATCCAAGTGATTTGACCAAATTACCCTGTTTAGTTATGGATCACTAGTGGCAGGGGAGAGCCCTGCACATTTTTTAACAAGGGGATCCAGGCACATTATGCGGGCACCAGCCATGGTTTTTAGAGGAGCCTTTGTTTTAAATAACAGGCTTCAATTCAGGGACATTACTTTATACAATTTTTCTGTATACGTTTTCTTTTGTTTATATAACATGCCTCATTTACTGTCCTATTAATTGATCCAAGTGTTTTAATTTGCATAAAATTTTGTCACAGTTAGTCAAATATTCTAATCAAACAGCCTTTTTAGAATGATAACTTTTTCAGATAGAGTAATGCTATACAAATCAATTTTTCATACAGAATGATATGACTGTTTGTATTTCTTTCATTTCAAAACCAAAATCTCCACTATCACTCATGATCTAAAAAATACCAGTCACATTATTCTAGGGGAGGCCATGGGTCCGACAGCCCAATAGAGCCGCTCATAAATTATAAGGTTTGAAATTTTTTTAGGTCAGATTAGTTTAATGAGCAGGCTTAGAAATTGCCTTTAAAACCGAGCCCAGTCGGGCCCGAAATATACGTAAAATAATATATTTTAATATTTTACTATTATATATATATATATATATATGTAATTAAATATTACGTAATTCAACATTATTTATAGAGAAGAAAATTATATATTAAATAGTTTTATGTTAAATAGGCAGGCTTTGACGAACTTGAGAATGTAATTTTTTTAATTGGACGGACTTGAAATTTGATTTTGAATCCAATAAAAATTTTATTTTGTAAGTCGGACTTGTCCAATGTCCACCATTACATTATTCTCGTGAATTTTTTTTTAATAAAATTTTTGTATAAATGTGTCCCTTAAAACTGTTTGGCGCCGAAACTGACTGGTGACCAATAATTATGGCAGTCAAGGGCCGTGTTTAATTAGTATAAGGACTTCTAAATAGAAAGGTGCACATGGGATCACTATCTATGTTTGTATCCTTTCGATCATCAAAAATACTTGCTTCTCTGTCATGTTTTCTCGCTGGGCCAAGAAGCATAAGAAAGTGAGAATTCTTCCACCATTATATAAAAGTAATGTTATACAGAATTTTTTTTAATTAATTATAATATGAGGGTTTGCTCCCTCAAAAGTCTCAAGTTCAAAATATTTTAAGTGTTATTAACTCTTTGGGGCTATTTTCAAAATTTTTGGCCTTGTAATTATTCGATTTATGTGGGACAAGGACTACACAGCTTTCAAAATTAATTGAAATGCGTGCAAACTAGCGACGACACCAAGTTAGGCTAAAAAAAAAAAAGAGCCATATAAATAGCTCACTAGTTTAAAAAACAGCCAAAAGTAAGAATGGAATTTCATTTTGTTTGGTCTCTCACCATTAACCATTGCTTAAAGAACTCCTAGACTAAATCTAATGCTGGCTCATATAATAGATCAAGTAAATGTTCTTACAAAAATGCTAATTTCATTTTTTAAATATCACCATAACGAATTTATAGAGAATGCCAAAACAATTAATGGACCAAAATGAAAAAAAGAAAGAGAGAATGCAAAATCAGAACACCATGCACATGTATCGCGCGAGTGCGGGCTGCAACTTTTACTATTTGTTTGTAGGCATTTTAATTCATGATCATCTTTACAACCTAAAGTTCTGCAATATTATTTTTTCTTTTTTTCAAACAAAGATTTTTACCCGTTATGGAATATTCAATTTGAGTCATAGCTACTGATTCAAGAATAGCAAGTCTGTCACCGTAGTCCCATCCAAGTGCAAGCGACATTCCACCCTTTCTCAACAACATTTGGTTCACGAAACTATTACTGCAAATGAGTTTGAACATGCGATTGTTGAAAAAAAAGGGGTTCTAAACCAGTTGTTGAAGCCAGCTCAACTACTACCTCAGTGGTTTTTTTTTTCTTTTTTCGAACTACCTGAATGAGTATTATCTCTCCTATAGATTGTCTGGATGTTGAATCTATTTTCTAATCACACATAATTAACCACACACAACAAGAACATTTAAAATCACAACTGCTAACAATCAAATTAATGTTAACTATTGAGGAGTTGAACTTAAGTGCTTATTTCATCAATAAGACTCCTCCTGTCTAGCCAGACTCCTCCCTTCTATTATGCATGAGGCCTGCATATGCAAGTATTATCATGCACTTTAATTAGGTCGTCTCATTTGGGATATAAAACATTTGAAACCAAACTTGTTCCCATGCCTTCCATGGGATCCACAGTTAGGTTTCAATATTATTAAAGGAATAAAACTCAATTTATTTGCTCTTGTTTTCCATTAATTCTCACAATCAAGCACAGTTCTTATGTACACAACTGAGCTTCCACTTCTATATAAAGTTCAGCTTAGAGAAACATAAGCAAACCCAGCTAGCATTTCATTTTACTCTGGTTGAAGGTTCTAATGGGGTCTTTTGCTACTTCCAAGCCTCATGCTATTTGCATCCCATTCCCAGCTCAGGGCCATGTCAACCCAATGATGCAACTAGCAAAGCTTCTTCACTCAAGAGGCTTCTATATCACATTTGTCAATACAGAATTTAATCACAGCCGCTTACTCCGAGCCACAGGTCCCGACTCCGGGAAGGACTTGCCGTCTTTTCGGTTCCGAACCATTCCTGATGGGGTGCCTTAGTCTAACCCAGATGCCACGGTTGCCACCCAAGATGTCACTGCTCTTTTGTACTATACTTAAAAGCATAGTTTGGCTCCCCTCAAAGATCTGATAGTAAAGCTCAATTCTATGGAGGATTCTCCTCCGGTTAGTGTTGTTGTTTCAGCTGGAATAACGAGCTTCGCTGTTGATGCAGCCGAGCAGCTGGGTATTCCTGAAGTCCAATTATGGACGGCATCGTCCTGTGGCTTCATGGGCTATCTACAGTTTGGAGAACTTGTGAAAAGAGGCGTTTTTCCATTGAAAGGTAATTGATATATCAGTCATAAATCCTATACGCAATCTCATTTATCATTCAATTTTCTTACTTCTTGATACAACACAATGAGATTGACATTAATAATGAGTAATGCTATATGTAATTTCATTTCTTACCCCACTTTTCACATTTCACAGAAATTTGTAAGAAAATCAGCATCATAGCCATTTTTGTTTCTATTTCGGGGTGGCATATCTTGAAAGTTTCAATGATTCGTAGTATAGACAAGGTTGCATGTGATCTCCGAAGTTAAGATGATTCGTAGTTGGATGTAATTAAAAGTTATAAGTCACAAATTATAAATTAGTAAATAAGCTACATATAAATGAAGCTATAAGCATATATTTTTAAGAGGCTTCTACTTTCTTAAACATGTACTGGGTACACAAACGAACTGAAAAGTCTGAGAACCGAACCAACTTGTCATCTTTGGTTCAAAAAATGCCAAACCAATTTATTCGGTTCAGTTTTCAGTTTCACATTTTTTAAACCCGAACCGACCTCACCCAACCGAGATCTAATCTTTATATCTCATAAAAGTTTACATGTTTTTTTATATGTGCCATTAAATCATTATTATTTGTACTTAATTATTATTGATTTGGGTTTATGTCATTTTTTATTTTTTTTGAAACATTAAGGATGCAAGGCCAATCCTATAATTGTATTTTTTTGAATAAATAAGTTAAATAATATACAATAAAAGTGGAATCGACCTCACTCAACTCGATCTGGACTTGAACCAATTCAAGACATGGAACCGATCCGAACCGACTTGAGTTGGTTTGGTTCAGTTTTGGGTCCAAAATTCTAAAATTGATCAAAATTAAGTTGGTTCTAGATCTAATATGAACTCGACCCATGCGCATTCCTTATGATCATGGTGCAAGCAAACACTATAAACTTACAAACTAAGTAAATCTTTTCTTTTTTCTTTTTGGCTGGGGGGAAAGTGGTGAGGAACTTTATGAAAAAAAATTAAGTACATAAAATTTCAACTATGATTTAACATTCCTCTCTCTCTCTCTCTCTCTCTCTCTCTCTGCTTCTATTTTTGATCCATACATGCATTCCTTTTTGGATCCACCCATTCATTTTTCATGCCAGAAATTCTCACACATGCAAATCTAATGTGCTTTTTTTAAAAATAAAAAAGCAAATCTAATGTGCTTGCTCTAGTGTTTTATTTATTCCTACGTTCAAAAACCGGGGCAAGATTTTACTATAGTCATGGTTTGTACAATCATGTGTTTTTGGCATCAAATTTGATAATTTGTAAAATGTTGAAACTACTCATTGGTGAGGATAATTGTAGAGATTTCTCGAACCAAAGAATCAGTATTATTTAACAATTTTAGTCATCTTAGTAGAAAAAGATATGAATTCTTAAATGTCTTGGTTAAAGTTCTTCATATCAAATTAAGATTTTGACACCAATGCGTTTGTATAAACTCTAAAATGGTAAGCCTTGATTTGTTTAGAATAAAATAAAAAATGAGTGACACATGAAAACTCTATCCTCAAAGATCAAAGCAAGTTTAAAGCAGTGCACTGCCATTAATTTTATGTCTTGCAGATGAAATTGACACCAGCATTGGCTATCTAGATACTCCCCTAGACTGGATTCCAGGAATACCAAATATGCGCATTAAGGACATGCCAAGCTTCGTGAGAAGCACAAACCCTGACAATATCTCCTTCAACAGATGGTTAGAAGAGGCACAAAACTGTTTACAAGCCCATGCAATTGTATTCAACTCTTTCGATGAATTCGAACATGAGGTTTTATCAGCAATTTCAGCCATATTCCCTAGCATTTACACTGTTGGCCCCCTCTCATCGCTCTGCAAAAGCTTGCCACAAAGCGAAACTAGCTCCATAAAGTCCAGCTTGTGGAAAGAGAACAATGAAAGTATAAATTGGCTTGATAAGCAAGAACTCAACTCAGTTGTTTACGTCAACTTTGGCAGCATCACTGTCATGAGCGAGAAGAACCTGAAAGGTTAGATATTTCCTTTGTAGTTTGTATTGTTCTTTGTTAAAAGGCAAGTGAGTGTATTTGGCTTGTCCCACATCGAAAGTTTATAGAACATTTATTGTGTTTATAAAGCCGCCTACATCACTAAGTCAACTTGAAATTAAATGTTTTAGGTGATAAATCAATGCTTTGCATTGCACGCGCACACTTGGCGTTTAATATTTTCTTCATTTTCTATTTATACAGAATAAAACGAATCAGTTGATACATTAATTTTCGTTCAATCCTTTTTTCAAGTTTTGGTCTTACAACTTCCACATTAGAGAAGTTTTGAGGAAATTCTGAGAAAAATCCTCAAAAAGTGTTGTATTTTGTTGAGTGCTTGTTGTATGCTTGAAGTAGTTTGCCTATAACCCGGCAGCAACATCGTGGAGACAAATATTACTTTAAAAAAAGTGTACATTGATGCGCCTCAAAGTTATAAGTTTATGATTTCATTTTATTATTCCTAACAGAATTCGCATGGGGGCTCGCGAAAAGCAGATACCCGTTTTTATGGATCGTCCGGCCTGACCTTGTGATGGGAGAATCAGCAATGTTGCCAGAAAATTTCATTGAGGAGACTAAAGACAGGTGTTTGATATTGAGCTGGTGTCCACAAGATCAAGTTCTCTCCCACCCTTCAGTTGGAGCATTTCTAACTCATAGCGGTTGGAACTCTACGTTGGAAGGAATTTCAGGAGGGTTGCCTATGATTTGCTGGACGTATTTTGCCGAGCAGCAACTGAATTGTAGGTATGCTTGCACCACATGGGGGATTGGGATGGAGATTGATCATGAAGTGAAACGAGAACAAGTTCAAGTTCTTGTTGAGGAAATGCTGGGAGGAGAGAGAGAGAGGAAGATGAGGAACAAGGCTTTGGAGTGGAAGAAGAAAGCGGAAGCTGCGGTGGTTGAAGGAGGATCGTCTTGTAATAATTTCAATCGACTCGTTGAGGATCTTCTGCAACTATCGATGAACCATTGCAAACAATACTCCTGAAATGTCATATTGTTGAGCCATCACCAGCTTGGTTAGTAAATAAGAAACCAAGACATGGATGGTTAGTAATATGGGATAGTCCCAAATCTGTGTAGTTCCCTCAAAAGTGCATGTAATTTGTCTAAAGATATATCTTAAGTCCTCTTAAGTAAATGTCCAGTTGTGTTCATGCAGTTATTGTACAAATAAAATCCTTCCTTGTATATCCTTTTTGTGTTACACGCCGAGGAATATTGAAGGACTGGTATCCAAATGGAATAATTCACGATTCCTGACCGAGCTTGCTCATGTGACAGGATGCTTGTTGACCAAGCCCGGTTTGCTGACATTCGCTAACAGGCTTTTTATCACATAGGTCGTCTCTTTTGCTTATCTTGGGCTCTCATCACCTGTAACAATTTGCTGGGATACAATCCACGCGCAAACATATACAGAAGTATATCACGATTCACATACACGAGAAACATCACACATAAAGTTAACGTGTTTGGTACGAATTAATCTACCTACATCCATGCATATGAGAGAACAATCCATTATAAATACAGATTAGAGATATGAGACAATCACAAAACACACAAATTAACACTAATATTTGTGTCTCAATTGCTCAAAGTATTGAATTGTTAATCACTAACTCATCTAAAAGTTTAAGTTGTTAGAAAGAGAGACAACTTAATTATTTATTACTTCACACGTCCACTCATGTGTAGCTAAACTTTTGATCATAAGTGGGCTAAACATGTGATTGTTAACCACAAACTCATCTAAAAGTTTAAGCAGTTAGCGGGACAGACAACTTAATTATTTATTACTTCACATGCCCTCTCACGTGTAGCCAAGCTTTTTATCATAAGCAGGCTAAGCACGTGAAAATATTTATTGTAGGAGGTGAGATTTGAACTCTCAAAGATCTTTGTTTACTTTGATATCATGTTAAATTGTTAACCACCAAATCATTTAAAAGCTTAAGCTATTAGAGAGAGATTCAACTTAATTATTTATTACTTCACACAAAGGTATCTGAGCTCTAAAGCCATCAGTTTCTTTGCTCCTCCCAACATCCCGATCCCCATAACTAAGCACATTTACTACTTCACTCCCTTGTATTTTTCAATTTCTCCTCCTTATCTCTCTGCAATCTTCCCTTAAATTTTATAACTCCCCTTTTAGGCACAAAAAGTCCAACCTAAAATTCTCACTAGTTTTCTATTCACAGGCAAAACCTATAAATCCTAGTCTCTACAATTAGAAAAGCCCTACATGTATTAGATCCGGCCTTAATGCAGTCCAAATACAGGTACAAATACAATAATTATTTGGGTTCACCAAATACAAAACACACACCAAATAATTACCACATATATACATATATATAGGGCAAATTACACTTTAGCCCCTACAGTTTAACTCAATTTTATTTTATCTCCTTCAAGTTTTAAATGCAATACTTTATCCCTGGAGTTTGACTCAGTTTCACTTGCCCTCATTTAAGTTTCAAATGTAATACTTTACCCCCCTGTGGTTCTATCTAAAGTGAAACTGTTAAATTTTTCGTCATAGATAACGCCAAAGTGATACAGCTGAGCAAAATCCTACCAAAAATGATGTATACTCTTCCAAAAATGACGTATACAATTTTTTTCACTCTACAAGGTTATAGTGGATGCAAACAGAGAAGCAAAAAAAGGGTTGAAGAAAAAAACGTCGTCGTCAAAAACTCCCAAGTACATCACCAAAACAGTCGTATGTTAAAATTTTTTGTTCCTACAATCACACTAGCATAACACTGTCATATCATTTGAAAAAAATTGTATAGTTTATTTTTGGGCTTGTACGTCATTTTGAAAAGAGCATGCGTCATTTTTTGTTAGATTTTGCCCAGCCTTAATGTCACTCACCATTCGCTGTTCATGAAACACACATTCTGTTATCTATGACAAAAAACTTAACAATGTCACTTTAGTTAGAATCATAGAGGGTAAAGTGTTACATTTGAAACTTGAAGTAGATTAAGTGAAATTAAGTCAGACCACAACGGGATAAAGTGTAATTTGCCTATATATATATATATATAAATATTTATCCACAGCTCCATCAAGGCCGTTCACATGCAAGCTTCCCTCTTATCTTATTTATCGTTCCCTTTTGGCATATGACAGCAGATTTCAGAATTAGAAGACATGTTAGCAATCAAAATAATATTGGACGGCCAAAAGAACTTACAATTTTGGCATAATTACTTCCTCTTCCCAACAATATATGGGTCTCTCTCTCTCTATAAGACAGTGACACTTTGTATGCATAGGTAAAATTTTCAATTCATATTGGTCCAAGTACTAACATGAAGTGGGTGGATCTAAGTATTCTGGAAAACGATTTATCGGACTGATTCCACCAATCCTTATCGAATGTTGCATGGTAATAGTGGTGGTAGTAAGTGCTAAAAGAGAGAAAAAGTAAAGGAAGAATTCCACAAAGATGTGATGCGGGAATTGTAACGTTAGTCGATCGCAGATATTCCTATGGAATTACCGATTACGGCTTGGCGGAAAATACCCAAATGGGTAGATCCAAACCCTGGTTTCAGAAACGCCAATTGTACAATCTGAACCCAACGAGGATTGATTGGGACCTTACCAAGCGTAATTATAACCTCCCTACTTTTTAATTCCTTTGCTGTGACAACCCGCTACAGACAAAAACAATTATCCTTCGAATTTTAAAGATGTAGGTTGCTTTCATGAAAATGAATGTTGTGCCCTCTAGTAATTTGTATGTATTGCAGGTGTTCTCTCATCCTTTACTGGTGTCCAAATTCTTCACAGAGTAACAGTTCTCTCTCTCTCTCTCTCTCTCTCTCTCTCTCTCTCTGTGATCAGTTTGATGTATGTGTTCTAGGAGTTTGATTGCATTGGCTTAAGTCAGCAATTAAGCTATCAAGGCCAAAAACAATTCCATACAGACTATGACTTTTAGCATCTGTCCTTTTCTCTCTAATCATTGCGTTGCAACAAAGAGGTATGTCCTTTTCAAAGGAGTTCCTTCTCAGTTAAAGATAGGGTGGAATAAGGTTACGAGAAGCTTGATTAGAGAAGGTCTAGGAGTAATTACTCTGGACTCTATGAATTCAGCACTTTTAGCCAACTGGTGGTGAAGGTTTGCAAATGAGAAATGTGCATTGTGGAGAAAATTAGTGTGCCAGAGCTATATGTATGATGAAAAAAGATGGTTCCTGAGAAAAGTGAAACCAAAAGAATGCTCAATCATTTGGTCAAATATTTTAAAGTTAGAATCCGACCAAAAGGTGTTCATAAGGAATCTGAAAATTAGAGTCGGGAATGGTAGGAAGACCAGTTTTTGAGAGGATATTTGGAGTGGGGAAAATTCTCTATGCTACGATTTTTCTAGACTTTACTCTTTATCCTTACATAAATCAGCATTTATCAGTGAGATTGAAAATGATGGGAACTCTTGAAGCATGAGGTTCAGAAAGCAGCTAAGGGTCTCGGAGGAAGATCAGCGCAAGGAATTGGCTAAGAGATTTCAAAGCAGTGGCAGTGATGAGTTAAGTGAAGATAAAATTATTTAGAAGTTGAAAAAGAGTGGTATGTTCACAGTTAAGTCTTGCTACAGAAACATGGTTGATGCAAGTAGTAATGTTATTTCAGAGTTGAGTTTGTTATGAAAAATCAATGCCCCTCCCAAAGTTCAGATTTTTAGGTGGATAGCAGTTTAGGAAACAATTAAGTCAAGGCTGATGTAATTCAAAAGGAAATGCCTACCTTACACTTATGATCTTCTAATATAGCTGAAGAAGACTCAAATCATTTGTTACTAAATTGCTTTTCTTCATGGAATCTTTGGTGCAAGATTTTCAAATGGTGGGGTCTAGAATGGGTAAGCTAAAATAACATGTTAAACCATTTAGAGAGGTGGTTATCTTTAGATTTCAATCATGTTGAGAAAAGTATGGGAGGCCTTATTCCTTATTGTCATATGGCATATATGGAAGGCAAAAAATGATTTAGTTTTTAATAGTGTTGCAGTCAGATGGGAGGAAGTCTTTGACAATACTGTCATTCAAGCAATTCAATGGGTTAAAGCAAAGAATCCTAAGTCTTCTTTCTCAATTTCTAATGTCTTTTATTCTTTGGAGGGTGTTAGGCCTTTGAGAATTTAAAGCAGGGGAGATGTTTGGTGGTTTTTGTTTTGTTTGTAGGTGTCTCAGTAGTGTTGATAGCTCATCAACTGCGGTATGTGTTTTGCTTTTTGAGTCATGGTTGTGTTGCATTTTCCTTTAATGAGGCTTTGGATAGTTTGTTGTTGTCTGTTTGATCCTATTCCAAGGTGCAATCCTTGTTAGTTCTCATGAATTTCTTATTTTGCTTTTAAAAAAAACAAAAAACAAAGAGAGAAATAGATCTAGAGCAAAGAAATTGACATTTGAAAGCTAAAAAATGCATGAAACTAAAGACATATCCAATCAACATCAGTTTACCCCTAAAGTAATCTCTCGGTTTTCCTATGTTCTACCAAATTTCATTCTATATGGAATGGAATTTATGAAATTTCTTTCTTTTTTTTTTTGCTGGATTGCTACACCAAAAATAATTGCCTTCTAACTCATATGAAGGAGGGTTATGAAACCCCAAGCATCTAAAATTCGATGTCCAAGCCTCCAAGGGCATATGCAAGTGGTCCATTACTGGCTTTCTCAGTGACAATAATCAAATGATATACGTTCCATTACAAATCTCGCTTTGTTACCAGCAAAAGAGTATTTTATGTTGTGCAGTGGCCAGATTAATTTGTTGCCTACTTTCAATTTAATCAAATTTCTTTCAAGTGAAGTCCACTCACATGTAGCCAATCTTTTGATCATAAGCGGGCCAAACATGTGATTGTTAACCACAAATTCATCTAAAAGTTAAGCTGTTAGGGAGAGAGACAACTTAATTATTTATTACTTTACACACCCTCTCACGTGCAGCCAAACTTTTGATCATAAGCAGGCCAAACACGTGAAAATATTCACAGCAGGTAGTAAGATTTGAACTCTCAATGATCTTTGTCTGCTTTGATATCATGTTGAATTATTAACCACCAACTCATTTAAAAGCTTAAGCTGCTAGAGAGAGAGACAATTTAATTATTTATTACTTCACACAAAGATATCTAAGCTCTAAAACCATCAGTTTCTCCGCTCCTCCCAACATCCCGAGCCCCATTGCTATGAACGTTTATTACTCCACTCTCTTGTATTTTTCAATTTCTCCTCCTTATCTCTCTGCAAGTTTTTTTTAAATTCTACAACCCTTCGTTTGGGCAAACAAAGTCCAACCTAAAATTCTCACCAGTTTTCTATTCACAGGCAAAACCTATAAATCCTAGTCTCTACAAATAGAAAAACACATGTATTAGATCCGGCCTTAATGCAGTCCAAATACATGTACAAATACAATAATTATTTGGGCTCACAAAATATAAGACACACAGCAAATAATTAACCACACACACACATATATATATATATAGGAAAAATTACACTTTACCCTTTAGTGTTACTCAGTTTCACTTAACTTTTTTCATGTTTTAAATGCAACGTTTTACTCTCCTGTGGTTTGACTCAGTTTCACTTGACCTCATTCAAGTTTTAAATGTAACACTTTATCCCCCTGTGGTTCTAATCAAGGTGGCACTGTTAAGTTTTCCGTCATAACTAACGCTAAAGTAATACAACTGGGCAAAATCCTACCAAAAATGATGTATGCTCTTCCAAAAATGACGTATATAATTTTTTTTACGCTGCAAGGTTACAGTTGATGCAAACAAAGAAGCAAATAAAGGGTTGAAAAAAAGAATGTCATCGTCAAAAAACTCCCAAGTACATCACCAAAACAACCACATGTTAAAAATATTTGTTCCTACAATCACACTAGCATAACACTGTCATATCATTTTGAAAAAAGTTGTATATGTTATTTTTGAGCTTATACATCATTTTCGAAGGAGCATACGTCATTTTTTGTAAGATTTTGCCCAACCTCAATGTCACTCGCCATTTGCTATTCGTGAAATACACATTCCGTTATCTATGATAAAAAACTTAACTGTGTCACTTTGGTTAGAATCACAAGGGATAAAGTATTGCATTTAAAACTTGAAGGAGGTTAAGTAATACTGAGTCAAACCACAACGAAGTAAAATATAATTTGCCCATATATATATACATATATATCCACGGCTCCATCAAGGCCGTTCACATGCAAGCTTCCCTCTTATCTTATATATCGTTCCCTTTTGGCATATGACAGCGGATTTCAGAATTAGAAGACATGTTAGCAGTCAAAATAATATTGGACGGCCAAAAGAACTTACAATTTTGGCGTAATTACTTCATCCTCCCAACAATGGGTCTCTCTGTTTATAAGACGGTGACACTTTGTATGCATACGTAGAATTTTCAATTCATGATATTGGTCCGGGTACTAACATAAAGTGGGTGGATCCAAGTATTCTAGAAAACGATTTATTGGACTGATTCCACCAATCCTTATCGAATGTTACATGGTGATAGTGGTGGTAGTAAGTGTTAAAAGAGAGAAAAAGTGAAGGAAGATCGAATTCCACAAAGATGTGATGTGGGAATCATAACCGTTAGTCGATCGCCTATATTACTATGGAATTACGGCTTGGCGGAAAATGCCCAAATGGGTAGATCCAAACCCTGCTTTTAGAAACACCAATTGTACAATCTGAACCCAACGAGGATTGATTGGGACCTTACCAAGCCTAATTATAACCTCCCAACTTTTTAATTCCTTTGCTGTGACAACCCGCTACGGACCAAAACAATTATCCTTTGAATTTTAAAGATGTAGGTTGCTTTCATGAAAATGAATGCTGTGCCCTCTAGTAATTTGTATGTATTGCAGGCGTTCGCTCATCCTCTACTGGTGTCCAAATTCTTCACAGAGTAACAGTTCTCTCTCTCTCTCTCTCTGTGTGATCAGTTTGATGTGTGGGTTCTAGGAATTTGATTGCGTTCGATTAAGTCAGCAATTAAGCTATCAAGACCAAAAACAATTCCATACACACTATGACTTTTAGCATCTGTCCTTTTCTCTCTAATCATTGCGTTGCAACAAAGAGGTATGTCCTTTTCGAAGGAGTTTCTTCTCGGGGTGAGGAGTAAAGTGTATGGTATGGGTTGGAATAAGGATACAAGAAGCTTGATTAGAGAAGGTCTAGGAGTAATTCCTTTGAACTCTATAAATTCAGCACTTTTAGTTAAGTAGTGGTAAAGGTTTGCAAATGAGAAATGTGTATTATGGAGAAAATTAGTGTGCCAGAGTTATATGTATGATTAAAAAAGATGGCTCTTTGGAAAAAGTGAAACCAAAAGAATGCTCAATCATTTGGTCAAATATCTTAAAGTTAGGGTCTGATCAAAAGGTGTTCATAAGAAATCTAAAAATTAGAGTAGGGAATGGTAGGAAAACCAGTTTTTGAGAGGATATTTGAAGTGGGGAAAATTCTCTATGCAATGATTTTCTTAGACTTTACTCTTTATCCTTACACAAATCAGCATTTACCAATAAGATTGAAAAGGATGGGGACTATTGAAGCATGAGGTTCAGAAGGCAGCTAATTGTCTGGGAGGAAGATCAGCAAAAGGAATTGGCTAAGAGACTTCAAAGCAGTGGCAGTGATGAGTTAAGTGAGGATAAAACTATCTAAAAGTTGAAAAAGAGTGGTATGTTCTCAGTTAAGTCCTGCTGCAAAAACATGGTTGATGCAAGTAGTAATATTATTTCAGAGTTCAGTTTGTTATGAAAAATCAATGCCCCTCACAAAGTTCAGATTTCTAGGTAGATGGCAGTTTAGGAAACAAGTAAGTCAAAGCTGATGTAATTCAACAGGAAATGCCTGCCTCACAATTATGATCTTCTGTGTTCATTCTATAATATAGCTGAAGAAGACTCAAATCATTTGTTACTAAATTGCTTTTCTTCATGGAATCTATATATGGTGCAAGATTTTCAAATGATGGGGTCTAGAAAGGGTAAGCTAAAATAACCTGTTAAACCATTTAGAGAGGTGGTTATCTCTAGATTTCAATCATGTTGAGAAAAGTATGGGAGGCCTTATTCCTTGTTGTCATATGGCATATATGGAAGGCAAGAAATGATTTAGTTTTTAATAGTGTTGCAGTCAGATGGGAGGAAGTCTTTGACAATCTTGTCATTCAAGCAGTTCAATGGGTTAAAACAGAGAATCCTAAGTCCTCTTTCTCAGTTTCTGATGTCTTTTATTCTTTGGAGGGTGTTAAGCATTTAAGAATTTAAAGCAGGGGAGATATTTGGTGGTTTTTGTTTTGTTTGTGGGTGTCTCAGTAGTGTTGGTAGCTCATCAACTGCGGTATGTGTTTTGCTTTTTGAGTCATGGTTGTGTTGCATTTTCCTTTAATGAGGCTTTGGATAGTTTGTTGTTGTCTGTTTGATCCTATTCCAAGGTGTAATCCTTGTTAGTTCTAATGAATTTCTTATTTTGCTTTTAAAAAAAACAAAAAACAAAGAGAGAAATAGATCTAGAGCAAAGAAATTGACATTTGAAAGCTAAAAAATGCATGAAACTAAAGACATATCCAATCAACATCAGTTTACCCCTAAAGTAATCTCTCGGTTTTCCTATGCTCTACCAAATCTCATTCTATATGGAATGGAATTTATGAAATTTCTTTCTTTTTTTTTTTGCTGGATTGCTACACCAAAAATAATTGCCTTCTAACTCATATGAAGGAGGGTTATGAAACCCCAAGCATCTAAAATTCGATGTCCAAGCCTCCAAAATTCGATGTCCAAGCCTCCAAGGGCATATGCAAATGGTCCATTACTGGCTTTCTCAGTGAAAATAATCAAATGATATACGTTCCATCACAAATCTCGCTTTGTTACCAGCAAAAGAGTATTTTATGTTGTGCAGTGGCCAGATTAATTTGTTGCCTACTTTCAATTTAAATTTCTTTCTAGTGAAGTCCACTTATTGCCCCTAAAATTTAATTAGAAAAAAGGTCCAATAATGATATATTAGTCTATCGTAGGCTCCTCCTCTTATGTGCAGAGTTAATAAGATGAATGCTCAAGCACATAGAATAGAGTGCACAAACATATATACGACGACAAAACTAATAAATCATAAGCAGAGCTCCATTAGAAAATGAGTCCAGGAATGTATATCAACTTATTCAACAAGAAGGTATTCATTGATGACAAAGCACGAAGATGGGAGGAAGGCAACGACACCAAGACAACGCCGGAAAACACATCATTACCCTGTCTTCTAAGTCTTCTTAGATGAAAACTTTACCAGAAGGAAGTGTCATTTTCTCAATCTCTTTTCTCATTTCTAAACGCAAGACAGTAAAACACACATTAATAAATTTATCTAAAACTTATTTATTTGTGTCTAGGAGTGTTGAGAAATGAAATTACAGATAACATTTTTTCATAGATCAATCAGAGTGACTTCATTGTTTAATAGCATCAAGCTCAACATCAAGTTGGGGTCTATCTTCTTTGCTCTGAAAACCATCCTTGTAATGGTATCGGCTAGCAACAATCAGAAAATACACCAAATTCGGGACCCCCATCACTGCAATTAGGAAGTAAAAATAATCAATCCTTCCAACGTTCACATCGTCGGCCAACCAGTTTGGCCGACCATGTCCTCCGGTGACTTTATGCACAACGGTCACCATTAAGCTGCTCAGGTAGTTTGCTCCGGCAGCAGTGACAAAGAATAGAGAGTTAGCCACACTACTCATGTTCTTAGGAAACTCCTTATAGTAAAATTCAATCTGTCCTATAATGTTGAATGCCTCAAAAAAGCCCACCAAAATAAGTTGCGGAGCGAGCCACATGACCGATATGGGTGCGATTCCATCAGGCCTAGGGTGCGCTAGAGCCGAAGCCCTTCTCTTTCGCTCGACCAAACCCGCTACAACCATTGACAGGATTGAGAACACGATGCCTATTCCGATTCTCTGGAGAAATGTGATTCCACCTTCGATTTTAGTTCTTTTCCGAAGGGCCGGCACGAGGATTCGATCGTAGAATGGCAACCATAACCCTACTGTGATCATAGTGATGATCGGAAGTGAACCAGGGGAGATTTGGAACTTGGGGCCGAGGTGGCGGTCCATTTGCAAGGCTTGTGAGACTGTGAAGGTTGATTGTTGTATCAAGGAAGTGAAGCAAATAATGCCCGCAGCCCATACGGGGATGATATTTATTATGCATTTGACTTCTTCAATCTGTTGGATGCTGCTGAGCCTCCATGGATTTGAACGAGAACCGTCGAGGTTTACTTCACCATCCAATATTACCGCCGCTTTGTTTAAGAACCTGGATCAACAAACCATCAAAAGCATAGATACACATAACTTCAGACCAGTACCCCACTAGTCCCAAAAGATTAAAACTGGCTTCGCATGAGGAGATGCAACATGCAGATATTAAGAGAAACATAATGCAATCGAAAAACAAATATAAGTAAAATGCAATTGAAAAATAAATACAGAAGGAGAGACTTGAACCTTAGATTTCTTCCGAATCTAAGCTCTCATACCATAGTAATTCACTACTGGTACCAAAAGTTTAAACTTTTGAGACAAATGGTAATTTAACAATAACACTTACATGACTAAATTAAACTAGTGATGAAACTGGAGTCCATCAAGAAAAAGGCATGCATGCTTATAATTGTACCCCACATTAACAATAACACTCCACATAAACAATAACACTCCCCGGCTGATGCAATGGGAGGGTGACGCACACTCACGACTAATGCTAACACTTATGAGTAAGATGATGGTGATCACAAAATTAAAGTTACATCACCCCCAACAAAATCCAGTAGAGAGCTAGTATTCATATTTTTTCGGTACTTTTTCCCTTACAATAGTTACACTCCATGTATTTGGTAGTTTCATGCTATAATGCTTAAATCTCAATGGCGGTAATTAGTATAATCTTCCTACTAAAAATTTGTCCATGGTCACCACTAAAATAAGTAGAAGTTCATTCACTTTCAAATTATCTCATGGCTGATATATATTACCTGAAGTTATTGGTGAGAGGGAGCTTTGTCACAATGCTCGTCTCTTTCAATGGTGGGTCATAGAAAACCCCGCTTACCTCTGCCTCTGCCTCTGCCGGATGCTTAAGCCCACGCTTCCGGTAAGCTGCCACAAGCGCCTGAGCAATGCCAGAGAATACACTCCCCTCCGGCTTCACGTACACATAAAGCCTCGTCCCGAAAAAGAACAGCACGATGGAACCTACCATGCAAAACGCTGGTATGCCAAAGCCCCATACCCAACTGACATTGTCTTGTATGTATACCACAACAGTGAGAGATATCATCACCACCACTGTAAATGTGGTATAGTACCAGTTAAAAAAGCTGTTAATTCCTTTCCTTCCTTCATCAGTGGTTGCATCGAACTGGTCCAGGCCAAATGGAAGGCTGCATGGCCTTATTCCAGCCGTGCCTGTCGATAGCATTCCGAGGGCCAGGGCCAAAATACCTAGTTGAAATTTCGTGGGACCGTTGCATTGATGCTGTCGGAGTTGTTCCGCCGTGCATGGAGGAGGATGGAGTTGAGGAATCAAAGCGATTAGGGTCATGGCTACCATTCCCTGTCAATCAACAATCAACTTAGATCATACGATCTGTAATATAATTTTTGCTTCACTAGAAAACTACAAAGGCAATAGATTAGAAAATGGGTAAATTAAACTGAACGAGTCCAAAAACAAAGCCTTAATGGGGCCAGACCGTTTGGTTACCGTTACGTTCCTGTTTTGTTGTTTTCCTTTTCTGAAATTGATGGAAAAGGCGTTGGACAAATTGGTTGAGTAAGCTGTTTTCATCAAAATTATGTTTGGTAAATCGGTTTCGAACTTGTTTTCAAAAAATAAAAATTCAAAAAACACCATAATTTTGAAATCATTAAAATGTGTTTCTTGAGTTTCCTTAACCATTTTCATATGAAAAAGAAAAGAATATTAAGTCAACGGTATTTTCAATGGTCTTATTTTTTTTTTTTCCGAAAACACGAAAAACCAAAATGAAAATGAAAACATGACCATCACAACCAAATAGTTTATTTCATATATTTATTTTTTGAAATTCGATAACCGCGTTTGGCAAGTTGTTTTCAAAATTTGTTTCCTTTAAAATCACATTTGGTAAACCATTTGTGGAACTTGTTTTTTTGAAAATTTTTCAAAGAACACTCAAGTTTTAAAAATCAATAAGAAAGTGTTTTTTAAATTTTTGAAACTGTTTTTATTTAAAAAAAAATATAAAAATGATGGTGTATTTTGTGGTTTTTTTTCTTTTGATAAGAAGAAAAATGAGAAGTTCACTATATTCTGAATATAGAGAAGTTTGGTTAGCAGGTTTTGGGGGGGGGGGGGGGGGGGGGGGGGGGGGGGGGGGGGGGGGGGGGGGGGGGGGGGGGGGGGGGGGGGGGGAGAGAGTATGTGAGGGTTCTTGCTGTAATAGAGATGGTACAGTTGACTTCATAAGGGTTTGAGTATACTCCATCGAGAGTAACGACTGTAATCTAAAACACATTTTGAAGCACGTGGAGCATCTTGGTTTATGAACATAAAAGAATGAAATGGATAAATTTGTGAAAAATAAACAAAAGAAAAGGTGAAGATAGGAGACATGATACATATATATGTATACCAGAAGACATGCGAAGGAGCCAAAACCAATGGTCCAAAACCTGCCGACGTAGGCATCAGAAACGAAAGCACCGATCAACGGTGCAAAGCTAGTCGCCGCAGACCATATGTTGAGGAAGTTTGAAGCTGATGCCTGCCCCATGTGGAACTGAGTTAACAAGAAAACAAAGAAGTTCGCCAGCAACCCAATCACCGCTAACCTCTCAAACGTTTCGTTTCCTGCAAAATGAAGCCAAATATTCAGAATGATGCGGCTGAACTTTAGACGTGGCGTTATGCATATGTTGGTGTATATATGTATGTAACCACTATATGGGTGAGTCGCATTTGTGTGTCTTTAGATGTTTATGTATGTGTGTCATATATATACATATGTATATATGAGAGAGAGAGAGAGAGACCGAGGACAAAGGGCATGGCCTTCCATCCTCCGGGTTTTCTTTTGGTTGGTTTTGAACTTGGCAAAACCAGGCCGTCTTTCTCAGGCAATTCATCATCCCGAGACGGAGACGGCGGGGATGATGTTGAAGAAGAGATGGGAAAGCTTTTGGTGCAGCAAGCTAGCCAAGAGTAGCTCAAGTGCTTCTTGCTATCCTCTGCCTCCATTATTTTCTGAGCTTGAGCTGATATTACGTGCCTTCAGTTCACCTATTTATACTCTCTAAAGAGAGAGAGAGAGAGAGAGAGAGAGAGAGGGGGCTGATTGAGTGGCTTACGGAAGGAAAGTGAAATTTAGTGTTTTATATTCAGAATGATTGATGTGTGAGAATTATGAGTCTAATTCTAAAACAAAACCCATTAAGATATATTTTAATTACAAAATTTTAATTATCATATCATTCTGATTTAAAATTCTGTATACAATATTTTGAAAAAATAGTATTTTTCTTTAAAATTAGTCCAAGCCTTGGAAAGGATATGGATTTACTCGGGTTGAAGAAATTACTCTTACATTGTATATGTGGCATCCTACTTATTTATGTAGTTGTATTTATATTTTTTTTATATAGTAATCTTATGAATAGTATTTAAAATTTAAAAATAATTTAATAAAATTTTAATATCTGAAAACTTATGCTTCATTTAAAACTTGAATTTTCGATTAAAAAAAGTAAAAAAAAACAAAAATATAATAAAAAATAAAATGAAATTATTATTTCATTATATTTTATTTTCTTTCACATTTTTTTTAATCCAAAAATTTAAATTTCAAATTAATGTGCTGCTACGTAAGAAGGAATCCCTACAACGAAATCCTTGTTCCCTTGGAAAAGTGTCACCACACGCTGGACAAAAGTACAACCCCAAAACGAATTGGGCCTACCATTAATTGTTAGCTGTATCAAACCATCAATGCTATATCCGCTCATCTATGTTTCTATTCTTCTATTCTATCATATACAAACCAAATGCTAGGTTTTGTTTCTTACCAATTTTGTTCCACAGAGAAGTTACATGTACAGTTCCCTTTTAGATCATATGTTTGGTTCTTCTCAGATGCTCTGCAGTCTGGACTTATGGAATACTTCACGAACTGCCCAAAAGGACAGAAATTTAATAGAGAGGGCCGTCCTGTGATGTGCCCATGCTAGAGAGAGTTAAGAGAGTCGTGACGTTTCAATTTCGAAGCAAAAAAAAAAAATGAAAGCTAATATGATGAACTTGTTTGGTAAATGGTTTCAAAAAAAAACTTTTAAAGTGTTGTCAATTTTTATTTTTTGTTATGGGCTATAGGTGTGTGTTTTTATTTTTTATTTTTTATGGTCTGATGATGACATTTATAGATTACTGTTCTGCTAACAGTACCAAACTAATACTTTAGAATCAGAAAATACACGTATTTTAATGTTTTTTTGATGTTTTTTATTTTTAAAAAAACAAAAAACAGAAACCAAACGACTATTAGTTTTTTTTTTTATTTCGATAAACCTTGAGAGGCCCAATCGTAGAAAAGCCCAGTCGAGAATGGCTTTGATTCGCTAACCCACTGGATAAATGAAAGGCCCAATCCTAGAAAAGCCCAGTCGAGGATTGTTTGTACTTGGGAGCTGGGACCCATGCATTGATCCTCCTGTGAGCTCCTTGGACGTGGACAATACGGGATACAAGTACAAAATCCAAGCCATTAATCTTGCTGACCATTGATAAAAAGAAATGTAAAATTGAAAACAGTAACGATGCTCTCTGTTCTAGAGGAAAACTATATTAAAGATCTGTACATAATTTAATATATGCACGAAAATAATTTTTTTTTAGTGCTAAGTAAAAAAGGTAAGAAAAGTGACCAATGTAGTTACCTGTTTGGGCGTAACTGCATGCATAAAATGAGTAAGACATCATAGAGAATCTATTTTAGGATTCAATTTTAGGGGTTGCCACGGGTCGGATGGGCTAGTAGGCTTGCCCAAGTCCGTCATCATTTATAGAACTTGAAATTTTTTTTTTAAATTAAGTTCGATTATATTAATGAATAGACTTGGAAAATATGGTAAAGCCCAACCTGGCTTGGCCTGAAATATTTTTAAAATAATATATTAACATATTTTTAGAGAAGAAAAATAGTTATTAAATAAATTTTGTATTAAATGGCTAGGGTTGGGCAAGCGTCAAAGTGTAATTTTTCAATTGAGCAGGTTTGAAATTTTATTTTAGACTCGATAAATATTATTTATAATATAAACCTGACCCGACTAATACTCACCTGAGCTGGGTTTAATGGAGTTGGTCTAACAAATATTCATTCTTATGAAAGTCCTTTTTGTTTCAATGCACAATTGAAGGTAAAAAGTGCAGCCAGCCAACAAGGAGACAGTCAGATGGGGAAATATACCCACTGGCTATAGGAAGGTTTAATCTTATTCATCCTGGGCTGGGTGACTCACGCCAAACTAAGGAATCTTGGATAGCCTAAAGACCAGGATGCTGCTTGTGGATTGGGGAAATCCAGGATGGTTTATCATGAGAATATTAATTTTATATAAAAAAAAAATCAAACCAAAATGATATGGGAGCGAAAATTTTAAATTATGAGTTACAAGAGTGAGTGTTTATTTTCAAATGAAAGATCTACAAACAATCACACCATTCTATACATAAATTATGTACGTATAATGTTTCTTTTATTATATTTCTTTAGGTTGTGTGGATCAAGAATTTAATAATAAAAAATAAAAAATAAATAAAAAGTGAGAGAAAAAATAACAAAATCCAGATTATAAACAAGTGAACTTGGGTTGAATTTTTATTATAATCCTATTACCTTAGAGCATGCAGGTAGGGCTATTTTAAAAATATAAAAAAAAAAACCAATTGATTTGGACAACTAAACTGACCCGACCCGAAATCAAATCGATCCAACTCGATCACTTTATGGATGGATAACAGGTGGAATTTTAACTAACTTGATTATATTCGGTTCAGGTGTCGGACTTTGTTTCTCTAACCTAATCTAACCCGACATTTTTATACTAAAATTTGATTTTTTCACCCAAAGCGATCACCCTATGGGTCAAGTATGGTTTTAAAATTTTTTAAACAAGTTAGGTGACAAGTAACTCCTCAACCCGACCTAACCCCATCCATGAACATCCCGACATGTAGGTTGCTAATGGTGCAACTTAGAGCTGTTTTGGTTTCCCAAGCTGATCACTTTACTTGTTTACCATGACCTGCCAACCAAATCACTTAGGCTTCATTTGGATGGCGGACAGGAGCAGTGAGGGAAAGAGTTAGTTACAAGGAAAAGAGAAGGGAAGAGAAGAGAAGTGAAAAAAAGTATCTCTTATCTTGTTTAGTAATTCAAAAGAAAAAAGAAAGTAGTCTTTCCTTTCCCTTATTTGGTTTGACAATAATTAAAAAATAAAAGAGAGGTGTATAATCCAACTCTTTTGTATGAATTAATTTTTTTTTAAAATTAATGGATATACTTTGAATTAAAAAATAATAAAAATAACAATCACTTCCATTTGCTCCTAGTTTTGAAAGGAAAGAAAAATGTTTTAACTGTGGGTCATCTCTTTTTTTTAACTCCTCTATTCACTTTTTTTCCCTCTTCTTAAAAATAATCCAAACATAATATTAACTAATTTTTTTCTTCTGAACCATGAACTTTCCGAAGTGTTTAGTTTGGTGATGGCTATCCCAATGCTGGTTAGACTGGTGTAGGCAAGCCTTGAGGTGGTTGCGTGTATTGTTGGTTTTCCTTTAAACGAATCCCAAACTGCACGACCCAAGAAACAAAAGAGAATAAATAAATAAATTCGAATTAACAATTCCAAGTGTAGAGTTTTGGGTGTAAAACTAATATAAATACTAGTTAAAGTGAAATTATAATTTTCATAATTGCTGGATCTAAGATAAATAATAATTTTTAACAATCATTTCTATTAAATTATAACGCTTGGTATTTTATTAGATTAGTAACCAAAATTTTTGGTAAAATTTAGAGACTTTGAAGGAAAAAAATGCCACATGACTAAATTTCTTGAATTTGTAGTAAAATGAAGAGATTTTTAAGAGAAAAATATCACATAATAAAATATAATAGGAATAATTACTGAAAACCAAATGCTACCTAACAATCATAATGACTAGATTTAATAATTCCCTTTTCCTTAGTTAAGATTGTGCAACACCAAATGATATCTTCCACAAATGGGATAGTTAAAACATGCCCAGTTTTCTGCTTTGAAAGATTGCGCTAATATGAACCCCAAATAGTAAAATATAATGAAGTAAGAAATAGAAAAACTGCCTTTTCTATATCTGCAAGTTTGATATACAGCTTCAACTCATCTCTGGAGAATTTGTGGCTGCAGCAATTGTGGGGGGGGGGGGGGGGGGGGGGGGGGGGGTGTTTCGTGGGAGGGGGAGGGAGAGAGAGAGGAGAGAGAGAAAAAAAAAGAAGAAAATGAAGAATGAAAAGGAGTTCAAGATAGTGAAATCACGACCCATATTTCAGTATAGGGAAAGAATGGACCTGAAACATCGTGATCAATACGCCTTTGCCTAGGCTTGCAAAGTAGTAGTAATGACACATTATGGCTGGGTCCTTTGGACTCAAATCAGTGATCTATTCTTGAAATCATTAGAACAAAAATATATAGTTAATGGTACCCATTATTTTCTAGAGAAAATTTAGTTATTTTTCAATGCACAAATTGTTATATAGCAAATCTAGTGAAAATTCAAATAATTACATCTAATTATTAACACGTCAAACATAATTTATATATAATGTTTGTATAGGATAATGTGATTATTTGTGATCCTTTCTTTTTAAATAATACCCAAAATTTTCACTGGTAATTTTAAAAATACTACAAACATATCCTTCTGGTGGAGGTTGTTAGACCAAAGTTGTATAAGAATTTGATTTTTTTAGATGATTCTTAATTTTCTTTTATCTCTTGCTTTGAAGTTACTAAAGGTGGTTGATAGAGATTGAGACAAGTCCATACCATTCCATTCTATTTTCTAAGTTAGTGCTAAAATGGATTCTGAAAAAGTGGGTGTCACACCTCCAATTTAATTAGACATTATTAATGTCACATTAGGCAGGGCGTGATTGTACAAGCCACCGTGCCTGCGAATGACACCTTACCATATATCAAAAGGTAAACCACAAATAGACTAAACAGATATATATTCATGAACTAAGCATCCATATTGTACGATACAGGAAAAATAAACCATAGGTTACATCATTACAAATGACATAAAGTATTATATAAAATCAAAACCCAATGTCTCATATAAAACACGACAAGAAATAGAAGAAAAGCAGCCAAAGCTTGTTGACTCAAAATTGATCCTTGTTGACTCAAGGTTGATTCCCCTGTTGATCTTGATGATAACTAAACCTTGTGTTATTTTACTAATGAATCTACTTAGTGTGCAGATTAACAAAGTTTATAATTTAGACTTAAAGTTCAGTCTTAAGTCTAATGCATGTCAAAGAGAATGCACAACAAATTCAAGATCAAACAATGAATTCCAAGAGCTATGCAATGAACCAAACAGAGGATTGATGCTTATCTCTATTTCAGGCAAATATCTTACATTCGAAGAGATTGAAAGTGTTCAAATGAAGCTCGTATCAAGTATACATAGATTCAATGAAGATTGATTTGCACTCAAGATAGACTGAAGACTTCAGCGAATATGCAAAGATTAGTTGAAGAGGTGCAAAGATCAGTTGAAGAGGAATTGATTGTTGAAAAGATTGAAAATGCTCAAGAGATGACTTCATCAAGCATACAAAGATCAATTCAAGATAATGTGATTGAAGTTGCATGAAAAGAAGACTCACAATGATTGTCTGATCTCTACCTAGAATCCAAGTGGAGAATTTTTCTACAATATAAAGAATCAATGAAGACTAGACATATAAAGAGATTTCATCAAGCTTGCAAAAGTTTCATTGAAGTGATTTTAAAGAAGAAAGAAGAATTGCTAACAAAGAGAAGAACTCGGCAATGAAGCATTGTGAAGCTCTACATAATTGAGGAAGCTTGGCATTGAAGAAGATGTTCTACAATGAAAGAAGAAAGCTTTGCAAATGAAGAAGAAAAGATGAACATTGATCAAATGAAGCTTTAACAGTTTGAGAGTCAAGAGAAGATCAATCTCTAATGATTGATTCAATCCAAATTGAATAGAAATTAACTCTGATGAGTTAAAGATATTTGATTGATCATCATACCCTAAAAGAAATATTCCTTGAAGATCTTATACCGGTGCTAAGATAAACTGGATCATTAGAATTTAGAAAGCAGATGTCTGGACAATGAGGGGACTCATGAAAATAAGGAGTCGCCTCTTGATTACAGAAGTAAAAGGCTTAAAGACCAAATGGACAATGAGTGGACTCATGAAAAATGAAGAGTCGCCTCTTGATCACAGAAGCAAAAAGCCTGGAGACCAAATAGACAAAGAGTGGACTCATTGAAATAAAGAGTCGCTTTATGGAGACAGATGCAAAGGCTTGAAGATGACATGATCAATGAGCGGACACATGAAGACGAAGAGTTGCCTCATGACAACAAAAGTAAAAGGCTAAAGATCGAATGATCAATGAGCAGACACCAAAAGATGAAAAGTCAGCTCATGACAGCAAAATCCAAAGATGTGAAGACAGAATGAACAAGGAGTCGCCTCATTGATAGGAAGAGCGGACTCATAAAGTCAGTGAACAACATCTGGTAAATGCAGAAGCAGAAAGTGTCGACTCCACAAACCTGGAGCCAACTCCTTGGATATAACGGCTATTTTTCTTAACGTTATAATGGACTGGACATGCATTAATGATGCCCAACAACCTCTAACGGATGGAATCAATACAGGGGTATATATACAAACTTCTAGCTGTATTTATACAAGGAGATTGAAGATAAAAACGAAATCAAGCTGACTGATTTACTGATATACTCTGAATACTCTTCATGTCTTCATCTATGAGTTTTGATTGTAAAATTTACTTTTGCTAGAGAGTGTGTTAGTTACTTGTATACTTCTAGACACTTGTAATTGAGAGTTTGAGAGTTCTCTTATGAAAGCAAAACTCTTGTAAGTTTGAGTGGAGTTTGGACAAAACCACTTGGAAATTGAAGAGCTCGGTGAGGAGTTCTTGTGTATAGTGAGTTGAACACTTTGTCAATCAGCAGCTCATTTGTAATTGGTGATTACATAGTGGAAGAAGACTTCAATGAGGTCTTGGGGTGAGGACGTAGATCACGGGTTGTGGTTGAACCTCGATAAATCTGTGTGTTCTTTTTTATGCTTTGTTTTCTTTCCTTTCTCTGATTATATTGCATTGCATATAGATTGATCACTGTTACATTGCTTAGATTAATTTTAATTAATCTTAATTGTTATTAATCTTTGAAAAACCCAATTCACCTCCCCTCTTGGGTTGCCTTTTGGACCAACAAAGCTTGCCCCCAAGACTCGACACTCCTGACACCAACATAGATACCACCGCAGCGATGACCAAGACTACAGTGAACCGAACTCCATCTTTAGTTCACTTGTCAACAAATCTATGTGGGCGTGAACTAAAAGTCAACGTGCTCATGATAGATAATCAAATTCATAAAGAATGATAAAGAGGCATAATGCATACTCGTGTATAAATGATCATTATATATATCATGAATGCCTCAATGCAATGAAAGTTTCACCCACATGTGCGCGCAAATTTAGATAACATTAGCCCAATGAATAATAGCTCGTTATCAAGGATACCCCACATCGACACCCTCTTTAAGTTAGCCCCACATTAGTTAAACCATAGGTTAGTTCCACATCGGCAAAACCTTCATCTATGCAATGCAATGCAAAGCACACAAGATGAATGTACCACCTCCACCTCATATGTAACCTCTAATATATCATCATCAATATTAGCGCATATATATAATCACCTCATAGATATAATCACCAACACCAATCATATCAAAGACAAACAATTCAATATGAATAAAAATATCATAAATCTCACTTGTCACTGCACTCACATCACTGTATGATTAGTCCTTGGTTGATGTTGATGGCTCTTATCCTCCGTGAGCCCATATCACCACAACTGTTTTAGTTATTGAATTTAAATATGTAATAATCAATATAATGTATACACCCCAAATAAGTTATAGAACTAAAAAAAGTACCAAAATATACTAAGTCCTCTAATATGCCAAAACTGACACATACCTTATAATCTAGACATAACTTCGTGAGCTTATATCCAAAAATTTCAAAACTTTAGGAATAAAAAATAGACATCTCAAAGAGCATTCAGACCAAATTTTACATTTTTTGAACATGCTTAATTATTTATTTGGTATTTTCTAAAATAGGGCAGTGCTGTAGAAATGAGAATTCAACTGCAGATGATTTATCTTTGATAAATTAGTAACATAAGTAAACGACATCTAATTAACTTGAAATTTGGCACAGATTATTATCAACCTTTTTCCTAGATACAATAAAAATTTCATAATTTTTTAGCTAATCTAACTTGGTCGAATACTCTATAAAATTAGAGGTTGTAGATTTGGGCATCATAATTCTACAGTGGTAGCTTAACTTTGAAAAATTACCATAATTCGAATATTAAACTCTTTTGGCTAAAACCAAAGCGCAAATTTTTCTAAGATCTCAAAATTCAAGTGTACAAAACTTTAGCTCGGAATAAGATGCTCAGATAGGCCAAACAACCTCCGAAAGTGGTTGTTTTCTTCATATTTTTGTAGCAAAAACTCTTCCAAATTTGGACAGAGTTTTCTCTCTCAATTTTTAACCAAACTATGCAAAATTTGAGCTTAGAGTGAAGGGTTTTTTGTGCTCTTTCCTGTTGGGAATTTATACTAAAAGACATACTTTGTGTAATGGCTTTAGTATTTATTAATAAATTAGTTATTCCATTTTAATGAGAATCTGTGTGAGAAATGTTTGCATTGCGTTATTTATTTAATGATTATGCATGTGTGTCTCTTATTCTATATAGTAGATGATTTGGTATGTAGAGTACGACTTACACACGGAAGATCAGATCATCGGTTCTTATGGAATATAAGTTAATCGTTCACAATCTTAGATGGAAATGGACACACCATCAGTAGGACTGTAGTACAAGATTTTAATAGGTCTGTCTTGACTATGGGGAATGGTATAGTTCCAACTCCTTGTACTAGTACACTTTGTGTGTATTGAACAGGACCGTGTTGAGGTAATTGTTTTTATACTAACTATATAAAACAATTAATACCTCATGATTATTATGAGTGCTTATACTCTTAATCCTGACATAATAAATAGACACGTGCATGTAGTATTTATTATTTTGATTCACAAAAGATTGAGATTCTTTGTGGGTCAATAAACTCAGTGAGTTGGACGATAACATTACGTGTATGGTGAATGTTTATTATTGATGGAATACACGTTCCCGTATAGGGATTGATGATACTCCCTTGAGGAAGCTTATAAGTTTTGATTATGTCAAACCCTGCAGGTGGATTATGAATCTGACATATCAAATAAGTTAAGTGAAAGGTCTCAAGGAATTAAATAAGTCTATTAAATTTAATTGTCAGTAATTTAATTTAATAGATGGGTATCTGTAATCTTAATGTGGGGAGATAAATAAACATTTAATAATATGGAGCTCGAAATATAATTTCTAGTATAACAGGGAGTGCAATTATAATTTGTTAGTGGTATAAATTATAATTTACGTAAATAAGGTTTAATCCTGGTTGGATTAGGAGTCCTTATTTGCGTAGGAAGCCCTAGT
Source organism: Euryodendron excelsum (assembly GCA_033060915.1). NCBI lineage: Eukaryota > Viridiplantae > Streptophyta > Magnoliopsida > Ericales > Pentaphylacaceae > Euryodendron > Euryodendron excelsum. The sequence goes on from CM065388.1 coordinate 4,818,378, forward strand.
TATTCTAATCTTATGGTCCCTGTTGTAGCCTTTATATATATACGCGCTCTAAAAGCTGCTAGGGTTACAAACTCTACACATAATTGAGAGATACACGATTTTGTGAGGAAGAGAAACCTTAGCAGCGGCGAGCCCACTCTTTGTAGAGCAAGGCGTGTACGAGGAATACAGCAGAAGTCCGAAGGTTGAGTTCGAGCGGTTGCTTCGTGCGTGGTGCTGATTTTTGTTATTCGGGATCAAACCAGAGAGATCTCGAATGTATGTTTCTAATCACGTAGATTAGGCTTTGCTAATCAGATAAGAATTTTGGTAGTATACGTACGCACTATCGCCAGATCATGGGAAATTCCGCAGTCCCTAACATTTCCAACCATGGTCTCAAAATTTAGTTCAGACCTTGTTAAGGTTTTGAAAACAGGGTTGACAGTGGCTGCTTCTGCAGCAGCCATGGTTGATGCTCCACTGCTTCAAGACAGATTCTAATCTCCTATTCTTGTTCAATTCTATAGACATGCAAGATCAAGAGCTGAATAATTGAAAGGATAACAATTACGTTAAGTGCAGAATCTAATCTCTATCTCTCCTTCTCTCTTCCCTTTTTCTTTCTTCTCTTCTATCTTCTTCTTTTCTCTTGTTTCTTTTGTTTCACTGACCTCTCTCTCTCTCTCTCTCAAAATACTTGTTAGGTAAATGTATATCTAGGTGTCCTCCAACATTTCCCTACCTCATCACTACGTGCTACATGCCACACCTTTATTGGTCTACACTAATGCACTCTTACCTTAAGTAAAAACATATGAAATGAAGTATGATGAGCTTTGTAGTAAGTAAGTGAATTACACACATATGCACCCATATAATTTTACACATTACCTACCCATGCAATAAATATAATTATTTACTGATGAAATTATAAGATTAGGGTATCCCAACTCTCCCCTCCTTAAAGAATTTTGTCCCGAAACTCTCTTACTTGATGGGAACAAGTACGGATATTGTTTTTACATTAACTCCCCACTTTCTCAAGTAGCTTCCTCTACCGTTTGACTTCGCCACAAAACTTTCACAAATTGTATCACTTTATTGCGAAGTATTTGTTCTCTTCAGTCTAAAATCTGAACCGACTCCTCAACATAGCTCAAATCCTCAACTAACTCAACAGGTTGTTGATCCAACACATGAGATGGATCTGGCACATACTTCCTCAACATAGATTCACGGAAAACATTATGCAGCTTGGACATTTCCGGAGGTAGATTTAACCTGTAAGCCACAACACCAACTTTTTCCATAATGGTATACGGCCCAATATATCTCGGATTGAATTTACCTTCCCTTCCAAACCTCAGAATGCCTTTCCATGGAAAAACTTTAAGAAACTCCTAGTTTCCCACCTTGAATTCAGTTCACGCCGTCGGTTATCCACATAACTTTTTTGTTTGCTCTGTGCCACCTACAAATGCTCTTGAACTATCTTGATTTTCTCGGTTGTCTCTTGGATGATCTCCGGATCCAACAACTATTTTTCACCGACTTCACTCCAACATACCGGAGTCCTACATCTCCTACTATACAATGCTTCGAATGGTACTATACCAATGCTAGATTGATAATTGTTGTTATACGTAAACTCCATCAAAGTAATGTAATCACCTCAATGACCTTTGAAATCAAGCATACAAGCTCGCAGCATATCTTCCAAAGTCTGGATAGTCCTTTCAGATTGTTCATCTGTTTGAGGATGAAAGGTCGTACTAAACTTTCATGACGTACCCATAGCGTGTTGAAGACTCAACCAAAATCTCGAAATAAACCTAGGATCTTTATCCGAAATTATAGATACTGGCATCCCATGCAGTCTTACAATATCTTTCACATATAACTTGGCATATTGATCCAACGTATAAGCAACCTTTATTGGAAGAAAATGAGCTGACTTGGTCAATCTGTCCACAATAACCAATACAAAATCATGTCCACTAGGAGTTTTTGGTAGTCCCGTGACAAAATCTGTAATGATATGCTCCCATTTCCATTGAGGTATCAAGAGAGGCTATAATAAACCTGCTGGTCTTTGATGCTCAGCTTTCACCTGTTGGCAAGTTAAACATTTTACCACAAATTCAGCAATAACCATCTTCATACTTGGCCACCAGTATCTCGCAGATCTTTATACATCTTGGTGCTCCTCGGATACATAGCATATAATGAATGATGTAACTCCTTTAAAATTTCATTCTTCAAAGATGAATGATTAGGTACACAAAAATGATTTCCCAACATCAAAGTACCATCATCAAGAATAGAGAAATCAGTGCTCACCTTTTCCGTCACCGCTTGCCTAATCTTCATCAACTGCTTATCTTGCATTTGAAGTTCCTGGATGTGATTAAGTAACAATGGTCTCACTCGAAAATGAGCTAACATGACACCCCTACCTTTTTGTTCAAACTCTACTCCCAAATAAGTCATTTCTGCATATAATTTTGCCGATGACATCGTATGCAAGCCAATATACTTGAAGACTTCTGACTCAAAGCATTAGCTACTACATTAGCTTTTCCTGGATGATAATGAATTACACATTCATAGTCTTTAATCAATTTCATCCATCTCATCTGTCGTGCATTCAAGTCTCGTTAAGTAACTCGAATCATTAGTTTCATCTTGAGCCTTTGATTCAGAAGATTTAACGATTAAAACAAAAATTCAATAATAATTAAATCTAAAATAATAAAATTAAAGTCATAGATTCATATCATCGATTTGTACAATAACTATAGCAAACTAAGATTTGTACATAGAAATTACCAAACTCAGTCAAGAATCTAAGTTTTCTCAAAAATTTAGAATTTAATCACCAAAAATTAAAATATTTTAAAGATAAACAATGAAAACTCAATTAACTCCGTTGATATCCTAAGATCCTCGATAATCTTCACAATTGGCTCCATGAAAAAAAAAAAAGTAGCTACTCATGGCAATAAAAAGACTTGGCTTGAAAAAAAAAATAACTTCATAAATAATTAAAAACTCCTAAATATATTTCTCTCTTGCCTCTTCTCAAGTTCTCCACCTCTTGCCTTTGGTGTTGTTATTTATAGACTCTTAAGATGAAGCCATTCATACCTTACAATGATACATTATTATTTTTTTTAATTATTAATTTCTTTTTTTGTCTTCTTTTCATGTCAATTGCCATGTGAGTTACTTTCTTTTCATGTGAATTGCCATCTTTCTATGTTAGTTGCCTTCTTTTTATGTCAATTGTCTTGTGAGTTATCTTCTTTTATCAACGGCTCCTCTGAGATCTGAAATGTAGCATCATGATAGCTCTTGTTTCTCCACAACCAGAACAAAGCTATAGTACCCATAAAAAAAAAGGCGCCCACTCACCATCATATCTAACACCATTTGAGAAACCTCACATGTTTTGATCCACCCACGCTTGCAACAGTAAAGAAAAGAAGAGAAAATATTTCTTAGAGCAAATCATCCTTTTCCAAATACTTTAAGGTACAAAGTGGTTTCCCTATGATGACAACCACAAAGAAGGCAGGATGAGTCATCTACTATATGTCTCTGGGCTTTGAGATGATTCGTAAGCAGTCTATCATTCTGCACCAACCACATCAAATATTTCCACCTTGGGAGGCCCTTAGACTTCCATATTTGATTCCATCTTCTCCTTTAGGGACCAGATAGGCCTTCGTTAATTCACAATAAGCATCTTTAACATCCACATTGCCATTAATTGAAAACCTCCAGATTTTCCTGTTTGGATTTCCTTCCTGATCAATTAAGAAGATACTGCTAAGTTGGTGTTGAATTGGTACCGGAAGGACCTGCAAAGGAAATTCCAGTCCCAATCTTGTGATTCTGACCAGTATTGCCTCACAGTCTTCCTCATCTCTTGCTCAAGAATGGTGCCAAGAGCCACCTCCTGCAAGGGTTTATCAAGTAACCATTTATCTAACCAAAACTTAATTGTGTCACCATTGCCAACACTTCATTGCATTCCTTCCTTGATTAGAGTAGAACCCCTGTGAATACTACACCAACAGTAGATGAGTATGCCAACCAAAGAGGTTAACCACAAAGAAAAAAATAGAAAAAAAAAAGAATCAAATGTATACAAATATACAAGTTAGCAATGGAATAAAATAATAAGTTAGTATAAACCACTGATCAGTTGGTATACACTGTTTAATTCTTTCGTAATGGTAGGGAAGTAATCAATTGTCCTCAAGTTCACAGCAAAGATATTATTATTAATTTTTTTTTATTTTCACATATTTTAATTAAGTTGTTCCCATGTAACGGTGCCAAAAATTGACTTGACACCCAAGAGCAGGTGAGGCAAAGTAGTATTCAATAATAACTCATTAAGATCGGGGTCGAACTACAGGGAACGGTTATCCAAATATGTAAAATTGGTGTTAGAATTCACCCACGGTAAAAATTTAGATACCGACCAAGCCTTGCTAAACACCGTAGTATTGCAATGGCTTCAGTTAAAACCCAAGTCAACCTGTTTGAATTCCACCATGAACAGTACCAATGAGATTTGGACAGTTGGCGTAAAAAATAGTAACCAAAATAAAATAGTTTGTTTTGGGAGGTTTGATGATTGTTAAACTAAACTTTAAATTAAACTTTAATAAAACGGTCTTGGATCCAATTGATTCGATCATCCGATTCACTCAAAATTCCAACAGTGATTTTGTAACTCAAATCATTAGCTTCATCTTGAACCTTTGATTTGGAAGATTTAATGATTAAAACAAAAATTCAATAATAATTAAATATAGAATAATAAAATTAAAGTCCTAGATTCATACTATCGATTTGTACAATAATTATACCAAATTAAGATTTGTGCATAAAAATTACCAAACTTAGTCAAAAATTTAAGTTTTTCCAAATATCTACAATTTAATTATCAAAAATTGAAAATTTTTAAAGATAAACAATGAAAACCCAATTACCTCCGTTGATATCCTAAGATTCTCGGATTATCTTCACAATTGGCTCCAAGAAAAAAATTACCTACTCATGACAATGAAAAGACTTAGCTTAAAAAAAATGTCTTCATAAATAATTGAAAACTCCTTCATATATCTCTCTCTTGCCTCCTCTCAAGCTCTCACCTTCTTACCTTTGGTGTTATTATTTATAGACTCTCAAGATGAAGCCATCCATTCCCTATAATGATGCATTATTTTATTTTTTTAATTATTAATTTTTTCTTTTGTCTTATTTTGATGTCAATTGCCTTCTTTTCATGTGAATTTTCATGTGAGTTGCTTTCTTTTCATGTCAATTGCCTTCTTTTTATGTCAATTGTCATGTGAGTTACCTTCTTTTATTCAAAAGCAAAAACAAGCCTTGTTTGTTTTGGTAGAGTTGTTAAAAAATGGATGTTTGACCCTGTGGGTGGACTCAAATCAATGAAGACTTCTTTCTTTCTATGTGGGTTTGATCCCTCTTTTATTTAAAAGCTTACAAAATGCTCAACAAAATTTATTAAGATTAAAAATAAATTAATTAAAACTATTTATAATTATTTTAATGTTAAATAATACAAAGTTAGAAACTTATAATTACATTTTCACAACATAATCATAAACACATAAGATTTAGGTATGCTATATGTTTGAAGAGGTTGGTAATTTAAAACTGAAGTAATGATTTGGGTATTTTGGCCAATTAGTACGATGGGGTTGTCTGAGTCCAGCTATTCAACGTTGGAAAACATAGATAGTACCTAAATTACTAAACCTGTCACACAAGGGTGCTACTGTTATCATCAGAAAATCTTTTTCAATGAGCGTCACATGGAGGGGCGAACTCAGGAACTTTTTTGAAGTGTCAAGGTATAAAATTTTAAAACGTTGAGGAGTGAAGAATTTTTTTTTTTTTTTTTGGATTTTAGGGACGAATACTTATTCTTATCCTAAAAATAAAAAAATTGTGGGATATAAATAAAATTTTCAACATTTAAGGGGGTTAAAGTATTAATTTTTATTATAAATATGCAAAAATTATGAGATCTAAGTACAATTTTAAAAATACAAGGGACCCGAGCCGTCCTTGATCTTTTCATAGGTCCGCCACTGGTCACACGAGTGTGACTGATTTTCTTTCTAACATTTCATCAAAGAAAAACTTCTCCAATGAAAATTCTCTAAAATTTTTTAAAATGAAAACGTCGTCCAATTAACTTAGCCTCAATGGTCGGTTTGGTTGAGGTCTACAAAAATTTTGGTTCAATTTTGAGTCTAAAAAAATTATCCAATCAATTTAGTTTTATTCTTGGGTTTATATTTCTTAGACCATGAACTGAATCAATTTGATCCAACTCAAAAACCAAATTGAGACCGATCTTATATTGTTATAAATGTGTAAATAATTATGTATATGTCTTTAACTTATTATTATTTATATTTAATTATTGTATGTTATAGCTATTTGTTACTTTTAAAATTTTTTCGAACGCTAAAGATGCAAGTTTAGTAAGCTTTTTTTATTTTAAATAAATAAAGCATGTTTTGTAAATAAAAGTAAACTCGAACCACCCCATTGAATATTATTCTCAATCAACACGCGACATGAAATTAAATCAAACCGACTTGACCCCAACAAAGCAATACACAAAAATAACTACCTTTTTAGCCCGACCCATCACTTCATGCTAATCACACCTTAACCCCAAGCACAGGCACACACAACGACAAAAACCGAATCCCCAAACATATACGCATATTACATACAGAGTCCTGAATCTAAGACCGTACCTACATGTAGTGGGCATCTATCGTCTACAGTATATATATATATATATCCATGTAATACAGTTCACTAAACGCTTCTTGCGCTTTTCGGTACAGCATTGTTCGTTGCTTCACTGCACGTCCTTCACTCTCTTTTCTTGCGCTCGTCTCTATAGGCACAGCCAGACATGGTGCGTCTGCGATTGCATACGTATTCGTGGACGGTCAGAGCTCCAAGTGTTCGACGAAATGCCTGAACGATGGTGTGGCTTATCACCGCTCCGAATCGGTTCGTCGTCCCGCCGCGACTACACGTAGATTTGAGTTTTCCCGCCATTTGTCTACCTCTGGTCGTCGTGGTAAGTCCCAGAGGGTGTCGACGACGACAGCGACCACAGCCGGCGGTGTGTGCCAATCTGGAGAGCTGTTCTTTTGGGTTTGGGGACTTGAAGAGGAGGCATTACGAGGGTTCTTGGTGTTGTTGGTGCAAGGGTTGGGAAAGTGAGGGAGACTTGGCGTTGGAGGCGGAGATTTTGGAGTTTATGAAGAAATCGGAAAAGCCGGAGGTGTTTCCGACCAAGAAAGAGTTAGTGGATGCAGGTAGGATGGATTTGGTGGAGGCCATTGTGAAGAAAGGCGGTTGGCTTTCTCTGGGTTGGGATTTGGATAATGACAACGAGGAAGAGGAGGTTCAAGAAATCGACGTAACTGCTATAGTCTGTGATGATAAGCAGGAGAAAGCTCAAGAAAACAGCGGAATGGGTGATGATTGTGATGAAGGTGTTTTAGCTGATGTTTTTCTGAGGGAATTTCAACAGAGATTTGAGAGTAGTCAAGAGAGTAAATCTTTTGAGATAGACCGCGAAGTTGAGCGTTTTGGGGTTTCTTCAGTTTCGGCCAATTCTTCTCCCTCTCCGTCGTCTTCTGGTAGCTCACTGTGAGGTTCCCATTTGGCTCTACTCGTCAATATTTGTTGTCAAGATAACCTTGGGCTTGTGCTTAGAAAAGGGAAATCGTTTAAACCTTCGAACCTATTTCATGATTTTTTTGGCAATTGCTATACCGGTTTACTTTCCATCTCCCTCCCTTATCGCATTTAGATACTTGCACTATTTTTTTTTTACTGGAAATGTTGTTTGAATGAGATAATAACTTTGCACAGTGAAATGGGAGACGAGGAGGAAGAAACTGGGATTGAGGGTATACTGACTCGGTTGGAGAAACAGAGAAACTTGTCTTTTGGCATTAATTTGGGCAAAAATGGATATTCTGCCCTTGCATTGGGCGAATATGGTGAAGATGACTCGCATACTGAAACCTCAAAAGATATGGGTAAGGCTGTTATTTTGATTCTTAACAAGTTGGATCCCCCATATTGCGAAGCAAATAGCTCACAGTATAATTATTGTCATGTTATTCTTTGTTTCCAATATGTGCATGCCCTCCTCTTCGTATCCACCATGATGGGGATTCAAGTTATTGAATGATTCGGATAATATACAGGCTTTATTATTTTGGGATCTGTATGCATACTATATAATTCTGAAGCAGCAGGTTCATATCTTTTGCATCTCAAAGTTAACACCACTCAACATTATATCATCTTTGTCGATGTACATTCCATTTGGATGTTTATACCTTTGAAAGATGTAAATAGTTTCTTGATAAAAGTTTTTATTTCTCTGTATTGTATTTTAATTGGCACTGATATGTAGTTGTTTATCTCCAAAAAAAAAAAAAAAGGGCCATTGGATGTGTAATTACCTTTTAAATTTTGATGACTTTCTTCTCTTTGTATTGGTTTACACCTATACATTCTGAAGTATTGTTTGTGGTGTTTGTTACATTTTAAAAGAAAGTGCTGACGTTGGAAGAAGCAGCAAACTCACTTCAGGTAGCCCCAACAAAGGGATATTCAACAATTCAGGTGGCAAGTTTAGCCATAGCAGATCTGCCTCTGATTTTGATGTTTCCAGGAGCTCACTGGAGCCAGGAATGTGGCGAACATGGAGCATTCAGCGTGCAGGCTTCTCAGATGCTGAATTCGAGGGTATTCCACTTTTAAGTCTATGGAAATTTACATTCCTGGTTTTTGGATCAATAATATCCTTTCCCCTGCCCAACTCCCCATGCCTGCTCTTACCATGTGCAGCGGCTGAGATTTCTTTCAATGATAATCAAATGCACAAGGGAAAGGATGCTTCGAAGGATGAAATGCTTACAGTTACAGAGGGTTCTACTGAAGCTTTGGACAAACAAAATGATAATAATCACAATGAGATACAAACTCGCCTTCAGCACCTGGAGCTTGAGCTTGCATCTGCTCTTCGCTCATTGAGGTCTAAGAGTGTGGAATTTGTTCCCAGAGAGGTGGGCAATCTAATTTTTGTTGTTTGGTTTTCATAAAGTTCATGCCATATTCTATTGTGGATTGTCACATTTCTTGAAGATCCAAAATAGACAATTTTGCTGAGGTCATGTTTTGTTGCATCATTATATTCTAAGTAAATGGGTTTTGTACAGAGAATTTAACTGAAGTACGTCTCTTCATTTTCCTGTTGGCTATTGTTTTTTCATAGCTTAGGAAAGCTATTGAAGTAAATTATTTTCTTTTTTTGGCTTTTTTTTCCATGTTACTTGACTATTCACCTTCTAAGTGAACATTGCGATTTTATTGTATAATTATTTAATCAAAATGTATGTGTTATTATTGAGATATAAGATTTTTAATGACTGTAAAATACTTACAAACAAAGATATTAGTAATTGGAAAATATTGGATAACATCGGTGGTGAATAATAGAATCTATGTGATTTCTGTGAATCCTATTATCAGTCAATATTCATGCCACTTTTTTTTTTTTTTTCCTCCCAAAACCAGCTGAAATTCTATTAAGGTTTAGTCATTTTTTTTGAAGACAAGTTCTACTAAGGACTTTGTCATCACATAGTTTGATTGTGCTGTTAATGTATTCTTTGCTTGTGTCATCACATTTTTTATTTCTTTATTTGAGTACATGTTTCAAGTAAGTACTTTGAAGGGAGTAATTTGCTTTTAACATCACTAAGCAGGCTACTCTGCCAACTCTGATCTTCATGTGATTATAAGTAGTGGACCTTAGCAACTATTTATTAGGTGTTTGACAAGTCCCATGGTTTTGTGGCATGTATATTGGCATACATTAATCACATAGTCAAGTGGCTGGAGTTTGACGAGTCAGTTTAGTTTATAACTTCTACTTCGAGCTTCCTTCTACAAGGTGCAATAAAAATCAAACAAGTTTCACAGATTTCATGTTTTAACCTTAATGATGACAGCAGATATAGAATATTTTAAACTTTGACATTGTCACTTCTTAAGTAGAGTTACTTCATGGAGAATCATAGTAACCCCAGTTATACACTACACATTTTCATTGGATTCCCAAACGAGTATATAGCTTGAACCTGCCACTTTTTTCTTGCTTACAAAATCTCTGAAGCTATGTCATGCTGACCATTCATAATCCAAAAATATACTACTTTCAAAACAACTCTGAACAGTTGCACGTATGGGGTCTACCTCAGGTACTTAGGTCAGTATCCATATATTTCAGATTTGTTAAATTCACTCTACAGGATTACATTTGCTTTCATGTACTGTCATTTACAAGATTAAAAGTCCTGGTTTTAATCTGCTGTGATGTCATTCTTTGATGATTGACATGTTCAAGTACTCACATACAGTACACATACGTGGTACCTTATCAAAAAAAAAAAAGAAACGAAAGTAAAGTACATATTTGGTAGTCAACTTCTTGAATCTTGATGGGGGGTTTAAACAAATCTTACTCCCAAATGCGGGGCTGCACCACTTCTCATTTCACCATGAAGTTGTGAAGATTTATGTAGTGGCGTGCATTCTCCATTTGATAAGCTGTCAGGCAGTGAAACTGATTTATCCAATGTAACTAGTTGGTATTTTGGTTTAGTAGTAAACAAAGCATTTCAGTTTTTGTCCATGACCTTATTTAGAGCAAGGTGTTCTCACTCTATGGGCTGATGCATGCATAAAGCTCAAGTAGGACTGTCAGGCTTTAGGTACTCATAAAAGAACCTTCCTATCCATGAATTGTGGGTTTTGTATAATTTTGGCTTTGATGGTCTGACCAGAATGTTTTGAGATTTGGTTTAATCTGCCTGGTTTTCTGCAATTTAAGGTGGGTAACTAACCTTGTCAGATTCCCCTCTCCCCTGGCAGCTAAAAAAAAAAAACAAATAAGTGTGCACAGTCATAGATAGAAGAAAGTAGGACTATGGTTCTGGTCATTTTCCTTTGTCACAAGCTATTATGGTTTATATAGTCTTAAGTATAATAATGATAAAGGACAGAATTTTCTTGTGAAAATAATAAATAGATAACTGAAAGAGGGAAGAAAAAATCTCTTGCTTATGGGCAAACCATGTTTGTGTCTCAAGAAAGAATATAGAAGTTATATTAAAAAATTTGTAAATGTCTGGAGGAAGAAGATAGAGTTTTATACTTCTTCACATCTATTTGTTTTTATGTGTTTGAGAAGAATCAGTCGGTTTCTCTCTTTTATAACTTTGGTCCTCCTGTGTGTTCCTCATCAGGGTCTTGAAACCTCCAATGAATTGCGGAAGCTTTCGGATGCTGGGGAGTTCCAGGAAAATGAGATCATGCATGCCCAGGACAGATTGCGGTCAATTCGTGCAAAGTTAGCGGTATTAGAAGGGAAGATGGCACTTGCTATTATGTAAGCACAATATATGTTGATTTAGTGACAGATGCATTTGATATTTCTTTTCCCCATTAGCACGTGTCTCGTCCTGCTTTGCATTTGCAGTGATGCACAAAAGATAGTAGAAGAGAAGCAGAAGAGGATTGATGGTGCTCATAGAGCTTTACGAGTTCTTCGTACTGCGTGCATAGTTTGGCCTAATTCAGCCTCTGAAGTTCTGTTAGCAGGATCTTTTGATGGTTGGACCACTCAGGTTTAATCTCATCTTGAAATAATTAAGTAAATCAAGTATGAGGCATGAGCCGTACTATGTAGTTATGCAGAATATTTAGTTTCACATCATAATAAATTATCCTCTCACCAGATGCAGGAGAGGTTTGACTAAACATAGTTATTTAGTGAGGTGCCATTTCTCTTCAGCATATCCACTGTTGAAGATTAGTCTAAGAGTAGGCTATGAAGGCTTGACCATGTCTGCACCAGTGAGGTGTAATGATTTGGTTTAAGTTGAGGCCCCCGAAAGAACAAGAGGAAACAACAAAAGAGCATTGATGTATTGTTTACAAGACATTATGGACTATCTTTTGATCGAAAAAATAGCCCGATAGATATGCTAATTTAATGAGAGAGAGAATTTTTTGTGTGATGCTTTTGGGTTGCTTATGTTTATGATTTACATTGCTGTTTTGCAGAGGAAGATGGAGAAATCTAGTACAGGTATTTTTTCTGCTTGCATGAAGTTGTATCCAGGCAGATACGAGGTAGCTCATTATCTACAACTCAATTATGATTCCATATATATTTCGGATTATGGACATTTCAAAATTTTCCACAATTTCCTGCAGATCAAGTTTATAGTTGATGGTGTATGGAGGACTGACCCGCTCCGCCCTATTGTTCACAACAATGGATATGAGAATAATCTTCTAATTATCACGTAAAAGGCACACAATAGATACATTACAGGGGCATGAGAAGATAATTTGATGATCCAAAAGAGGCAAAGAATGAGCATAAGCTTTTGTTTTTTGCCTTTTTCTTTTTTTCAGGCATCAAAACGGATGATGGATGGTGGGTGATGTTTTTTTCATGATTCTTTTTACCACAGGAAATTAGTGTTTGTACCACCTTAACCTTACATGTTTGTATCGTCCAATTGATTTCCTTTACTACATTTTTTTTCTTCTGATGTATACATCTGACTACACGAAGATGATCTGACTCAATCAAGTTGAAAATTCTTTTGTGCTATGCCATTTGCAAATATATTTGTTGAAGGATCTGTGAATGTTTCTGTCTACATTTGGCATCTGTCCAAATTCTATTGGTGTTTGGACAACCCAATATCAACCATTCTGTTCAAGGCTACCCTGAAGGAATCTGGATTGTAGCAAAGCAACAAGACATTCTAGATTACTAGCATCAAAACTAGCAAATCCCACAATTAAACAATGTCCACTCAATTTAGGCGAAACCAATCAAAACCGTAGTTTTGCCTTTAAAACATGCATATGCATAGTTACTACATGTGTTGTATATGGCCCATATTGCTCTTAGATCATTAGATAATTACTCTCTTACATAGTTTGCCCCGACCCAAGTTATGACATAGAACTTGTATCTCGTCGCCCCTTCGCAGCTTTAGCTTGACCCCAAGGTGTAAAAACTACCTGATGAAAGGTCTCCAATCCTAGTTGCCGAATAGAAATTTCTTGTCCAGCAAAGGGCTCAAATTTTATAATTGTCCTTGGGTAGTGAACAAAGAAAATGGGCCTCAAATCTGTGAAGACCTCAGAATTCAAGAGGGCCTCGGTAAATCCTCCCTTTTCGGATTTTTATGCCTAGCTTTGCCAAAAATCTGTGCGTCCCCAAAAGGCCTAGACTTACTAGGAGTTACTTCACATGCCACCAACAGGTAAATAGGATACCTGAATTCACATTCCCAGATTTCTCTCACCCGATCCGGATATGCAACTGAAGAGGTATAGACATATCTGAACTGTATCTCTCACCTCTCTGTCTCTCTCTTTCTCTCTCTCTCTCTTGATTTCAATGCCTTCCTCTGTCTCACAACCACCATCACTGCTGACATTGTCTCATGGTAAGGCGACCCATTTTAAACTCTCATCTAAACTTGTTCGTCCTTCAGTGTTTCCCAACAAGGCTTTACCCTTCAGGCCAAAGTCAAACCCATCATCTCTAACATTTCAATCCTCTCAGAACCATCTGGGTCATCTTCTCACTACTCAAACACCTCTTGTTTCCACTGCAACAAGCGCTTCTTCAGATGGGTCTCTTGATGCGATTGAAGATATTGAGGCTTTGTCGTCCTTTGAGGAACGACCGGTCAAATTCCTCTTCTGGGTTTTGTTATGGGCATCCTTGTCTCTTGCTTGTTTTGCTGCTTCTGGGGATGCTAATGCTGCTCCGGACTCCATTAGAGCCTCGAACTTCGGCCTCAAGATTGCGAAAGCCTTGCGGAGCTTAGGCTGGCCTGATGAGGCTGTTGTGTTTGCCCTAGCTACGCTTCCTATTATTGAGCTTCGTGGGGCTATTCCTGTTGGTTACTGGTTGCAACTCAAGCCTACACTGCTGACGGTCTTGTCTGTTGTTGGGTTGGTCTCATTTTTCTCTCAAAGATTCAAACTTTTTTCCAATTTGCTGAATATTCAATATAGATTACTATCCAAACCCAATCAGCTATGTATGTATATTCGCTGAACTTATGAAATGGGTCGTCCAAATTTTTAATGAAATTTTAATGACTCTGTGCTTTTTGTTGTTCCCTCTTTACCCATTTGATAAAATATATGTGCTTGTAGTGATTTTGAAGTAATGGACAGCTCAATTTCTTGACATATTAATTGATGAGTCTGGCTTTTCCAACTTCTTCGTATCTATTCAATGTAGTATTTGCATTAGTAAATTCTATACAACCAGAAAATTCATACAAAATATTGTGGTTTGAATTAGAAGATGGCTCCTATCACAAAAATGCTATCATTATGTCTTTTTGGTGGGATTTTTTGTATAAATTTTCTGGAAGAATAACGTTACGATACAAACGAGTGCTTCACCTTTCAAATGAACTTTATTCATTCGCTTTGCCTTTTTCATGTTCTAAACCTACTCAATAAGTATTTGAGGTACAAACTACAGATTTTCATCATTCCTAATTTGCTGTAATCATCTGTGTGATAATTGAGAAAGCATTGCTGAATCTTTTGGAATACTGCTGGTTTGATGACCTTGAGCATAACTAATTTTGTGGCCACAACTGTAGGAACATGGTTCCTGTGCCCTTCATCATACTCTTTCTGAAGAAATTTGCAACTTTCCTTGCCCGGAGGAGCCAATCCGCATCTCATTTGCTTGATTTGTTATTTGAGAGGGCCAAGGAAAAAGCTGGCCCTGTGGAAGAGTTTCAGTGGCTTGGTCTGATGCTGTTCGTGGCTGTGCCATTCCCTGGAACAGGGGCATGGACAGGAGCCATCATAGCTTCCATTCTCGATATGCCTTTCTGGCCTGCTGTGTCAGCAAACTTCTGCGGTGTGGTGTTGGCTGGGCTTCTGGTGAACTTGCTGGTGAACCTTGGGCTAAAGTATGCCATTGTAACTGGTATAGTTCTGTTCATTGTTTCCACTTTCATGTGGAGCATCCTTCGAAATTTTAAAAAGTCCCTGAGCTCATCAAACTAATATTGTACTTTGGATAACTGCATTCAACTGTATTTTGGTTACAGTGAACTAATGATTGTTAAGTTCATAATTCTATGTTAGAGTAACTGGTGTCATGACAAGTTCTCTGTCTTATCATAAAATTCTGCTTTCATCTGTAATGTCATTATTTTTCTGTATATATTGAAGAAGAATTTTGTATCCTTTAATCTTTCCCCTAATATGAGACGGAGAAATATGAAATATAAAACAACTATTATTGTGGAAGAAAATAGCAATGATCATAAAATTAGGTGCTGTAACATTTTGATCCTAGTTGTAAATTGAACAAGCCTGTCCTAGTTTGCAGTTGAAATAACATGTAAACATTAGTTATATGTTGTATCTTGGAAGTGCTTTCCTTTCGCACTGTTCTGCTGAAGCATAGGTTCTTTGACTACCTGTGTCTGGAGAGAGATGAACCTGCAGGTTTTGCTATGAATCGGGAAATGAAATGTTTACATTACTGTCTTCTTGATCCTTGTTGGGAACTAAATTATTTTTGGTTTGTGTGTCACATATTTAGTTATATCTGGTGAAAAAAATGAAATTTATACCGTGATGCTAATTTGTTCATCATTCTGAACTAAACCATATTTACTAGAAACAATGAATATTTAGTTCCCTTACATAAATGAAAAGGAAACACTGAACTACTTGTTCAGCTTTCATGTAGTATATAGTGAGTCCTCATTTGATTTGTTGGAGAGTGCTTATGACAGAATCATGTCCGGTTAAAGTGCCAGCTTTGGGTTTTGAGAATACAGCAATTTGTAGTGAAACTAGATTTGAAGTTTTGGGGCCCAGAAACTGAAGCTTGAATCATTGAATTTATGGTTCTATAAGAGATTCATTATTGATTCATTATCGATCGCATGAATACATTGGGGCCTTTGAGAATGATGATCTATATCAAAAGTAACCAGAACTGGGTGCTGGTTCCATAGATAAATGTGGAAGCAGACGTGAACCTTTTATGGGTGAAAATGTAATAAACTGCCAATGTTGCTCAGGAGTCAGTGTTTAACGGGGCAACTGAAGCAAAATAGAAGGTGCTTGTTATGTAAAATCTCTTCAAGAATGGTACAGAAATAGTGGGATTTGTTTAAAATTAGGGAGGGAAATGAATGCCTGTGGGCTATTAGAGTCATTTGGTCTCTTTGAGAATTAATTTTGTAGATAGTATAGCTTGTTGACCCTTTTACTGTGACATAATATTTAAGGTGGAATATTTCAACATATGGAGGATAGAATTCAGTGAGAAGTGGAAGATTATTGGGGCTGGACTTTGATTTCAAGGAAGTCTTGGTTTCTTCCGATGCAGTCCAACTAATTTTGCTTCCTCGGATATAAAGGTATGAAAGTAGCATGTTATACAGAATATAGGAAGCCAAAATTCAGCAGATACATTGGTTATCTAGATAGGCAGACTGGCAACAACCCTGCAGGCATACCTTGCTGAAATATTGAAAATGCCAAGTTCATGTTAGAGCCTTGATACTGAGATTTTTCACCGGGTTGTAATATGTTAGCTAAGTTCAAAGTCCTCTGGAGGTCCTATGGTGTTATAGAGTCTTAGCTGATATATATTTCTTACTGTTCAAGCTTCTCCAATTTTGTGGTTTGGCAACCGGGGTTGCTAGGCTGCAAAATGGATAAGTTTGTTCTCTAAAAGCTAAAGAGTTGAAGTACAGAACCTTTAATAGATCAATGTGCTTGGATTGGTTTTGGTTTTACTGCAGGAAATTTGGAACATTTTGTCTATGGAGCAGTACAAATTTCTCATTTGGTGGTAAGCACTAAAGGGCAATTTGAAGGCTTAGGAGGAGATGAAACCTCCATCAGATTGAAGCGAAGGAATAAAAGAAAAAAAAAAAAAAAACCAGAGGATAGGGCGATAATACAGATGAAAAAACATGGGGGGGAGGGGGGGTTGGTGATGTCTATTGAAGCTAGTTGTATTCTTGAGAAGACTTGAAAACATTGGCTATCCTCTCTTGTTATATACTCTTGGCTGAGGTATTGGAGTTTCTTATGGAATAAGTTAGGAAATCTGGTTTCGTGTTTTGAACCGTGACACTTTGCATAGGAAATTAATCCGTTGGGTATGATTAGGCCCGGTTTGGGTCTCATCCGGATCCGACAAACCTAGATCCTGAGCGGATCTGATAAGGCCCAGATCTAGAGATCCAATAAGTGATCACAATTCACAAACCTGATCCATTAATAACCGGATCTGATCCAGGCCAGACCTGATCCATTAATAACCGGATCTGATCCAGGCCAGACCTGATCCATTGACATCTCAACAATAGACCATGAATAGACCGGTTGCATGGTTGCACGGGCGTGTGGAGCATCAAATCCGGCATGCACTAAAATGATACTAAATGTCTTGGACATAAAAGTGAGTGCGAGAAATTATAAATATGACTAGTTGTTTTAGGTGTAGAATTAGAATGTGACAATTGATATCAGAGGCTAACTTGGGATAGGAGACTGCAGCGCAGACACCCAATAACAGGCCATGGTTGAAGCGGCAAATCTCGCCGGTCCAGCCCAGTATCGCTTCCGAAGTTTACTTGAAGATGTCATATAGATCGAGCGGTTTTTTTTTTTTTTTTTTTGTTTTTTGGGTCATAAGGCCGAAGAACCAGTGCTCTGAAGTTGAAAAACGGAATGGTTCAAAATGGGCCACATCCATACATTGGCTAGCTTTAATTTGAAGTTTTCCAGTCAGTTGAATTTGGAAGGAGAAGCAGAGCTGCCAGGTTGCTTTCAGGCTTCAGCCAAAGGAAACCGTTGGACGTTAATATGGTCTTTCGTTTCATCATATATCTCATCAATCTCTTGTCCGAAAGGGATTGTTTTTTTGGCTAACCAAGCGTCCAGGGCCTTACGTGCAACTGGAGTTTGTATAATTTCTCATTTTATACAAATTAGATAATTATCAAATCAAACGCCTAAAAATTTTTTTTGTGCTTAATAAAAGTCAAATACTTAAACTTCCTTTGAGAGACCATAAATTCTGGTGCCCAGTTGGTTGAAAGGGATTGTTTTTAATAACAAAACATGTCCTAACTCCCAATATAACAAAGGGTTAATTACATTTTTTACCCTTACAATTTATACATTATTTCACTTTTGTCCTTAAGCTTTTAATTTGGGCACTCAATACCTCACATTTTAGGTCATAGTGCAGTTTGACCCTTCAGTAGGATGCCATCAATTTTTATGATGGAAAAGGACCACATGCATGTCACGTCTTGTTTAAAAAAGGGCATTGCTGGTATTTCACACTTTCACCTACCCAATTTTTGGCTAGACCTCTCTTCAAGAGGGGCATTATCGTGAAATCCTTAATTAAGTAAATCACATATATTGCATGGTTAAGAGGCATGTAAAGTAGCATTTATGTAAAAATATTAATGACCTTAAGTAATTAGTTGACTTAAATTACCTTACCAATAGAAGTTTGCACCTAGGTGTAAGTCATTTAGTGAATGAGAATGAGTTGGGGAAAGGTGACACCTAAGACTTTTACCTAACTAGTTGAAAGAGATAGTTAACAAAAGAAAAGAAAAGAAAAGAAAAGAGAGTGATAGAAAGAAAGAGAGAAAGAGATGGAAGAGAGAAAGATAGAGAGAGAGAAAGAGAAGGAGAGAGATATAGAGAGAGAGTTGCAAAGAGAGAAACAGAGAAGGAGTAAGAGAGGAGCTACTGCAGCGCAAGAAGAGGTTGATTTCAGGTATAAAAATTCGTACCTTGCTATAGATCAGGCTATAGGTAGAAAGATCTTGAAAAATTACTCGATTTAGATACAAAATTCATCTGATTTGGTTCAGAATTGAGAGAGAAACATCTGTCCAAAGTTGAAAGATTTTTGCTGCAAAAATCTGCAGAAACGGCCACTTTCGAAGGTTGTTTGACCTCTTTAAAAATTTGATTTATAATTGAATTTTTGTACACTTAAACTTTGAGATCTTAGAAAATTTTGAGCTTTGGTTTTAGCCAAAAATGTTTTATACTTGAATTATGGTGATTTTTTAAAGTTAAGCTGCCACTGTAGAAGTCTGATGCTTAGATCTGCCCAGATTTGTAACCTCTGGTTTGACGAAGCATTCGACTAAGTTAGAGTAACCCAAAAATTATAAAATTTTTACTGTATCTAAGAGTAAGGGTGATGATACTCTATACAAAATTTCAGGTCATTTAGCTATCGTTTATTTTTGTTACGAATTTATCAAAGATAAACCATCTGTTGCTCAATTTGAGTTTCTGCAACACTGTCCTGTTTTAGAAAATACCAAATAAATACTGTGGGGGAATAACCCTCGGCCCAACCCAATGGGTGAGGCCCAATCTGCGCAAATTAAAGTTGGGGCTGCTTTGCTAGCCCAGATCTGAATTAGAGGGAAGGCCAGCTTTGACTGCCGACCTCCTTCGCAGCATAGCCCAAACTACGAAAAGCGGGCCCAAACCGCTGGCGGTCTTTGCGCATTAAATGCAGAGTTGACTCGCATTAAATGCGCAAGCGGCTGCCCACGTGATGTCAACGTGCACGTCCGGTCAGCCGGAATCCTCCACGACGGTGCGCCAGACCCTGTAAATAATCAGGCGGCGTCAATGATGATGCTTACCCAGCAGACCATGAGAGCCTGCTGGTAGGCCAAGGCAGAACACACTCCCTCAAAGGTTCTATAAATACCCAAGGCATCGAGAGCCAGGTATGGACAGTTAACTTCAAGTATTGACAACTTTCATTCATCTTCATCGATTAAGCTTGCTAACTTAATCTTCGGAGTGTGATCGACCCATTTTGGGTCGACCCATTCTAACCTCTTTGTCTTGCAGGGGATATTTGGACTCATCCATTTTTGGGCTTGAGAGTTCGGCTCAGCCTTCCCGAAAAATCCCACTTACAAATACTTAAGCATGTTCAAAAAATGTAAAATTTGGTCTAGATACTCTTTGAGATATCTATTTTGTATTTCTAAAGTTTTAGAATTTTTGTGTATAAACTCACGAAATTATGTCCAGATTATGAAGCCTGTGTCAAGTTTGGCAGATTAGAGGACTTAGTGTATTTTAGTATTTTTTTCAACTCTAGCTTTACATTGGAAGGTTAATTGAGATTAGTATATGATAGTTCTAATGCATAATTTCAGTGCTAAAACTTGTTTGAAGTGTATACATTATATTGATGATTATTGCTGAAGTATACATTGAGTTTTCTAAACTAATACGGTTGTGGTGATAGGAGCTAACGGGGAGCAAGATCCTTCAACGACAACCAAGAAGTAATCTTTGGCGTAGTGTATGTACGGTAACAGGTGGGATCATAGGATAATCTTATTCATATAGAAGTGAATATATATTGCTTGTGTTATTATCTATATTGGTGTTAATTGTGGGATTGTGGAATTTTGAGATAATCTTATTCATATTAAATGCATTGTTTGTTTTCTATATGTATAATGGTGGTGAATGCATATGAGGTGTTGAAGGTGTTTATCTATGAGGTGAAATTGGTATTATATGAGAAGTTCTGTGGAGACATTGATGATTATATATATATATATATATATGGTGGCATTGCATACCATTTATATTGTATGTCTTGCATTGCACTAGAGAGAGTTAACCACGGTGGGTTAACCAAGGCTTAGTCACGGCGGACTAACCTAGGGGTGTCACGGTGGATATTCCTTGATAACGCGCCATCGATATATTAGGCCAACATTATTTAAAATTGCGCGCACATATGGATGATACATGCATTGCATTGAGACATTCATGATATATATATATATATATATTAATCATTTCTACTTGTGTGTATTTGGGTGCTTATTATCATTCTTTATGAATTTGATTATCTATTGTGAGCACGTTGACATTTAGCTCACACCCACACAGACTGATTTAACAGATAACTTAGAGATGACAGTTTGGTTCACTGTAGTCTTGGTCTTTGCTGTGATGACAATCATGTCGATGTCAAGATGTCGAGTCTTGGGGTTTGGGAGAGTTCCATTGTCTTACTTTCAGTTTCATAGTTGTGTTTTATATAAGATGTTGGGTCTTGGTGTATGTTTTAACTTGGTACAATGGTAAATAATTTTGAAAGGATGTTGATTATTTTTCAGTGGTACTGTATCTATAATTTATAGTTTCCTTTGATGTACCTTGGAGAGTTTATTATATTTTTCTTATTACATTGTTGATCTATTATGTTCCGTTGCATTCTTTTATTTTCAAATATGCGTTGAGGTGTTGTTTACAGGTACAGTGACCTGTGCGATCACATCTCGCCTAATGTGAAATAATTAATGTCTAATTGGGTTGGGGGTGTGACAATTACGGTGAGGTGTAATCGATGTAATTGCTTCAACGGAAATTGTAACGATAGTTTAGAGGATGAATTTGACTTCTTCAATTGCTTCGGTGACTCGAACCTCTCTTCATCTGGTGATGCATGTGAAATTCTGAAGGTATAAATTGTCCTATAAAATTACAAATTGACCTTACCATCTTTAGGTTGAGATATTTCATTTTAAAATGTGTTGTGCATTATTTCTATTTTTTAAAAATCTTCCCTGTTCAAAGTAGAGTTTGGTCCTTTGTGCGAGTGTTTTTGAAACCTGGCGAACAATTCTGTTGAAGAATTCATGGCTTAACTCAACCTTGAAAACTTGCGTTCAAGGTAAGGTTTGCTTAATGGCATATATGGAGGTAATGGCCTTCATATCTAGGGTGATGTGATGTGGAACTTCACTCACAACTTCAAAATGTGTAGAGATAAACAATATCTTTAAGCATAAAGACGATTATTGCAGAGAGATCGTCACAGTCTCACAGATAAAATTTCTGAAGAAACCTAAAATCATTTGTCTGATACTGGGGAGTAGGAATATGTGGACATGATCGTAGAAGGCAAGTGTTTGATAATTGAAATTGATTTTAGATATGATTTGAAATTGTTCGATCAACCAAATCATACAAAGCAATCATTCAAATTCTGCTGTGCATATTCTGTGAACTCCAATATTATAATTTCATCATTAAATAATTATATTTATTATATGGGTAGGTAATATGTAAAATTATGTGGGTGCATGTGTGTAAAATTTGATCTTGATACTCTCTGAGATGTCTATTTTGTATTTTTAAAGTTTTGACATTTTTGGATATAAGCTCACAAAATTATGTCCAAATTATAAGGCCTATGTCAGTTTTGGCAGATTAAGGGATCTAGTATATTTTGGTACTTTTCAACTATTGCATTATATTGAGAGTTTAATTGAGGTTATCATAGGTATTTCTAATACATAATTTTAGTTTTATAACTTGTTTGGGGTGTATACATTATATTGATTATTATTGCTGAATTATATATTAAAATTTCTAAATTAACATGGTTGAGGTGATAGGGGCACACGGAGGACAAGAGCTATCAATATCAACCGAGGACTAATCATACAGTGATGTAAGTGCGATGACAGGTGGGATTTATGATAATCTTATTCATATTAAATTGCTTATCTTTGATATGATTGGTATTGGTGATTATATATATGTAGTAATATTGATAATGGTATATTAGAGGCTATATATGAGGTGGAGGTGGCATTGCATACATTCATCTTGTGTGCCTTGCATTACATTGCATAAAAGAAGGTTTTGCCGATGTGGGGTTAACTTAATATTTAACTGATGTGGGATTAACCTAAAGAGGGTGTCAATGTGGAGCATCCTTGATAATGAGCCATTACTCATTGGGCCAACGTTATCTAAATTTGCACGCACATGTTGGTGATACTTCCATTGTATTGAGGCATTCAATATATATATATTGATCATTTATACATGGGTGTGCATTATGGTGCCTCTTTATTATTCTTTATGAATTTGATTATTTACAATGAATACGTTGACTTTTAGTTCACGTCCACACAGACCTTATTGACAGGTGAGTTAAGGATAGAGTTCAATTCATTGTAGTCCTGGTCATCGCTGCAGTGGCGTCTATGTTGGTGTCAGGAGTGTCGAGTCTTAGGGATGAGCTTTTGTTGCTTTTCTTCTGTTTCTTGCCATGTTTTGTATAAGACATTAGGTCTTGATTTTATATAATGCTTTATGTCATTTGTAATGACGTAACATATGGTTTACTTTTCCTGTATCGTACGGTATGAATGCTTAGTTCATGTATATATATTTGTTTAGTCAACTTGTGGTTTATCTTTTAGTATATGATAAGGTGTCGTTGGCAGGTATGGTAGTTTGTGCAATCACGTCTTATGTAATATGACATTAATGCTGTCTAATTGGGTTGGGAGTGTGACATATTCGTCGGCAGAGCTGATCTTCTTCATAGTATTATTTTCGTTGTATCAGTGGTGGCCGAGCAGAGTCTGAAGAAGAAATGAATGCACTTCCCACCTTGGAGAAAAGCCGAGTACGTCAAAGCCAAATGGCTCTCTTCATACACTCAAACCACACTAACACAAGCACAGACCTCTCTCAGTTTTTTAGATAACATTTTCCATGAGTCCATTCTTAAACTTGAATACAATGAACTTGTGATTTCCACAAAAGTCCTCCTGTGAACTTCGATTGACTTCGTAGAGAGAGTCAATCCGGTTGAGATTAATCATGATGATGTTGTGTTAACTTCGTCTAATGTTTTTGTTGAAGAAGATAGGACTATGGTGTTGAAGAAAATTGTATTCACTTATGTATAGGTCTGGCCATAAAATTGGATGGGAGAGGATGTGAAATACCAGTAATGCTTCTCTTTAAATGACACGTGACATGTATGTGGTCCTTTTCTATCATGAAAGTTGACGGCATCCAACTGAAGGGTCGAATTACACCATGACCAAAAATGTGATGTGTTAATTGCCCAAATTGAAAGCTCAAGAACAAAAGTGGAATAAGTTGTAAATTATGAGGGTAAAATGTGTAATTAACCCTATATCAAATGTACAAATATATATATCTACCTATATAAAAAGTGCGAATGCGCACTACCTTTTCGTCTGCATTTTTTGCCATTTTTGGATGCTTTTGTCCTTCAGCTTCTTTGTTTTCGAACCCTTTTGCCCTTTAACTTTTGTAAAATTCTGCTGTTTTGTTGGCAACCTAATATTAGTTGTGTCAACACAGTACTTTGACGGATTTATCCATGTATAAGCCTTTTATTCCAATGTCTTGCTGGATAAGTTTGCTAAAAGTAGATCTGGTTTTTTTACCTTTGGATTTTTGTGTGGTGCTCGTTAGTTCACGTATTGTTTACTTTTTTGCTCTCATATCATGGAGGGGCTCTACGTAGAAGATGTGACTACTCGAATCAATTCACTCAAATCTCTCTCTCACTCTCTTTCTCTCTCTCCACGACCACACTTTACTTTCTTCTGTCAACTCTTCCTCTTTCTTACACCAGCTGCCCCAACACCCACCACACCCCAACTACCAACTCCATCACACCCCAAACATTACCACCGCCCTTTCTCTCTTTTCCATGTCCTACATGTGCCTAGGTAATGTTAGGTCAGGCGCATATGTTACACCTCATACAAGAGGGAGGGGGTTCGAACAACCGTGATGCTCTTACACTGGCGGCCGCACAGCAGCAATTTGTGGTTGCCCTTCCGCCGCGACCAAGCCTTGTCCCGGAGCATGTCCGGCGACCAAGACATCTCTTTTACGTTTGCTCTGGGTTCACTCTCCGCTCTCTTTGCTTTGAGGCTTACCGTGGGCTCTTCGTTTATTCGCCTTTTCTTTTCTCTTTGATTTCAAGAAATGTCACTTCACATTTGGCATATCATTACCAGGTTCTGTATTCATTCGCTTCAATTGTGATTTGGTTTGATTTGTATTTGATAAAATTGCTTCAGTTGTGTGCTCGTTTTGGCATTAATAGTTTGAGATTTGATTTTGTGATTTTGTTTGTTACAGCAAGGAAAGGACGCTCTTGGGTTCCCGAAGGAAAAGATGGGTTTGCCAATTTTCTTCTATTATATGTTTCTGTAAATGACACTTTGCCATTTTCCATTTCATTGTACTTGTATACTTATATATGTACGTTCGCATGTATAAAGATGGGTGTATAAGTGTCTTTTGATTACTTTTTTTGTAGATTAACTTAACTTTATCTATATATGTATACATGATTAGCAGGTGCTTATTAGAGAAGATGCAAGATCAGACACTTGTTGTGGTAAGGTATGCCTCCCTACTGCGTAAGTTCATATCTATCTCTATAGGATCTATTTAGATATATATATATATATATATACAATTGGATAATTGGTCTGGGGTCTTTTAAGTTTTACAGTGACTAAATTTGTTCATAATTAATTGGTTATGTCACACCCCGAACCCAATTAGACACCAATTATATCATATTTGGCGAAGCGTGATCGCACAGTTCACCGTACCTGAGAACGACACCTTACTACACACCTAATATAAAAAAAAAAAAAAACAGAATAAATACCCTCTTTTATATAACCATGAACCAACCATGTTTAAATATAAAGTATATGAAAGCAAACAATAACATAACTTTAAACATAACCATCTCACATATAGGTACATAACAAACTCACAAACTATTGCTAACATGCAACAAAATACAATTATAGCGATAAACTGAAAGCAACAACAAGAGCTTCCCAAGCCCCGAGACATGACCTTTGACACCTATGTGAATGATACTACATCTCATACCAAGACTATAGTGAACCAACCAACATCTCTACATTAGCTGTCAAAACAGTTTGTGTGAGTGTGAGTTAAATATCAACGTGCTCACAATTGATAATCAACCTCGTAAAGAATAATAAATGAGCACCATAATACACACCCAGCTATAAATGATCAATATATATAAATCATGAATGCCTCAATGCAATGGAAGTATCAATCACATGTGCACATAAGCAATGCCTCGTTATCAAAGATGCTCCACTTCGACACCCTCTTTAGGTTAACCTCACATCAGTTAAACCTTAGGTTAGCCCCACATCGATAAAATCTTTCTCTATGCAATGTAATGCAAGATACACAATATGAATGTATGCAATGCCACCTCCACCTCATATATAACCTCTAATGTCTTCTCATATATCACCTTACATATACTACCATCAATATCATGTTATAGATAATTATCAAGCAATTCAATATGAACAAGACTATCCATATTTTCATCTATCACCGCACACACACCCTATGACAAAGATTACTCCTTGAATGACGTTGACGAATCTTGCCCTCCATTAGTTCCTATCACCATAACCGTGTTAGTTTAGGAACTTCAATAGATAATTCAACAATAATAATCAATATAATTGTAAGTGGGATTTCTCGGGAAGGCTGGGCCGAGCTCTCAAGCCCAAAGTGGATGAGTCCAAACTTTTTCCTGCAAGACGAATGGGTTAAAATGGGTCGACTCTAGGTGGGTCGATCACACTCCGAAGGTTAAGTTAGCAAACTTAATCGAGAAGGATGAATGAAAGTTGTGTATGTCAGGGGTTTTTTTTCCATACCTGATTCTCGATTCCTCGGGTCTTTATAGAGTCCTTCAGGGAGTGTCTTTTGTCTCGGCCTATCAGCAGGTTCTCATGGTTTGCTGGTTAGGCATCATCATTGACGCCGCTTGGCTACCTGCAGCGTCTGGCGCACCGTCGTGGGGGATTCCGGCTGACCGGACATGCACGTCGACGTTTGTGTGGGCGGCCGCTCGTGCATTTAATGCAAGTCAACTCCGCATTTAATGCTCTAAGACCCCTAGCGGTTTGCGCAAACCGTTCGCTGTCTGGGCTACGCTGGGAGGAGGTCGGCAGTTTGGGCTGGCCTTTCCTTATAACTGGTTTGGACCCCAAGCAGCCCCAACTTTAATTCGAACAGATTGGGCCTCACCCATTGGGTTGGGCCGGGGGTTATTTCCCCACAATTGCCCCCCAGCCCTTGCGTCGATTCAGCTTCTGAAACGGCCAAGGGTTGTAACGGTCACCCGACCGCACAAACGGCGGGGATTTAAAAAATCTATTGATGAGGCGTTATCGAATCGACGGCCGACGTGACGCTTCGGCAGAGCGTCATGATTAACGCCGTTTTCCCGCGTATGAACCGACGGCTCTGGCGTGTATAAAAGAATGACGCCTTAATTGGTTTTGGGAAAACACTTGCTCTTTTTTTTTACTTCCCTGCCTCTTGAATCACGAGTGCGTCGGCTGTTTCGGCACCCAACACTGTAAGTGTCCTTCGAGCCCGCAACTCTTTCGCTCTTCACTGTACTTTCTGTGTGTTAACGATTGCCCCCCGATGGCATCCCGTCTTCGTAAAATGTTAGATGGTCCGTCGGCCCTTGCTTCGTTCAGGGCCAGGTTCGAAATCCCAGACGAGATCGGCTTAGAGCTGGTCGACCCTGATGACTTCCGTATGGGCGAGACCAAAAAGGGAGTGCCATTCCCGGTCATCGCTATCGTCGAAGGGGGGCTCAGGTTTCCCCTCCACCCTCTTCTTCAAAAGTTCATAGTAAAAAATAATGTGTCACCTTCCCAGTTAGCGTCAAATGTATATAGGATCTTCTTTGGTATGCTTGAAATAAATCGACGACTGGGGGTGAACCTGGGCCTTGCCGAACTGGACTACTGTTACACCCTTTGCAAAGTCGGAGGTAGTTATAAGTTTTACCTCCGGGTAGTAAAGAAGTCCTTAGAGTTAGTGAAGTGTCTGCCTTCTTCAGGGAAGGGCGTTGATGATGTAAGGGTTTGGGTAACTGGTCCATGGGAGTTCGGCAATGTTCCCGAGAAGGATAGACCGGCGATTCAGTGCTCTAAAAAGCCCGTTCAACTAGGTTTGATGCCGATCTTCTCAGACTGTGTATCAGTTTAAGTTTCTGTCCGCATCTCTACTAACTCTCGAGCTTTTTGCAGACACAAGGAAGCGGTCGAAAGCTCGTGACTGGTTGGTTAACTCTGACGACCTCAACAAGGTCTTGAAATACGTTGGTGAAGGTCGGCTACGATACATAGCTCGGGCAGCACATATCTTGCTCTCCTATCCGCTGCGATACTCGACTTTTACTGCCGAGACTGGAGTCCCCCCGAGTGTACTAGCAAGATTGGCGGACGAAGGTGCTGAAGGGGACTTTGAGGAAATCCCTACTGGCATAGCGATCGAGAGGGCGCACATCCCTACAGGCGTGACAGTTGCGGTTGCTCCACCATCTGCATCGCCTGGCGAAGAGCGGCAAGAAGAGCGAACCGAATCGCACAGTTCGGCGTCCACTTCGTCTCCATACACCGTACCCGACCGCCGAGTTGAGATTCCCAGCCGAACGAGTGATTCGAGCCCATCACCCAACGAGATGGACGGCATGAGTCTGAAGGAAAGAATGTTTGCTCTGGCGGGACAGCCGCTGAGGTCGGCCACTCCCGCTCCTGCCGAAACTCCCCCAGCCGAGCTGGTGGCAGCACCTGTGGAGGAGGCCACACCCGTGCAACAGAGGCCGGAGACACGGCAACAAAGAAAGAGGAGGCCCGATGTCACTCCAACTCATGCGCCCAAGAAGCAGAAAGGCAAAACCACGGTGGATGAGGTCGGCGAGACTGTGACCATCACTCCGGACATTTTGGGCCGTCCAATGACGACGGCGGATTCTATGATCGATCAACCCGAGGTCGCTTTTGGTGTTTTGAAAAGCGTCCTTCAGAAAAAGGACGTGGCGAAGCTGGGCAAAGCAAGCGACTCGGCCGTCTTCATGGGCGCTTTCCATGATTCCATACTGGTAAGACAGCTCTGACTTTTCGATGACTACTGTCCTTTTAGACACTTGCCCTAACAACGACCTTCTTCGACTTGTGTAGGGCTGCCTAAACTCCTTGGAGGCGATGACACGCTTCCAAAAGCTTGCCGAGGTTCACCAGCAACTCATTGAAGAGCACGGCCGTCTGAAGCTTGAATGGATCGAAGCAAATAAGGAGTGGATTACCTTCAGGAAGCAAGCCGAGCAGGCTTCCGCCGAGCTTTTGCTGACGAAGGCCGACTTTGAGAAGAGGGATAGGGATCTCGCCGACCTCGAGAAAAAGTTTGACGTGCAGTCCGTGGATCTGCTCAAGGCCAACGAGGAGGTGGAGACCCTTAAGGCTGAAGTGGCCAAGCTGAAGGTGGAGGATGAGGCCATATTGAAGCGGGGTGAAGAGAGGGGAGCCAAGAATTTGGCTCAAGAGATGATGGACCTCAGTTGCACCATTTTCCGACAGGGTTGGAATGGTGCCCTTATCGTGGCAGAGTTGGATAAGGCCTCCGACGTGTGGGGTCTTTGCTCGGACTACTTCGATACTACCGAGGACGGCGTCGTCTGTCCGAAGAAAGTCCTGGCCAATGTCCAATATGCACGGGAGCTTAAGTTAAAAGACGAGGCCGAAGCGGCTGCTGCTGAGAAGGAGAGACTTGAAAGTTTGAAGACCGCAGCTGTACCCTCGGAGGATGTGGTAGAGGTCTCGCCGGGGGTGACTGTAGAGCCGGGAGAGAAGTCGGCATAGCTTTTCTTTCTCTTTCTCCATTTTTGTAACCGTCAATACATTTTAATGAGAAAAACTCGTTTGTTGTTTATTACTGGATTTCCTCTATCTGATTTTGTTGCTTAGACTTAATTTCTTTCTTTAGCCTTTTTTGGCCGATCTGTGCAATTTGGACAGAATTGACACTTGGCTTTCGTTTTTCTTTGGCCGACCTGCCCAAGTTGGACAGGACCAAGTTTTTACACTTGGTTTTTGTTTTGGCTTTATTTGGCCGACCTGCCCAACTTGGACAGGACCAAGTTTTTACACTTGGTTTTTCTTTTGGCCTTATCTGGCCGACCTGCCCAACTTGGACAGGACCAAGTTTTTACACTTGGTTTTTCTTTTGGCCTTCTCTGGCCGACCTGCCCAACTTGGACAGGACC
Source organism: Euryodendron excelsum (assembly GCA_033060915.1). Lineage (NCBI taxonomy): Eukaryota > Viridiplantae > Streptophyta > Magnoliopsida > Ericales > Pentaphylacaceae > Euryodendron > Euryodendron excelsum. The sequence continues at coordinate 4,848,571 of CM065388.1, forward strand.
AAGTTTTTACACTTGGTTTTTCTTTTGGCCTTCTTTGGCCGACCTGCCCAACTTGGACAGGACCAAGTTTTTACACTTGGTTTTTCTTTTGGCCTTCTTTGGCCGACCTGCCCAACTTGGAGAGGACCAAGTTTTTACACTTGGTTTTTAATTTGGCCTTCTTTGGCCGACCTACCCAACTTGGACAGGACCAAGTTTTTACATTTGGTTTTTAATTTGGCCTTCTTTGGCTGACCTACCCAACTTGGACAGGACCAAGTTTTTACACTTGGTTTTTGTTTTGGCCTTCTTTGGCCGACCTGCCCAACTTGGACAGGACCAAGTTTTTACACTTGGTTTTTGTTTTGGGCAGAATGGTCAGAGTAGGGTCGTTTGAACAATCTTCATTTTCATTGACTCTTCAACTGAGCTTTATACATTTCGGGGACTGTTACAGTGTTTGGGGTTTCATATTACTGGTAGAACTTCCTCAAGTTGGTCGCATTCCAGGGTCGCGGCAACGGTCGCCCTTCTTCAACGGTCTCCAGTCTGTACGCGCCGATGCCGACCTGGGATGTGACCCTGTAGGGGCCTTCCTAATTTGGGCCGAGCTTCCCATCTGCCGCCTTCTTGGTTGCCCCCAATACTTTTCGTAAAACCAGATCTCCTGAAGCAAAGTTTCTTGGGCAGACCCGCTTGTTGTAAGAGCGTTTAAGCTGTCGCTGATACTCTGTGAGCCTGATCAAAGCGGTTTCCCTTCTTTCTTCGACAAGATCCAGATCTCTTGCAACCGTTTGGTCATTGACACCGGTGTCAAAGGCTGCCGACCTGATAGTTGGTAGACCGATCTTCAGGGGGATGACTGTCTCCACCCCGTATGCCAAGGAGAACGGTGTTTCTCTTGTGGACCTCCTTGGGGTTGTTCGGTAGGACCACAAGACATTGGGTAGCTCTTCTGTCCACTTCCCCTTGGCTTTTTCAAGACGCTTCTTGATTCCGTTCAGCATGGTTTTATTTGAAATTTCGGCTTGTCCGTTGCATTGGGGGTAGGCTGGTGTTGAGTAATAGTTTCTGATCCCCAATCCTTCGCAAAATGATCTGAAGATATTACCATCGAACTGGGTGCCATTATCTGATACGATGGCACGGGGCAACCCGAATCTGGTGACAATGCTTTTCCATACGAACCTTTTGGCGTCAATTTCCCTGATGTTTGATAAAGGTTCCGCTTCTACCCATTTGGTAAGGTAATCGGTGGCCATGATGAGAAACCTTTTGTTGCCCGGAGCCCGAGGTAAAGGTCCGATAATGTCCAGTCCCCACTGAGCGAAAGGCCACAGACTAGTGATAGAAGCAAGATCTTCGGCTGGCTGGTGGATAATGGGGGAAAACCTCTGACATTTGTCGCACTTCAGGACGTACTGGGCTGCATCCTTCTGCATGTAAGGCCACCAGTATCCCTGTGAGATGGCTCGGTGTGCGATCGATCTTCCGCCGACATGACTTCCACATATCCCTTCATGGATTTTGAACAAGACGCTCTGTACTTGGTCCGGATGGACACAGTGCAAATAAGGACCTGTAAAGGAACGTCTGTAAAGTTCCTTACCTGGCGACAGCCAATACCTGAGAGATGCATGCTTGATTCGCCGAGCTTCAGCCTTATCGTTTGGTAGCTTGTCTGTGTCAAGGTAAGAAATGATTGGGTCCATCCATGATGGTCCCAGCTTCTCTGCTGTTAAGGCTTCCTCCTCCTCGTGGAAAATGCTGGGATTGGCAAGAGTTTCCACGTTGATCGTCCTTCTCGAACCAGATTTCAGAGCCGTGGCCAGGGTTGCCAAGGCATCCGCATGTGAGTTGTTATCTCGGCTAATCTGTCGAAGCTTGTAGTTTTTAAATTGGCCGAGCAGTTCCTTGGCCTTTGCTAAGTACAGTATCATTCTGTCGTTCTTCGCCACGTATTCCCCTGTGATTTGATTTACGACAAGTAAGGAGTCCGAGTATATGACGATTTCGGGAATTCGAAGCTCAATGGCTCGACGTATTCCGGCGAGCAAGGCCTCGTATTCTGACTCATTGTTGGAGGCAGTGAATTCCAGCTTGATGGCTTGCTCGATGGTTAGACCATCTGGTGTAACGAGTACGATGCCCGATCCTGCCCCCCGGTCATTGGAAGCTCCGTCCACGTAGAGTTTCTAATGATCAGATTGTTCCCAAAGATCCAGGGGGATTTCGTGTTGTGGTTGGCCAGTGGCCGGGGTCTTTACCGCTTCTGGTGTAATTTCGACAGAGAACTCGGCAATAAAATCTGCGAGAACCTGCCCCTTCACTGCCGATCTAGGTTGGAACTTGATGTCAAACTCCCCTAACTCTACGGCCCATTTTGCAATTCTTCCTGAAAAGTCGGCTTTCCTTAGGAGGGGTTTGAGCTGGTGGTTGGTGAGGACGTTAATGGTGTGAGATCTGAAGTAATGCACCAACTTTCGGGATGCGACTACCAGTGCGAGCGTCAGCTTCTCCAGGGGTAGATACCTGCTCTCGGCTCCAAGAAGGGTTTTGCTGACGTAATAGACTGGGAATTGTTGCCGATTTTCTTGCCTGAGTAGGACAGCGCTGACTGCATGGTCTGACACTGCAAGGTAGAGGAAGAGCTCCTCGTGCTGGACAGGCGTGGAGAGCAGGGGTGGTTTGGTTAGGTAGTTTTTTAGATCGGCAAGGGCAGAATCACACTCAGGGGTCCACTCGAACCGTTCCTGTTTCTTCAGGAGTTGGAAGAAAGGTCGGCACCGATCCGATGAACGGCTAATGAATCTGTTGAGTGCGGCGGCCATTCCTGTCAATCTTTGAACCTCTTTGGCATTCTTTGGAGCGTGAACGCTTTGAATTGCACTAATCTGCCGGGGGTCCATCTCAATACCCCGATGCGTGACCAGGAACCCCAGGAACTTGCCTGAGCCGACCCCGAAGACACATTTTGAAGCGTTCAGCCGCATTTTGTAGTCTTTCAGGATACAGAGTACCTCCTTTAGGTCCGCCAAATGGGTGTCGCTCAATTTGCTTTTTACCACCATGTCATCGATGTAGACCTCGACAGTTCTGCCGAGCTGCGTCTTGAACATCTTTGTGACCAGTCGCTGATATGTGGCTCCGGCGTTCTTCAGGCCAAAGGGCATAACTTTATAGCAGTAAATGCCCTTTGGAGTGATGAAGGTCGTTTTCTCTTGGTCGTCGGGGTGAAGAGGGATCTGGTGATATCCACGGTAGGCATCCAGGAAACTCATCTTTCCGAAGCCGGCGGTTGCATCCACAAGCTGGTCAATTTTGGGCAGGGGGAATGGATCTTTGGGGCACGCCCTGTTGAGGTCAGTGAAGTCTACACAGACCCTCCATTTGCCGTCCTTCTTTTTTACTACTACGGTGTTTGACAATCAGCTTGGGTAGTTGATCTCCCGAATTGCTCCAGCTTCCAAAAGCTTCTCTGTTTCTTCCAAGATGGCGTCCACATGCTGGGTAGTTGCCGTTCTCCCCTTTTGGATAACAGGTCGGCAATTTGGGTTTACATTAAGGCGATGACAGGCAACATCGGCGCCGATCCCAGGCATGTCATAAGGGGTCCAGGCGAATACTTCCAGGAAGTCTGTTAGTAGCTTAATGAGGGATTTTTCCTCTTGTTTGGACAATGAGGTGCCGATGACAAAGTATTTTTTTCCTTGCCGATCTATGTATATCTTCTTCAGGTCCTCCACAGCTTTATTCTCGGGCGTCTGTCCCACATCATCTATGGTGGGGGTGTCTTCATGTAGCTCCATCATTTGTACTTTCTCTGGTCTTGTCTTGGTCGCACATGCTGTTAGGAAACACCGTTTGGCAGTCACCTAGTCTCCCCTTATCTCGCCAACTTCCGCTGGGGTCGGGAACCGAAGCAGCTGATGGTAGGTGGAGGGAACGGCCTTCATGAGGTGCAACCAGGTTCGTCCCATGATGGCATTATAGGGGGATGGTATGTTAACCACCAGGAATTCGGTTTGTAATGTGATCCCTCCGGCCGTCACCGGAATCGTCACTTTACCCATGGGCCAGACTGGGTCTGAGCTGAAGCCGACCAATGGGCTAAGTGATGGTTGGAGGTCGGACTCCTCGAGTCCCAATTGTTTGAACAAGCTGTAGTACATAACTTCAGATGAACTCCCTTGGTCGATAAGCAATCTTCTAACGTCACAGTCCGCCATTCTTAACGTAACAACCAAGGCATCATTGTGGGGGATCTGCACTCCAGCGAGATCCTCGTCGGTGAAGGAGATGGATGCATGGGCATTGCCGACCTTGGCTTTCTTGCTGGGTGGTTGTATCTGCATCACTTCCCTTAGGTGCGCAGCCTTTTGCATCTCGGCTTGGTACCTATGTGGGTCGATGGTTCCTGATTCGGTCGAACCGTGCAGCACGTTGATTACCCAAACCGGCCTTACTTCTGGTTCCTTCTGGGCTGCTTCCTGCACTCGTGGCTACTCGGCTTCGACCTTAGTCTTCTCCTGATCAATGAATTGGTCAAGGTGGCCCGCTTTGGCTAAGTCTTCCAAATGGGTTTTCAGATGCCGACATTGCTCCGTCTTGTGCCCTTTCTCGCAGTGGTAGGAACAGAACCTCTTCTGGTCCCTAATTGCAGGGTCTCCCCCTAGCTTTGGTGGCCACTTGAAGAAGGGCTTGTCACGGATCTGGGGTAATATTTTATAGATGGGGTCTTTAAAGACGGTGTAGACCCCATCAGGCACTCTTTTTCCTCGGCTGATGTCCTCTGATCGGGGCTTCTTGGCATCCTTCTTACTCGTCTTTTCGGCTGCAGCGCCAACCTTGGGTGTCTCCCCTTGGGGTACGTCCTCGTCCAGCCGCGCATAGCGCTCGATCCTCAGCATTAGTTCCTATATGGTGAGGGCTGGTTTCTTCATTAGGGACTGTCGCAAGCGATGCTCCCTGGGAAGGCCGATCTTGAACTGAGTTACAGCCAACTGCTCGCTGCACTCATCAATTTCGTTATAAGCCTCCCAGTAGCGTCGGGCGTATGCTCGCAACCCTTCTCCTTCCTCCTTTTGCAACGTCAGCAAGAAGTCAACCTCTTTTGGCTGTAAGCTGTTTGCAATGAAACGAGCTGTAAAGAGCTCGGCCAGTTGCCTCCAGCTTGAAACGGACTTTCGTGGCAATTTGTCGAACCACCGTAAAGCCACGCTCCCCAGGCTGGAGGGGAAGATCCGACACATCAGCATCTGGTTGCTGCACCACACTACCATGAGCTGTTTGTAATGCCGAACATGGTTAATTGGGTCAGACTTTCCGTCATAGAGGGTGAACTTTGGTGGGGTGAATTTTCGAGGAATTGGATGGGATTCAATCTCCTCAGTGAATGGCATGGATGCAATCTGGTCTAGGGCCTTTCTCATCAGGTCATGGGCTGTGCGTTCCTTAGTTTGATGCCTTCTATCCTCCTGCTTTTCATTGTACCACTTTTCCCAGTCTTCCTTCCGCCGATCTTCCACCGCTGGGCTGTCGTTGGGCGGGGTTTCGCTCCTGTCCCTTCGCCGACCCGTACGCCTGTTGACGCAACGCGCGGTACTAGGGGTGTAACTCCCTCTTACCGGTGGTGCTGGTTCGTCCCTGGCGCCAACAACCTGCTCTTGATCTGGGGACCCATCTCTCCTATGCCCATTCCTGGCAGAGAATGCCTCCCTCATTACCCGCACCTGTGAGGTGAGGTAGGCTATCTCTTCTCCGCGCCGCCGAATTTCCCTCTCTGCCGCACGGAGTGTATCCTTGCTTGGGACCCGCCCACTGGAGGGTGACGGGGCCAGATTCCGAGGATAGTTCCTACGGAAGTTTCTGTCCCTGACATAGCCCGTATCCCTCCGCATTTCCTCTTGTGTCTCCGGGTGGCTTTCAGCGGGCATTCGTATCTCTGACCTCAGTATTCTTCTTTGCCGATCTACTGGTGTAGATTGGCAGTGCGCCGAACTGGTCTGGTTTTTACTGGAGGAGGCTCCGAAGCCTCTCCTGTCGTAGTTTTCTTTCCTATGTCTCCGGTTATTTAGACTCATGGTTTTTCTAAGCCTTCCCACAGACGGCGCCAATTGTAAGTGGGATTTTTCGGGAAGGCTGGGCCGAGCTCTCAAGCCCAAAGTGGATGAGTCCAAACTTCTTCCTGCAAGACGAATGGGTTAGAATGGGTCGACCCTAGGTGGGTTGATCACACTCCGAAGATTAAGTTAGCAAACTTAATCGAGAAGGATGAATGAAAGTTGTGTATGTCAGGGGTTTTTTTTTCATACCTGGCTCTCGATTCCTCGGGTCTTTATAGAGTCCTTCAGGGAGTGTCTTTTGTCCCGGCCTATCAGCAGGTTCTCATGGTCTGCTGGTTAGGCATCATCATTGACGCCGCCTGGCTACCTGCAGCGTCTGGCGCACCGTCGTGGGGGATTCCGGCTGACCGGACGTGCACGTCGACGTTTGTGTGGGCGGCCGCTCGTGCATTTAATGCAAGTCAACTCCGCATTTAATGCTCTAAGACCCCTAGCGGTTTGCGCAAACCGTTCGCTGTCTGGGCTACGCTGGGAGGAGGTCGGCAGTTTGGGCTGGCCTTTCCTCATAACTGGTTTGGGCCCCAGGCAGCCCCAACTTTAATTCGAACAGATTGGGCCTCACCCATTGGGTTGGGCCAGGAGTTATTTCCCCACAATAATGTATACACCTCAAATAAGTTATAGAATTGAAATGTAATGCAATAGCTGAAACGTGCAAAAATACACTAAGTCCCCTAATCTGTCAAAACTGATATAGGACTTATAATCTAGACATAACTTTGTGATCTTATGTCCAACAATTTCAAAACTGTGGGACCACAAAACAGATATCTTAGAGAGTATTCAGAAAAAATTTCATATTTTTTGAACATGCCTAAGTATTTATTTGGTATTTTTTAAAACAGGATAGTGCTGCAAAAACGAGAATTTAACAGCAAATGGTCTATCTTTGATAAATTATAAACATAGGTAAACGATATCTAAATGACCTGAAATTTGGTACAAATTATCATCAACCTTTTTCTTAAATATAGTAAAAATTTCATAATTTTTGTACTACTCTAACTTGGTCGAATACTCTGTCAAACTAGAAGTCGCAGATCTGAGTATCAAAATTCTGTAGAGACAGTCTAACTTAAAAAAATCACCATAATTCGAAATTATAACATTTTTAAGTGAATCCAAATCCCAAATGATCCGCATAACCCTAACTTACAGTGTTTCAAAAATTCAACCACAAAGAAGATGTTTAGGTAGATCAAAATATTTCCAAATAATAGCCTATTATAGAAATGACTGTCATGGCAGCCATGAATCTCTCACCCTCTTTTCCTCCTCCATGTTTCTCCTTCCATGACAAGGATGAATATACACAATATGCAAGAAGAAAAGAAGAATATGAGACAAGTAAAAATGAATTGAAACTTACCTTGCAACCAATTCTCTCCTAAGTTTTTTTTTTTTTTTTTTTTTTTTTTTCTGTTGTTCCTTTTCCCCTTTCTTTCTTCTTCCTTCTTCTTTTTCTTTCCTTTTTTCCTCTGTGTTCTCTCTTTTTCCAAGCTTCTCTTTTCAATTACTAGTATATATATATAAGGGGTGATTATGAAAGTTATTAGAACTGATTTGATATGCGCGAATTGAAGTGGATTGGGGTGGGTTCTTGTGCACGTGGCATCTTACTGAAAATGCCAAGGGTGATTTAATGCAGAGTTATCAGAACCGATCAAAATGGAATGGTTCAATCGTTGAACCAAGAATTAGATTTTAAACCAATACGATTTAATTAATTTATTAAAAAAATAATTGAACCAAATGAACCAATTAGTATTTAAAAAAAATTAGTGACCCAAACGGTATATAATGAACCGAATAATTTTTCAAACAAAGTCAAAATGGCACAAATTAATCATGATTTAAATCCTTTCTTTTTTTCAAAAAATTTCTTATTGGGTCTTTTGATAGAAAATAGAATAAAAAAGTAAAACCTTTTAAACTAAAACTCAAAAAAGGAAAAAAGAAAAAGAAAAAAAAAGAGGAGAATACAAAAAAAAAAATGATAAAAAAAATAATACATATTTCTCTCTTTCTTACTTAGTGTTATTTTCTCATTTTAAATTTTTTTTATATGCTTTTAAAATTATAGTTAGATCTATCAATATATGTATTATAAAAGAGTTATTAAAATGTAAAAAATTACAAATTAAAATAAAAAATAAAAAAAATTAAAGATGAGAAAAACGAGGGTATAGAAAGAAAAAAAATACTACACATTATGTTCTTAATAATTCACATTATTGTAAATTTTACGTTATTTCTTTGAAATAGAAATACAATTGAGCATTAAATTAAAAATATTAAGTTGGGAGAAAAAGAAGTCATCTTGAATATGTTTATAATAATTTTTTTTATAAGTATTTATTTTTATATTTATTTTGAATTATTGTATGAAAGTGTGTATTATTTAACTAATTAATAATTTTTTAATATTATTTTTATTATTTATTTATTATAAAATCGATTAAACTGATTAAATTTCAATTAAACAAATAAATTGTTGAAATGTCTTGACTGATTCAATTATTCATTTAATTATGGTAATTATGACTTAACGGTTCTTCTGACAGGTAGACATCTAGACATGGTGGGCACGTGGCTGTGGAGCCCTAGAAAAGGTCGTACACGTGTGACATCAATCTGTATGTGAGAGAGAGAGAGAGAGAGAGAGAAAGAGAGTGGTGTGCTGTCCCTGCACCATTCCCGCTAAGCTCCAGAGTCCTTTTCTAAGTGTCTGATGGAGAAAAAGGGGCCCAGCTATGGTACATCGCCTCCCCACGTTTACATTCTTATCTCTGTGCATCCCCGGGCCCCACCGGAACAGAGAATCAATGAAAGAGATTGCTTTTAACCCCCTCCATGGACCCCACACACACTCTCTCTCTAACTTCAACTCCACACCATGAGTTATCGGCCACGTTGCGTTGTCCATCAAGGCATCACCATCCAAGCGAGGCCCACCGAATTCATAGTCCCCCGTGGTGTACGTCGTCTTGGTTGCGTGGCATGTTTGACAAGACTGCTTTGGCGGACATGTTAACTGTCGAACCCCCAATCGCCAACTGATCGCCGCCGAACACGTGGTGAAGACCCATCGCCCGGTTTTTTAGAAAAAGGAATAGTGAGGAACACGAGAAGATTGAGATCGTCGCCTAGCGAAATACTGATTGATGTACACTTGGCTACCTACAATTGACTGTCACAATCAAGGGGCATTTTTATTGAATCTTTATCCTTTTAGTTAATTTATGCCGTGTTTAAAATTTGTATTTATAAAGAAAAAATTTTAAATAAAATAAAAAAATATTTTTATTTATTTATTTATTTTATTTTATTTTTTATTTTGATAAGTCCTTCATCCACACACTGTCAAGGTTTCAATTGTAATATCTTTTACTTAGATGTATATACTCATACTTATATGTATACAAATTTATGGGTACTCTTGCCATAGAAGCTTTGTTAGTGGTCAATTGTTTGATCAATTCTATATTATAGCCATCTAAATTGTATATCCATTTGCTCAATGCTGAAGTTTGAGAAGTAAGATTGACACTGGGAGGAAGCAACCTTCACAATCCATCTGCAATAGGTTTCCCAAGTGTAGATGTGAGTTGTGACAATTTATGAAAGAGAAGTCGAGCAAGAGTCTCCTTCAGCCTCATCCTCTCACATGGGATGCCCTTTTAGTCCATGGTTCTTAATCTATCACAATACTTGGGAGATTGATATGACGATATATATATATTATGTACATATATATTGACGCTTTGGACGCTCAATGCATTACATAAATTCTCAAAACAACCTCTCCACATACTGCACTCCCTTACCTGCACCGCCTTGAGTATTTACTTGCATTGCTTTTTGTCACAGGTCCATTTCATACTAAAATGACAAGTCATATTTAGGGTTCCCACACCTACATATATACCCAGTATCATCGCAGTACGCTCGATGGTGTGGAATTGACCCGCGACAATTGTCTCTGTCTGTCTTCTCAGATTTCGGGGTGAGGTACTTGTCTTGAAAATTACAAGATGTAATGTGGGTTCAGCCAGAAGTCAGTATCCTAGAGTTACAGTAGCAAGAAAACTAGACAACCCATCTAACTTTGATGATGGTGCATTGGCGCATGCCGTTGCAACTCACATAGACCACAGATGTCACTAATCATGGACCATGGTAGCTGAATTACATGAAAGAGGCAGCTCTCTGCTATTCTGACTCCTTTTATTTAAGCTCCTCGAGTTTAGCTCCACCATAACTGCATGTTTTCAGCATTAATTACATCAGAACCACCTGATGTGAACGTCACAGCCTTTGACTGTTCTTGGTCCATAAATGCACTAGTGGATGGAACATAGCAACCGCTTGAAGACATATGATACTGATTTACACTGCAAGTTGTGATAACCAGGAATGATTTTTACCCTTTTGTCCCTATTAAATTGAAATCAGCAGATTTTCTTGACTTAGGCATTGATTCCAAAATGGGATTCCAAGCATTTTCTGTTTACATACATGATATATATATATATATATATGATATATCAATTGAATATGCACTGGCTCCTAACGATTGTCACCATCTGGTAGTTCACTTCTCTGAAGATAGATTAATATATATTAGCCATAGGCATTATTTGGTTTAGTTCCACTACAAAAGTTGAGTTAGAAGTCCTTCACATGAACCACGACAAACATGTAGAATCCATCCACTTCTAGTTCCTTCAGAGCTATATGCGAGCATGATACCTCCATAGTCAAAGAATGAGTAAAATAATCACAAGATTTGAATCTAGTTAGTATGATATGTATATTGAAAAACCAGAATTTTCACAAGCAAACAAAACACATCAGCAGGGCATTAAAAATAGGCACAGATACACAACAGGAAGAGTAAAAAAAATCTGATGGACAAAATGTCAACATCTCTAGAACGTTGCAGCAGATTAAAAGTCACTGCCAATTGAAGAAAACGTTGAAAAAAACCATTCAAAAAACTTGACTTTAAAGGGTAGCCTCCCCTACTTTTCTCCTTTAACTTTGCAAGGTTCAGACTGTGTTGTCATCTAAAGCACCCATGCTTTGTTTTCTTCTCTTTCTTTTTCATTTTTTCGTTATAGGTTGTTGGCCGATTATTCTCTATCGAGCTCGTAAAGAGTTACTGTTTTTATAAATTGGATAAACTTCAAAAATTTCTTACATTGGATGAATGATAGCGGAAGAGAGATCGAATTTGAGATTAGATGTTTATAACTATAAAGATCAGCCGATCACTGAGCCTCCGTCGTGGTTCCAGTGCTTTCTTTTCTACAGCACAAGTTCATAAACAATTTAAGCACAAGCAGTTGCTTTCACTAGAATTCCATGGGTCTCTTTTATTTTTTGCTGGACTGTTGGTTCATACAGTTTTCAGAAGCACAGAGATTGTGACAATATTTCATTACAATCAACATTTCTTTTTCTTGTAATTGGATTGTGCTGCTCTTGATCTTTTGTAACTTCATCTAGGAAAATGACTCAAGGTTCACCATTGTCTTCTAACCCAAACCATCCCAACATCATGGAAACTAAAATGCAGCAGAACATTCTTCCGGATATTAAGAGGGAAAATATGCCAAAATAAAACCGGGTTAAGGCCAATTTTGGTTGTCTTTATTGCATTCAAACATTGATTACAACATAATACTTGACATTGGTTTACTAAGAGATTTAATCCTATGCCCTGAATGATGATTTTTAGTAAGGCCACACCCAAGAAGGCTGACCTTCAACTGGGAAACTCCAATTACAGCAATTTGCAGGGGGGTTATTGTAACACCCATCTTCGAGCTTGGGGAAGCATGGCAGGGGAAAAAGGCTCCTGGTGAGGTCATCTTCATCGTCTTGCGAGAAATCCGACTGTTCCGGTCCGAAAGCATGGGAGGAGCCTGCAGGCTCTAAGAAGGAAGAAAGGTTCCCGTCGGTGCAATGCGGGCTGTCTGAATCAAAAACATCACTCTTGGCTGAACTTGCATCCTCCAACTTACAGAACACGATTGGAAACTTGGAATTATTTTCAGAAGCTGCTGCATTGGGGATTTGTTTCTGATGTTCTGCAACCATTGGATTGATGGGTTTTGGCTCTGAATTCGTACTCTCTTTTTCTCTTAGAAGCAGTTTGTCTGTGAGCAAACAAACCTATTCAAAAGGGAAATATTGAGCCATTTAGTGAGGAACTATTCAAAACAATTACCATTTGTTGAGCTCTCTGGCTATGAAAATTACCTCATTTCTCAATCTTTCCTTCTCCTTGAGGAGGCTGTCGTAGTCAGATTTGAGCCTGTCGTAGCTTGCCTTTAAAGAATCATAGTCCTTCTCAAGCTGCTTGGTCTTGAACCGGGCTCGCCGGTTCTGGAACCATATGGCAACTTGCCGGGGCTGCAAGCCTAGTTCCTTAGCAAGCTGGACCTTCTTCTCTGGTTCAAGCTTATTTTCTACCTCAAAGTTCCTCTCCAGAAACCGAACTTGATCGGTGTTGAGTCGCCTTTTCTTCTCGGGTTGATGAAAGCAGCCATCATAATCCTCATTGCCATCTTCTTCTTTCTCAAGGGGTGGGAAAAATGACCTGTCCGTTGGGTTTCCCCCTTTAAAATCTTCAAAATTAACCATGGATGTTGAACATGAACGAGAGTCACCTGTGCATAAGATGAAAAACAATTTGTCAATTTCTTGTCAAGTTAATTGAAAATTGACGTGTTATTCTAGGATTTTGTTTCGACTTTTGAAGAACAAAACAGAGATTATCAGCAGAGATACATAAAATTCCACAAACAAAATTTGAAATGAATCAATCTTCAGCTTCTGAAGAACAAACCCATTAATAGAAATTGCTAATAAAATTAGAACACCACGACTTTCCAGAAAAGTGGGGGGACAGTGTATTAGCAAGACAAGAACAGCTGACACGAGCCGAAAAAGCCAAGAAACAGAGGACCAAACTGTATACAAAAAAGGGATGTAACTGAAATTACCATGAAAAGAAGGGGAAGCGTTGGAAATCCAGAGAGACTCAAGAACGTCAGAAGAACAAGGAAGCTTGTCATTTTGGAGTGTAACTGTCATGTTAGAACCACCGAATACCCTCCCAATCTCCATAGCTTCTTCCCTGTATTTGAGTTTCTGGGGGGCTTAAACTGTCGTATTATTTTTGCAGAATAAAAAGAAGCAGAGTTAAATGAGTTTAAACTGACCTATAGTTTATAAAGAAAGAAGTTGTTGATAAGGGCTACGGTAATATGAAAAGTATGGGAGTATGGGGAGTTCATATCCAGCACTCAGAAGAAGCACAGAGAGAGAGAGAGAGAGAGATTCTCCTATGGGAAGGAGAGATTGATGAGGATTATAACGAGCTCTGTGAAGGAGATGGGGGCCTTTCCTTTTTGGGCTGGTTAACGGGCTAATTCTGAAGACAATAATTGCTTTCTTCTGAAATGCTTAGGCTTCAGCTGCAGTAATATATAAACCAACATGGGTAGTCCGGTGAAACGGGAGCGAACCCTGAGATAAATCATAAACTTAGACCTATAGTTTGCGTGCTACTGTAGGTATTCGGAATTTACATTACAGGGGTGGGTCATATTTAACCCTGCTTACGAGTGATTTCTCGTCATCAAAAATATTATTTATGCAAATATAACTGCTATTATTGATTTGTGTTTCACATCGACTAATAAACTCCAATAAGTTTGGTACTTAGTCCCTTCCCAACCAACTTGTTTTTTGCGGTTTGCTTGGGATTATGGACTTTGTACTGTGGTTGTGTGGTTTGCTTGTTGGACGTGTGTGTTCCTTTGTCTTTGATTCAAAAAAAAATTTCTATTTTTTGAACTGTTAGGTTACTACATTGACACTAGCAACTATTATTTTGGCTATTGAATTGACATTCGAACCAATATAGGAAAATTTTTACCACCATTATCTATGTGCTAGTTTTGGGTTTGCTTGGAATGACCAAATCGCAGATTCTTATAATTTCTTTTGAGATGGAAACAAAAAAAAGAAAGTAAACAAGGCCATCCAAACGAGCTCTTCCACATTTCAAACAAACATTTGGGAATTTTTCTTGACGTTTTATTCAAGTGCATGTAGGGGCTTGGGGATTGGATATCTTGTACATCTTGGCTACTACTATTAATTTATTCAAGTTGGAGGTAACCATTTCAATGTGAAGTTCAATGAACTACAGAGAATCAGAAGATCAGCAGATATCTTGTACATCTTGCCTACTTTTTTTGAGGTAAACAATCAACTTTGGGCTGTTCTATGAGTGTGGTTCACTGAATTAGGTAAAAAGGTGGGTGGAGAACATATATCTGGGAGCCCAACAAAAGCAGGAGCCGCAAAATCTTGGTGTTTGAAGCAAATTTAAGAGCAACCCCCTGTTCAAAGGTCCAACCCTTTATGCTTTGGGCATTCTCTTTTAGTTTGGCTATTCTGATTTAACAAACGTTTATGCTATGTTTAGATCATAGTTATCGAAATAGAAAGTAAAGACGAAAAACATTAGGAAAAATAGAAGCGAAAAATGCGGCTAAAAAATATAAAGAGAAACGAAAAACTGAAAACGATTGAAAAATTTAATAGAAAACTTTTCTAAAACTCAAAAGAGGCTTTTAATAAACTAATGGAGACTTTTATAAAACTTAGTAGAGAACTTTGAAAAATATAGTGGAGACTTTTAGAAAACTTAATGAAAACCTACATGAACAATTTCATAGATACTTAGTTAGAATTTAAGGAAAAAATAATATAAAAATTAATATTTCAAGTTTCTGAACCGTTTCCCAATAGTTTCTATTAAGTAACCCAAAAGTTTTTCAAGAGTTTTCGAAACGTTTCCTCCGCCTTTCCGAAATATTTTTTCAAATTTTCGAAAAGAGTTTCATACTGGTATCAAAAACGAGTTTCCGGAGAAACGTTTTTTCCCTTTCAAAATAAGTTTTCCGATAACTGTGGTTTGGATTAAAGATTTGGTGAAAAAAATGAAAAGAAAAATAATATAAAATTATAATGCATGTTTGATTGTTAGAACAATTGAAGGATAAAAGAACATAAAAATATATATATATATATATATATAAGAATTTGAAATCTATCATTTCTTTCTTTCTTCTCTCTTTTTTTTGTGAACTTTTCTTTTTTCTTGATAAATAATGATAAATACTTGGGATTAAATGTACTCATTCACCTCCCATACGACTTGGGTTTGAATTAGTGCCAACAATAGGGAGACCTCAGACCTTCTAGCTGGCCATCGGGGTCCCCTCCTATCGTGTAGCAGTTGCCACCCCCGTCATCGAGAAGCTATGACTCCAATTCATCTAAACCCTCCCTCGCAGTCAACTCTTTAACATTGTAACACGCTTTTTCATACAAAAATAAAAATAATATAAAAACGATACTCTTTTTAATTTTCTCATTTTCTGGTTCACATAAAAACGAAAGCGAAAATGATACCACAAGGGTTAGTTTGTTCTTTGTGCTCCCTTTGTTTATAAGAAACATGGGAATAATGGGCATTGCCTTCACTAGTGCAAGTCATCACTTACTAGCCTAGGGCTCTCAAATTAATTACAAAATATTATTTCCACCATTTAGTCCGATGCTAACCTTAATGCACAACTCGCAAGAGGGTTAATTTTAATACTTAGTTTGAAACTCGAATTTTCAGTTGAAAAAATAAAGAAAAAAAAAATCATGATGAATAATAGAATAAAATTACTCTTTTATTTTGTTCAAATTTATTTTACATTTTCCTTTTTCGACCACAAATTTAAATTTCAAACGGAGCGTAAGAAAATTGTATCTCATTTGATTGTGTTTGAATCAAAGATTTCATAATAAAAAATAAATAAAAAATGTAAGATAAAAGAGAACATCTTGAAAAATTTGCATTCCAACACAACCTTAAACGTCTAGCCCTCACTCTCTCACTCTCTCCCCTAAATTGATCAGAGTATTTCTTGCTCTTCCCCCATTTTGTCAGCTTTTTCCTTTCATCTTTCTTTGGTGGGTTCAATTTCTCTCATGTGACCATGTTTAGTACTTAAAAAACATCGTTTCGTATTAAAATTTTGAATAATATATTTGCTTTTAGAGAGGGCAAACCTGGTGCCCAAACAGCATGTCTTGCGCCCGAAAAAAGAGAAACGCGAAAATGCTACTTATCATTTGGAAAAATTCTTTTCTTACATAATTTTTATATGAAAAACTCAATGGCAATGAAATTTCTAAAGTATAGAAATTATAAATTATAATGCTAGTTGTTGTGGACGAAAGTAAAGATTACAAACTATCACAATATTTTGTATGAATTCTCTTTAGAAAAATTCTATTTGTATAGCAATAATCTATGGGACAGTGATATCTTGCAATCTCAACTCTTGAATAAAAAAGTATAAAAAATTTGATGAATGAAAATATTTAAAAAATTTGAAGTGATTATAATTAAATAATAATTGTACTACATATAATAACTGTTATTATATTAAACAATAATTATACTCACGATAGGATAGGCTTTCCCTAATCTATAAGCTACATTTTTGCACTAACAAAGAGTAGAGGTCGCTATGACAATTAGAGCATTCTTAAAAGAAAGAGAAAAAAGAATTAAAGGGGGCACTTTTGGTAATTGGAATGGAGAGACGGATTTGGAGTTCTTTTTAACTAAACCCCCCTCTCAAAAAACTTTTTTTTTTTTACTGAACGCAGTTTGTTTTGAAAATCGTATTTTTAAACCAAAACTTTAGTTAAAGTTGTACAAATTCTTATAAAAATTACAAGATAAAATCTACATAAAATTACAATTTCATATCAGGATTTTAATAAAGTTGTGATTTCAATTGAAGTCGTAATATCAAACAAAGAGTTCATTTAAATTGTGGATTAATCTCACAATTTTAATGTATAATATAAAAAAACAAAATTTTGTTGAAGTTGTGACACAATTAAAAAATTAAATTATATATAAATTCAAAACAACTTGAATTTAGTAGATAAGTTTATAAATTCAAAACAACTAAAATTTAGTAGATAAGCCAATTTGGAGATGACAAGTTTAGGAGGAGATGTGAAAAAAGAAACAAAGACAACAAGTCCAATCAATCATAATCAGTCGGAGAGAGAGCTCAAAATTTAGAGAGATAGATGACTCCTCACTCACAACCACAACCACCACCATCTCTACGTTAGGATTGGCCATGTATTACAAGACGCGACATTTCCTTGAGTTGATTTTGCTCTTTAGGCGCAATTTTAATTTAAAATATAGGTAACATTATACAAACAAAAAAGTCTATATTAAACTAAACCCCCGTCTCAAAAAAATTTTTTTTTACTGAACGCAGTTTGTTTTGAAAATCGTATTTTTAAACCAAAACTTTAGTTAAAGTTGTACAAATTCTTATAAAAATTACAAGATAAAATCTACATGAAATTACAATTTCATATCAGGATTTCAATAAAGTTGTGATTTCAATTGAAGTCGTAATATCAAACAAAGAGTTCATTTAAATTGTGGATTAATCTCACAATTTTAATGTAAAATATAAAAAAACAAAATTTTGTTGAAGTTGTGACACAACAAAAAAAATTAAATTATATATAAATTCAAAACAACTTGAATATGGTAGATAAGTTTATAAATTCAAAATAACTTAAATTTTGTAGATAAGCCAATTTGGAGATGACAAGTTTAGAAGGAGATGTGAAAAAAGAAACAAAGGCAACAAGTCCAATCAATCATAATCAGTCGGAGGGAGAGCTCAAAATTTAGAGAGATAGATTACTCCCCACTCACAACCACAATGGCCACTGCCGCCGCCGCCGCCGCCTCTACGTTAGGATTGGCCATGTATTACAGTACGCGACGTTTACTTGAGCTGATTTTGGTCTTTAGGCGCAGTTTTAATTTAAAATATAGGTAACATTATACAAACACAAAAGTTTATATTAAATTTATTATTTAAATAATGTGATTAAATAAAGAGTCATTCATTTTAAAACAAAAAAATTAATTATTATTAGTTTTAATTACAATAATATCATAACTACATTATTTTGATAGAATTTTTTGTATAATTTTTTTAAAAAAAATAATATTTTTTTTGAAATATTTAGCACTAAACCCCAAATATCCTCGTTTGTGTATTGTTGACTAGCTTTTGTCTTTGTTTTATTGCATGGACGCTATCACATTCCCATCCCCGAGAAAAATTATTCCAACTGGAAAAATTAAAGTGGTGCTCCAATAAACACAAAATTGGGGCCTTTTTGCTACATTTTTTTTATTTTGTTTTTTTAATTTATAAGCAAAAAAAATTAAAAATTTTAGTATTTTTACTTTTATAAACTAAGACTAGCAGAAAAACAATAAACAACAGGTAGAAAAATTGACTTTTTTCGTGTAAGCCACAAAAGTCTAACTAAAAAAACTTGAAATAAATCTTACCAAACAGACCCATATTATCAACACCGAGTAGGTGAGCACCAGTACATAGTACACAAAATGGCAGCCATTCCTTTTGATAGAATTGAACATTAACACAGTGACGAGACCACACATTCATTGTGCTTTGTTGGATCATCACGGGGTGTTGCCACAAGAGCACTAATAACTACTCATTTAACATACAGAACTGCTATAATTCTATATATCATTATAGGCATCTTATGATTTTCTATTGTTATAGCGATAGTTTTTATTGTAAATGCATAAAATTCGAATCTTATTTTCAAAAGAACATAAGCGATAGTCGAACATCATTTCAAAGGCCTATGCTGGATTGCTGGTTGTTTCCTGAATTTCTAATTTCCAATACTTTTCCTTATTCCTTTTCTAATATCTGTTGAGGTTGGTTTAGTTTTGGTTTTTCAAGAGCGATTCAATAGCAGCATTAGAAAAATAACTCGCTTCTGTTTTTAGTGGACGGGTAGCTCCATACGAGCTAGCAGCATTAGAAAAACAACTCACTTTTATTTTTAGTGGATGGGTAGCTCCATATGAGCTTGAGAGTAGTAGTCGTTTAAATACTTAAACACCCTATAGTAAAATAAAATAAAATAAAATGCTTTTGTTTCTTGTGAGCAATATGGTATATAATTGTGTTTCAAGTCAAGGTAGGTGGGTGAGGGTGATGAGGTCCCCATTTTGTTGGTCAACAGTGTGGGCTGTCTAACTTTTGATGATTGCTACTTCTCTTGTTTGAAATTTTCTCTTTGGAGGTAAAAAGTGTATGCCAAATAATAGAATTGTTCACATCAGTTCTGGGGTGCATTAATTCAAACTTCTCTCATGGAAATAACATGGTTCCTCGTGTTTCCCAATGTACTTGGAAGGTTCAATTCATTTACCTAAAATGGGATTGTAAATTGAAGTGTCATCACCAATAACAATCACATAGGACTAGTTTTAAAATCTCATGAATCATGTTGTTTTCTAATGTTTCATTAGAAACTTTTAACAAATTTTTAAGTTCAGCGTCGAAAAGTGATGCATAGAAGTATGTTATATTCAACGTTTTATAAAGAATCATAAAATGTTTGAACATTTGATTGGATTCATTAGACCGCCAGTCGTGATTTGAAACCACAATAGCAATTGAGAAATTAATAATTGTCCAATTGGGTCTGAGAACATGGACTGTGAGAAGAAAACATTATTGTTGGAGTTAGAGCTCAGACAAGCTATAAATACTTTTGAAAATATTTCCGAAAACTCTGTAAACAACCTTTTTTTTAAAAAAAAAATTGGAGTGTTTTTAAAAAAAATTAAAAATAACTTTTACCCAAGGTGATGTCCACGAAAATAGATTTTCGGAACCGATTTTCCAAATACTATTTCTGTGAATTTTGGACAACAAAAACAGAAAGCGAGACAGTAAACAAACGGTCAAAATTGTTTGTATTTGTTACTGGAAGATGTACCTGAGTTGGCTTTCAGAATGGGGATTTTATGCTTGCTTTTGATCAACTGCATTGTCTATCAACTAATAGACCACACATGCATCGATGGTCCATAGAACTTTAACTTTGAAGTACAATTATTCAACATTGTTACAGCCAGCTCGACCTTTTGGTTCCTCAGTAATGCTCGTTACGAATGTAACATGGACTATTTTTATACTTTTTATTTTTTTTTTGGTACAAAAAAGTTTAGGGGGAGAAGAGAATAACCCCATTTCAAGGTTAAGACATATCATCAGCCTTAATAAGAGCTCATAGTAGTACTTACAGGCTGCCTATCAAAAGAGACTGTTGGTAGTGGGAGTCAAACCTGATCAATGTTAACCTAAGTATCCAATCTTTACCAACTCAACCAGCGCCCTTGGTATACTTTTCCTTTTAACTTCACATATGGAATTCTATTTGCAGGCAATACACACGAAGCAATTGCTTTGCAGTTGTAGAAGACCTACAAGTGAAGGCATTTGATGCGGCACATGTGAGGTTCATTGGACACCTCAGTTGCCTACAGAATTATATGGAATCATGTGGTGTGAACTCGATTGAATTAAGCCATGCTTAGGCCATAACTTGGTTGATCCATTTTGGATTATGGTTGATTTATATGGCCGAGCTGGCCGCTTAGATGAGGCCCAAGACTTCATTAAAAAAACAAAAAAATGCATGTGAAGCCCCATGCTGGTGCTTGGAGAGTTTTGCTCAATGCTTGTAAAATCCATAAAAACAAGGAACTGGGTGGACTTGCATCGAATTTCTATGCTGATTCCAAGAACTGGGATAGAGTTAGCAATGTGAGGCAAACAACGAAGGCCAGAGGTGCCAGAAGGTCCCTGGTTGTGGTGTTATGATGCTGAAATTGAGCAAAAGTTGGAAGAGATATCTAGGATGCTGAAATTATCAAGATATGTGGCTAACACTAATCCTCCTTTTTTTTCTTTTTCTTTTTCTTTAACATAGAAGAAGAAGATAAAGAGAAAGCGTTGTATACACATTGTGATAAGAAAGTTTCCATTGCTTTTGGATTGATCAGTTTGAAGGAAGGTGTACCCAGCTATTAGGATTGTGAAGAACCTTCGTGTTTTTTTGGGTTGTCAAGTTGTAACAACAATGATTCTGAAACTCATAATAGAGAATTATAGTGAGACAAGAATAGATTTCGCCATTAGTTCAAAGATGGGGATTGTTCTTTGAAATTTTTGAACTACGTGGATAAACTTCGCTTGGAGGTGTGCTTGATAATCACTAGTTAATTATCCTAATCGATCATACACTAATTTAGATTGCATGCATAAATAATAAACAATCACACAAGAACACACAAGTTTTTGCATGAAAATCCAAAGTGGAAAAAAACTACAGAACCTAGCTCAGCTCAATCTCCAAGTACTATAATTAATTGAACAGGTTATAAGATCAATTTACAACTATAACAATTCGAAACCCATGAATCTAAGTTGAAATGAACTTTCTTGCATACTGCAATTTATTATTCTTCTGTGTTTGAATCATGATGAACGCCACACTATGAATAAATGCCTTGATACGCCATCAAAACAATCCTTTTGCTTGTTTTGAAGATTTGAAGTTCTTTGTCTTGCTAAGAAGAAACCATAGATGGCTAGGGCTTTCTATGAGTTCTCAAGGTTGTAACAATCTTTCTTAGAAGCTCTAACCCTTGAATAAACGAGCCCTTTAATATGTATAGGAGTTGGAGCTCTTTGAAGCTAAATAAGAAAACTTTCTTAAAAATTCATCTAGAGTTCAGAAGGAGGCGAAATCACCTCTTCATGATCTCGTTCTGTGATTTTGCTAGAGCGAGATCAAGGCGAGAGCCACTTCGTGATCTCGCTAGGGCGAGACCTAGGCGTGAAGGGGGTGAACTCCTCCGGCCGAAAATCCGCAATCTCGCTGGGGGGAGAACTATGTGACACTCACTATTCAATTTCTTCAATTTTCGTTAAGGTCTCCCTGGGGCAATACTCACTGCCAATTTCTTCAATTTTTGCTGATGTCTCGCTAGAGCGAGACTAGGGTGACACTAAACTTTGAAGATGACATTTCTTCTAGCATTGTTACCCAAACTCTTCTTAGCATTGATTTGAACAACTTAACTTAAATAAGAACATAATTACAAGATTTTTAATTACATGATGGTGCCAATTACAATTAAGATTTTACATTCTTGTTAATTAGGGTATTTGGTAAACTAAATCCATGTTCACCAACCTAAAATTCGTTTCTTAAAGGATGATGGTCGTTCATATTTTCATCTCATCAGTGAGTTTCTTTCTCTCTCTTCCTCAATAACTCTAGGAACACCTCTGCTCTCCACTTATATATCCCGTCTTCTACCTTCTAAATCTAGCTCAAGCTGTGCTAAGTTGTGAAATAATCACCGGAGGAAAACAAAAAATTGCCGATAATATGCAACATTTTCAGAGGTGGGCCTGGAAATCAACAGTTTAAATCAGCAAATTGATAGATTAGAGCATCTTCCTACAGATCCATGCACATTCAGCAAGCTGTTTAGCATAGCATGATAACAATCCTAGTCATATAACTTGTTTTGTGGGTTTTCCAGCAGTGAAACTTTTAGCTCCATCTATACAAATGAATTTAATATTCTCAATTAAGAAAAAAGAGAAGAAAACAAAAGCAACAAAGTGAAAAGATATATCTTTTGCATTGTTTGAGAACACCTTCCACTGAAATAAAAAAGATTTACAATGATTTGGAAGATTGCAAGGAAGTAATCATGAGCTGCTGATCTCTATTTTTGTTGGCCATCTTCTTATATCAATGAATGCAATTTAAGAAGAAAAAGATTTCTTCACCTAGAACAGTAGTTTTGGGAATCAAGAATCTCCTCAGATTAAGAGTTTTCAATATGTTGGACTTGTCATATACTGAAATCTGTCATGATGAATTGAAGTTACATTTTTTACCAAATGCATTGGTTGAGAAAGCTTCTACTAATTAACATGATCAAGACAAAGAGTAGGTAATCAGAGTTTTGATTTGAGAAGGCTTTCTACTAATCTGACCAAAATAAGGGTCAATGCATTTAACTTGCCCAAATGAAAGTGAATCAAAGTGACTGATAAAGATTCATTTCATTGTGCGAAGACTTGTGAAAGAACACCTTTCTGGGTTAAGATTTACCCAAAAGTCGTGCAAATTTAGGCATAGATGCCTAACGACATGATTTTCCAAGGTCAAAGAGCTCCTGGCCAATTCGAAACAAAAATAAAATAGTTTTGGAAGAAAATACCTCAAAATAAGAGAAGGGATATGCCTGTATTGAAGCAAGGTTGTATGACTATATATGCTGCGTTTAGTGCGCAAGAGAGTTGCTTTTTGGACCAATATACAGTTTGAGCTTAATAAACAATTTCCCTTGACACCAATGAAAATTTTCTCTAATGAAGAAATATAATCATGTTTGCTTAGATTCTTTTTCTTCTTCTTCTTCTTTCTTTTTTTTTTTTTTTGTAGTGTTCGAATCAAATTATTACATGTGGAATTTACAACTTTACATGTTTGTTACGTAGTTACAGGTATTCAGGATGATTACAACTCTATAAAGTTCTAGTTTCAACGCCACGAAAATAGGGGAATCTTCTTATAGGTTTTGATAAGTGATGGATCATTAGGCTACCTACAGATTTCAGTTTGAAGTTTCAATTCTTACTTTCTTTTTCAAAGAGAGATTTTACTTATGAAGCAACCTGTGAAAGCCATTCCTCACCAAATTCTAATACAAAACAAGATTGGGTTGTCATTAACAATACGCAACCATCACTTCAGAGTTCAGTCTCTCACATGTTGTTAATATCTAGTTCAACTTTTGGTCCTACGAAATAAAAAATTCTAGTAAACTAACTTGTGTATCTTGAAAAAAAATATTATAGTCACTCGTTTTGTTTACAGGATTATTATCACCGATAGACATAAATGAGTGAATTTTATATTTATTAGATAATATGAACTCTACCACATTGTGTCTGTGATGATAATCCGGTAAAAAAAACTGGTTGATCTTACATTGCTCATCTCGAATAGTCTCTCACTTATCACTATTAATGAAATATTCCTAATTACTTATTGCCTTAGTAAAGCTTACTAGCGATGCAATGGATTTATATCTTGTTTTACTTGAAATGTATTTCGAAAAATCCCAAAGCTCATCATTCCTTACATAAATAGTTCAAATGCAGTAAATGAAGAAATTTACAGAACAAACTAGAGTGTTTGTGAGCTTTCCCCCTTCCTTTTGTTACTACTATATGTATAATTGTTACATATAAGCGATTGAAGAGTAACAAATGTCATGGCCTAAACCAGTCGACCATCTCGACCGGTGGAATCCAAGATGCTTCCGACCGGCCAAATATTATGCCAGGTAGGTTCTAGTGTTGCTTACTCTTTTATTTTATGCAAGTCAAGCTAAGAATTTATCACCAACTTATGTAGTGGCGACATAATCGGCAATAATACAAAGAAGGCATGTTAGGAGGTTAGAGAATCAAAGAAAAGGTATATACAAACAAATGGATACTTGTAGGTTTGATGCATCGATATATATAAAATGCTTTTTATATTTTGGTTAACTTAAACCTTAATCTCCTCGTGCCTAAACAATACAACAATAATCAAAGTTAACAAAAGTCAATGATTTTCGAATCTTAAAGATCTCAATTATAACATTTCTAAGCCTCTAGTATCCATCAATTAGATTTATGTAGATAAAGCTTGCTTTCAAGTTTGTCTCCCTTGAATATATTATGCATCGTCATTTGAAGAAGTTAGATGAATTTAGAAAACTCTAATAACATCAATACAATGCTAATTAACAAAGAATATTGGAAATGTTGTAGTCGTTTACTTTTGCAGCTACGGAATGATATAGCTGAACAGAACCTTATATTTTCTTTATCCAAATGAAAAAATCTCTAGTACCATTGATGTCGGGCTGGAGTTCCCCACTTAATTTAATGTCTCATTTTCTCAGTGATCTACAAAATGGTTTTTTTTTTTTTACGTAATAAAAAAAAATAGAAGAACAATGTTATGGGTTAGGGACCCTAGCAGAGGGCACCTTAGTGGGGAGGACAAACCTGAAAAGTCCATGTCTAAACCCTAACCCTAGGAGATTAGGGTTTATTAAAAAGAGAGAGTAATTATGGATCAACTTTGCTTAAGCTGAGAGAAAGATTTGCAAGCACCAATTAACCAACCCACATCACTTCTCTGGATTGATTGGACTTTGCAATGTAATTCAACATCAATTTTCTTTAAGGTAGTGCGTGAATTAAGAATTGGTGATGAAAAAGAAAAGGAAACGATGAGGATTTGTTCCTCACATTTTTCTTTTGTTTTTGATAAATTTGAATTTTAAATACAGAATAAATAGTTGCTACATTTTCTCTAAATATGAAGAAGATCATGAAAATGACCCATCAAAGATAGTCCGTGTACTATTTTTTGATGATAAAACTAGATAAAAAGTGGATTAAGGTTACGAGTTCAGTACTTAATTAAGAAATAGTATTCTGCACTATATGGAAAGAGATATATATGGTAAGAATAAGTACTGAGAGCCTGCTAAAAGCATTCCAACATTCCTGCACAGAGATGCCAATTGTTCTGCTAAATTAGGGAGAATAAGAATTTTCTTCGCGGCAATAATCGTTCTAAGTCACCCATCCATGTATGTCTTTATCCAACTTGGAATCCTAGATGGAGGGCCTGAGAAGTTTTCACTCTCAGCCACAGATAAAGAATAAAATTTTGGTTCCATATCCACTTTCATCATCATTTAATTTGAACTTCATCTTCCAGAAATGGTGTTATGTGCTAATCCCTATCCATTAATAGAAGTTTCCACTCTCAATCCGACGCCGTTTCGGAGTTTTAGTTTACAGATTACTACTTCTACATGTGCACTTGCTACTCAACTCCAACCAAAGGAAACCACCAAAGCATATACATATTAAACGGATGTTTGTTGGCAATAAGAGGCAGCTTTTAACTACAACAGTGTATTTTTTCAATCAACAGTTCCAAAAAAACATGTTATTTTGTATTGTTGTTATCATATTGAAAATTATTTTTTTCACATCAATGCCATAAATTTCAACTTAAAATTGTCTGTATGACAGCAATTAGTTACCTAGTAATGCTATACAACCAGAAAATATAACCAGAATGATGTGACTGGGTTATGGACCTATCACTTTAAAACAAAGAACCCAACAAGATGCGTTTTAATTACAAAACTGCCACTGCCACTGCCACATCATTCTGGTTCAAAATTTTGGAAGAATAACATTTTTCTTAGTTACCTATCCTACAATAAACATTGCATAGATGCCAAACAACACCTATAAAATTGTCAAAACCGAATGGACTTGCAAGCTACACCATCATAACGAGTAAAATTGACTGAGTTAAGTATTGAGGTGATGAGTTCGAGTCTCTTCAGGTAGCATATAATTATATAGGTTATTGCTCATTACGTCATGTTTATGCATTGTTGTGATGAATTCATATATATATACAAGCATGGGTATGCATGCTTCATGAAATATATCAAAATGAGGCCTATGAAGTATGAACATTAATGTAGTACTTGCCCATAGCAAGTAATGCGGAGGTTACTATGGGGACTCACATGGTGCAGAGATGTCAGCTCTTAGTTCTAACAGAAAATTAAGCACTCCATGTACCAGAATATAGGGAATTGAACCGCCACATTACATGAGTAACCAACCCGGATTGGTTGGACCGAACAATATCTGGAACTATATGATAAGTTGATAATAACAAGACAAAAAAAAAAAATTGGAGGCTTTAATAGGTATTAATTATAAAAAAAAAATTCATGTGAGTGAGCTGTGTGGGAGAGAAAAGTTTAGTCTCTTCTGTTATTGGGTCACTTTCTTTGTTATTCAAAGCTGTCTTTCCCATTTTCTATGCACGTATCATTCATAGCTCATTTATTGCATACACATATCTCCTCTCTCTCTCTCTCTCTCTCTCTCTCTCTCTCTCTCTCTCTCTCTCTCTCTTATTTCTCAGATGCCAAACGTAGCTTGACATGTATACCTAATACATAAGTATAAGTCATGAGATTGTTTGAGTTTCCTTAGTGGCAAGAAAAGAAAAATTACAATGTAGGCGAATTCAACAAGTGATGCATACATATAGAACTTCATAGAATACTACATTAACATTGGATTTGTGGCCGGCTCACGAAAATCATGAGGGTGATTTGTCTTTCAAGGTTTGACCTTTAGAAAACGAAAGCACCATACGTGTTACTTGTGTCGATGTTTATATACCTAATATAGAATTATATGGATCATAATAGAAGTTGAAAAGTTATGACTCAGCATAAAATTATTCCATCGGTAGTCGATGATAGCCACCATGTTTCTATCAACTTCTATTTCCGTTTTAATTTCCTATACAAGATCTATTGTTGTTTTCTATGTTTTTCAAACCAAATATATGCAAAAGATATCCAACTGACCCTTCAATTCAAAGCCTGTTTGGCTGCTTGTCTTGTCAGAAGTCAGAACAATGACCTTACTCCTCATCCAGTACGTGGCACCTTGTAGCTGGCTGTGCCTAACATTTCTATAAGAAACTTTTGCAGATCATGAGGGGAACCCAGTGTTTCCTTTCCACAAATCAGCTGTTTGTCCTCTTGTTTAATGAAATAACTGACTAATTATGTGGCAATCCATAAATTGAACAAGTGTAGTGGATCACAAAAATGAGATCTCTATCCAAGATAAAAACTTAAAAAATTCAAACTATTCGAGCATGACTTGAAATCGTTTTAATCGAAAGATCGTGTGAAATCGGGCTCTAAACAAGCACAACTTGAATAAATTTTGAAGATCGACTCGGCTCGTATACCATGATGAGAAGTTTCTTATCAAGTTCTAACATGATCAAATTTCTCTCTCTCTGTTTAGATGATGTAGAGGAAGAAAAACTTTTGGATTATATGATTAAGCTCTCACTCTTTCATGCAATTTGGATTCCAGCTTTGTGATCTTCCATTTACATTACATGATACTGGATTATGGTAAATTTTCTGTCGATCAAGCGGCCAGAAATGCACTCAGCACACTTGGTTCAATTTCATCATTAACCCCTTTTGGATTCCCATAGGATAAGTCAACCTCTTTTAAAGGATCATGTTGCAACGCGTGTATTGAGGATTAGAGAATTAATTCTTTATCTATATTCACATTTCAGCATCATAATGAGAGAAAAAAAATTAAAAAGAAAAAGAAAATAACTTCTCTTTTTTTTTTTGTTTTTTGGTTTTGTAAGATGTGAAAAATTGCTTGCTTTTAACATTGCCCTATTGGCATATTGTAATGGCCAACATACCATAAATAGATAGGGTGGTGGGGGCTTGAAGCCCCACCAGCTAGTATCTCTTTTCTTAACAATTTGGAAGGAGGATTTGATGCTTCACACACTTTTTCCCGTGTCTTTTGGGGATAGACATCTTTATTAGCAAGAAGAACTAGATAACAAACCCTGCCCATCTCTTTCTCTCCCCTCAAAAGTGGGTACTATTGAATGGCTAAATAAAAACTGTTAATTAATACTATACACAAAAAAAAAAAATTCATATAAAACTTAACACCAAAATAATGTAATCAAATGAAAATTATTTACTTAAAAATAAAACACACGTGACTTCTAATTACAAAATACCATTACCATATTATTTGGATAAGATTTTTTTATATAAATTTTCTGTAAAAATAATATTTTTTAAAAGAAAATTCTGAGTATCATCAAAAGTGGGTACTTCAGTCTTAAACAACCAATGTAATACTACGGAAATTAATAAAATACCATTGTCTTTCAGGTTGGACCCATTCTCTCTCACTCTATAAATCACCCACCATTGGTCACTCTTGTTTCTAAACAAAAGCCTTCCGAATTCCAGAGATCCATCTCAACTTGCTCAAGTTGAAAAGAAAGGAGAGACGAATGGTGGGTGCCTTTTTCCCCATTTTTCCCCTTTTTGTCACTCTTTAACTTCTTATTTTCCTTTATTAGAACAAACACAAATATACATATTAGTTCTCTCTCTCTCTCTCTCCCTCTCTCTCTCCAACTTATCCCCTTGGCTTATGTTGCAGGAAGTAGAACACCAGCTGGGTACATGGGAAGGCTATGTGGATTGGAGGAACAGACCTGCACTGAGAGGCCGCCACGGTGGCATGCTTGCCGCCTCCTTCGTTTTGGGTGAGTCAAGGACTTTGCTTCAACACCCACCTCTTCTTGAACATGCACTCTCTAGAGATCTTGATAATTCTTATTTCTCTTGTTTTGATTGAAGATTTTATTTGTTTTATGTTTTATATTTAATTAGTTAGGACTTATGTAAAGATTTTAATGCGATGCCTCTAAAAGAATCTTGTGAATCTTGTTAATTGTTGTAGTGGTTGAGATATTGGAGAACTTGGCATATCTGGCAAATGCGAGCAATTTGGTGCTATACATGTCGGAGTACATGCATTTTTCGCCTTCCAAATCAGCCAATTCTGTCACAAATTTCATGGGGACTGCCTTCCTTCTTGCCCTCCTTGGTGGTTTCTTGTCAGATGCTTTCTTCACTACTTATCATATCTACTTGATAAGTGCTGTGGTGGAGTTTCTGGTAATCACAGTATTTTCCATACTTCTCTCTCTGTTTTGATTTTAATTATATATATAAATCCTCCTTTTTTTAAAGTTAAGTAGACTTATGTGATCATTACATTCTCAGAAAACTAGGTACTGATATCAAATTAACATTGACGTATTGTCATTTCACCTTGTGTGCATCCACTTTCATTAATATATTAAGGTTGTGTTTGAAATTTGAATTTATAAAAAAATAAAATAAAAAAAAAGTTAAAAGAAAAAAAATAAAATGAAAGAGAATTTTTGTTTTATTTTTTTTAAATATTTTTTATTTTTTTTAATTATTAAATCTTTAATTCAAACAACTGTAATCACCTGAAATTTGAGTTGTAAGTTTTACCCTATAGTTCAATGAACAGGTCTGTCGTTTACAAGACAAGTTAATTGATGTAGTAGCAACTGATGCAGTAGAGCAGCTAGTTTTACCCGGCAGATTGCAGGCCCCCACCCCCAAAATAAAAAAATAAAAAATTAGCTAAGTGTTCAGTATATGGATTTTACCCGAGTTCTGAGAGATTTACCTTATAATATTTTTTCTAGCGTTTAGGCTAGAAGTCAAAAAATCATGAGCTAAAAGTATAAACCAGTAAAAATTTACATTCAAACAAACTCACCTCTTTTCTTTTTTTCTGATTTTTGGCTAGTAATTCCAAATTTCACCATTTTACTTTGAAGGAAAAGAGAAAAATGTCACTGTCTCCTTGGCTTCTGTTGCAGGAAGTATCTAAACTCTCTGACATTCATATTGATAAGAATATCAAAATTTATTGAATGATATGTATATATATACACACACATATATATATGTACACCATGAACAAACTTATTTTTCTTGAGTTTCTGATATTAGCTCTATGGATTGAAAATTTGTTTTAACTATAGGCAACTGTCGTATGTATGATGAATGACCCAGCGATCGAAAAAAAAAATCTTCTTACTTGTCCATTGTAATGAATGAGAGATAAACGTACGGGATGGGCTCTTCTGGTCCCTCCCCTCATTCTAACACATGCAATGTTTCTATTTCGCAATTTCAGTTGGAAAACAGACAAAATGTCTATTTTATCTTTGTAAAGCATTAACGATTTTTTGTCTCTGGGGTAGACTTCAAAATGTCAACCAATGGTGTATCATCGCCATGGCAGATATCCCAAGCTCATTTGTCCCACATAGAACATCAGGCACTTCCACAGGCTCAGCGTCAACCAAGTGGGCTATCAGCACGTGTATAAACACCAAAACCTTTGTAAGGTCTTAATCCATAATTGTTGAGTTGTAGCCATTGCAAAATCCACCTGTACAAGGAGATGATCATGGTAGGTCTCACCAATCAACCCATTTACCTAGCCTTATAATTCCTTATATGGGTGATGTATATATACATGTGTATATATATATGCTAATGTGAAAATTTAGAAGAGTAATAGGAAAAAATCTGAATACTAAAATATGCATTTCTGTGGTGTTATTTGTTTGGGTTGATTACATACATTATACAAACAATTGCGAAGTCCTTGTCTGTACAAAAATGTACAAAGTGTTGAGATGGAACTCCACATGTCGGCAAGGGACCCATTTTTGTTTTGGAGGTGTCCGATGAAGGCTGCTTTACCTGACTGGATTATTCTAACCGTCTGATGTGTTGCTTTCAATTCAACAAGTAGGCCAAAAAAGTGATGGATCACCAAGCCAGTCCCGTGATGGATCTAGAAGCTTTTGACACTTGTGGTTTGGCTATGTATGCTGAGGGTTATTCTAACCGTCTGATCCCATTAGGGTCCAACTTTTGTTTGAATTGTGGTGACCGGTCACATATAATAATTTATTCCTAATAGGTTATCTGATGGAGGCGACCTTTGAGCCTCTCCCAACTTAGAGGCTCAGATTAGCTCTCCTATTGGCACCTTTGTTCTTCAAAGAAAACTTAAAAGAAAGGTCCATATTTTACCAAAAAAAAATGAGAGGAACAAAAAAAACAAGAAAGAGACAAATAAACAAATAACAGTGAAAGAAAAAAATAAAATTGAATCCACTGGTTTGGGTCAGTAGTAAACCACCATGCCAATAAAAAAGCCCATCTTAATGGGCTAGTTTCAAACTTAGCCCAGCCCAATTTAGACAAACATGAGCCCATAGAACATCAAATTGCATGCTTGCAAGATCATATAACCATTTACGTCCATTCATTATGCATTGGGATGTCAATAGGGCAGGGCGGGGTGGGATGGGGAGTCCTGCCATGTTGTAATAATTTTTTTAAACACATTACAGATAAAACAAAGACTAAAATCACTTCAATAAGAAAAAAATCATACTAATTTTTTAATTATGAAATATATATATATATATGTATATCTATCTTATTAGGATGGGCAGAGAATGTCAAGTTATTTTGTCATCCTTACTTACCTCAATGTCTTTAACCACCAGTTTTGATGGTTGGAACAGGGCTTGATCATACTCACAGTGCAAGCTCACTCGCCTTCCCTAAAGCCACCGGCCTGCATCGCCAAGGTCTC
The DNA here is from genome assembly GCA_033060915.1 of Euryodendron excelsum. Lineage (NCBI taxonomy): Eukaryota > Viridiplantae > Streptophyta > Magnoliopsida > Ericales > Pentaphylacaceae > Euryodendron > Euryodendron excelsum. Next base: position 4,880,924 of record CM065388.1, read on the forward strand.
GAACATCCCATGCCAGGAAGTCGGCGGCGCCAAAGCTGCAATGCTGTTCATAGGTTTATACCTGGTGGCACTAGGCGTGGGAGGCATAAAAGGATCACTTCCGGCACATGGAGCTGAGCAATTCGACGGGAGCACCCCACAGGGAAGGAAGCAAAGATCAACATTCTTCAACTACTTCGTCTTCTGTCTCTCCTGCGGCGCCCTAATTGCCGTGACATTCGTGGTATGGATTGAGGACAACAAGGGCTGGCAATGGGGGTTTGGTGTCTCAACCTTGGCAATATTGTTATCCGTCCCCATTTTTCTTGCTGGTTCTTCTTTTTACAGGAGCAAGATACCTTGTGGAAGTCCACTTACAACCATATGCAAGGTATTTCCATTGGCAGGAAGCACAAAATTTGAATGTTATTATTGCTAAGTTGGTTATCGTTTCGATATCTGTTTTTTGTTTTTTGAAATTTGTCAAAATTGCTTTTAGCAAACTAGTTTTGAAAACTGTAATTACCAAGACCATGTTGATAAATAGGTTCCAAAATTTTTTTCAAAAAGCACTCCAATTTTAGGTGGGGGTGACAAATCGCTTTTAGCAAATTAGTTCTGAAACTGTTATTACCAAAACTATGTTGATAAATAGGTTCGAAACTTGTTTTTAAAAATTTTTTAAAAAAAACTCCAATTTTAGGGGGAATGTGTTTTTTTTTACTTTCTAGAACCATTTTCATTCTAAAATAAAAACAATGGTGTTTTTTTATAGTCCCATTTTTATATTCCCGAGAATATGAAATCAAGAAGTTCTCGAAGTTTTTTTTTCAAGAACACGAAAAACAAAAACGAAAACGAAAACAGAACCCAACCGTAACCAAACAACTAATAAGCATGTTTCACTGCTAGCTTTCACCATTATCTTCCCAGTTAGTATTCTTTGAAATCATTAATTCCAAATCCTGGATTTATCTCTATGGTGCACCAACAGACCTTTTTTTCTATTGACTTTGATAACCATGCTCTATTATTTTTTAGTTTCTGTAACAAGTCTCTGGCTTCATCGTAAGCAGCTGAAATTAGTTTTTTTTTTTTGGTGAAATTCAACAGGTTCTGTTAGCGGCCATACTGAACTCTTGCCGAAGCAGAAGTTCTGGCAATGCAATCGCGAGCATGCCCACAAGCCCTTCTTCTCCAACCCCAATTATCAAGGAAGAAGAATCATCAAACACCAAAGCAATAGAACCCATTGAAACCACTCCAACAAGCAGCCTCAAATTCCTGAACCGAGCAGTGGCGGAAAACCCAATCCACAAAGCACTAGATTGCTCAATACAGCAAGTAGAAGAAGTCAAAATCGTACTAAAAATTCTCCCAATCTTCGCCTGCACAATCATGCTCAACAGCTGCCTGGCCCAGCTCTCTACATTCTCAGTCCAACAAGCAGCCACCATGGACACGAAACTCGGCTCCTTAAAAGTCCCACCGGCTTCTCTTCCCATTTTCCCCGTCGTCTTCATCATGATTCTTGCGCCAGTCTATGACCATTTCATCATCCCATTTGCACGGAAAGTGACCAAATCTGAAATGGGCATCACTCATTTACAGAGAATAGGAGTCGGCTTGGCATTGTCGATCATAGCTATGGCAGTGGCAGCTCTGGTTGAAATCAAACGCAAGAGAGTCGCGTCTGACTTGGGACTGCTCGACTCGCCCAATCCATTGCCCATCACATTCTTCTGGATTGCTTTTCAGTATTTGTTCTTGGGTTCAGCAGATCTTTTCACACTGGCCGGATTGTTGGAATTTTTCTTCACCGAGGCGCCCGCTAGCATGAGATCCCTTGCTACGTCTCTCTCGTGGGCATCTCTGGCCGTGGGGTACTATCTCAGCTCTGTAATTGTATCCATTGTTAATAGTGTCACGGGGAATTCCAAGCACCAGCCATGGCTGTCTGGTAGTAACTTGAATCACTATCATCTCGAGCGGTTCTATTGGCTAATGTGCGTGCTGAGCGGATTGAATTTCTTGCACTACCTCTTCTGGGCTAATCGATACAAGTATAGATCAAAAAAACTCCAAGAACTGAAACAAGCAGGTGAGATGTTTGATCAAACTGCCTGTTGATTCCATTCTCAAGTTCTCAACCGGCCGATCAGCCATGCCATTGCCCTGAAGCCCTTTTCGCTGTAAATATGTGCCAAAAATTTGCTGTATTTTCGTCTCTTCATTGCCTTCAAGGCAAGAGATTAGCATATGTTCGGATTTCTGGTTTATGCTCATACTTTCTGTTCCCACAAAAAAAAAAAAAAAAAAAAAATCTAAGTTTTCTGTCAACCAGTAAGACTGAAAAATTTTGGTTCTGTCACATTGATTTTCGATCAGCTCAGTCTAAAGTGGAATTAAAGTTCTTGAATTCGACGTTGGTTGATTAAACTTCTGTCTCTTAAAAATATATATGTATATATATGTTTTGGGTGTGACATATTGGCTGGCCTACAGCCGCCTCCTTTTTGGCTGTATTAATTTTCGCAGCCCCCCTCCCCCATTTGTTCTCTTGCTCTGCCTATAAATAAGAGTTGCCTAGATTCATTCTAGGCAACGAATACAATACAGAGAGAAAAGAAAGAGAAGAGAGAAATCAAAGAGAGGAAAGAGAAGAAAAGCTGTCTAGGTGAGTTGTAAAAATTATGTTGTATTATTATTTTATATTAGCAATAAAGTTTTGGGTAATCCAGAAGATCAACCCTAAATATTCCTGAAGAATAAATATGATAAATATTTGATAGTTCCTGAAGAACTATTCACGATATCTATTTTGTGTTGATTTATATTCTTCAGCTTATATTATTTACTTTTATAACATTGGGTTAGTATTGTCTCTTGAATATCATTACAAAGCTTTATGAATTTAAATTTTAATGAAAACAACATAATTTTATGACACTGTTCATGATGGGGATGTAGCTCAGATGGTAGAGCGCTCGCTTAGCATGCGAGAGGTACGGGGATCGATACCCCGCATCTCCATTCCCTTTTAATATTTTTATTTTTTGGGCATTTTTTATTCATGGTTAGACAAGCTCTCTAAATTGGGATTGGGCATGTGTGGTGGTATTATTTGTATGTTCAGCTACCCAATTCTGAAAAGGACTGACCTATATTTAGCAATCAACCTCCACCTACCAAGCTTTCTATCTCAATGTGGATAATTTAGCAACCCTTCAAAGTTCAAACTCAGCATTTCTATTTCAGTCATTCCATTTCCAGCTTCATGAAAGTTCACAAGCTATTTGAAGGGGCTTCTCACTTTGCTAAAGATAAATAAATACATTTGCAAAGCGTTTGGTACCGTGAAAAATTTCGGCAAGTAGGTAGCATTCGTGTTTTCAAAGTGCTACATCTATTGTGAATTTTAATCTCCCTATATAAGATGGGTGTACCTTAATATAAATCTTTTGAATTTTAAACCCTCAATTTCTCGCTGTAAAATTTAAATCTTAGTAGCCACTAGTTTGTATTATCAACCAACTAAATATTTATCCCTTTGGTACTTGATTAATTTTTGCTATAAAACTTACTAGATTTGCAAAATGATATTGGCCCGATCCCAATGAACAATTTGCAAGTAGTGCTGTACTTCAGTAATTATCTTTTAATTAATGTCAAAGCTGCTATATTCATTTATAAAGTTTTTGGGTTTTATTTTTTTATGCAAAACCAAGAATCAATTAGAAATTTAGAACCACCCATAGGCCAATAAAAACAAAAGTTGGGTACCGGCAGCTTAGTAAGCATTTTATTAATTAGCTCTTTTTTGTCTTTTCTATCTTTTTTTCAATCAAAATTTAATTCTCTTTTTATATGAACTTTGAGGAGATGCTATCGACTTTTTTATTGAAAAAAATAAAAATTCTATTATTACATAATTTTTATATAAAAATCTCTACCATAATAACTTGCTTATAGTATTTTTTAAATTTTGAAGTGAAATTGTGCGTGTTTTGATTTGAAATGAAAATATCACAAAAACTATGCCTATCTAACATTATAAAATAAAATACATAACTAAGTAAAGAAGCCGAAAACTACTCAATTAACAAGGTGAAAGTGACTACTCAAAAATCATTCCAAGAACAACTCTAAACGCATAAAATTTCTGAGTGTGTCTTTGCTGAAATTTCTCAATCCAACGCCATTAAAGTTCCGCAATTTGAACTCAAATTCCTGCATTTGTAAGCCCTTTCATCCTGAGAATGGAAATCCTATTCTAAAAATAAGAAAGCAAATTGTAACATGTGCCGGCATATGTTAACCAGACCCAAATAAAAACCCTATTCCTCTAACAAAACCCAACAAAATTCTGAAAAACCAAAGCAACAAAAAATTGTTTTGATCTCTCAATTATTGATCTTGATCCAAACACATTCTCCTGGTATTCCACCGTGCACCACAAACAGCATATAATACCCCGGGGGTGCAACATTCCTTGTTGGAGGCGCAACCACACTAACCTTGTACCCGAACTCTGACAGCTGTTGGACCCCACCATCCACATCCAAGTATATCAGCCGTTGATTCATTGAGAAAGAGTGTGTCGTAAACGACGGTGCAATCATTGCTACGGTGATCTCTTGATCAAGACGTTGCGGCGGCATTGTGAACGTGATAGAGAATTTCTGACCGTAGGATGCAACCATATCTCTGACCTCTACTGATAAGATCGAAGGGCGTAGAACAGAGTATTGTTGGGCCATGTAAGGTGGCGAGAAAGCCTCCAAGCTCAAGTCAGTCGGGTAAGGCATCGCTGAGAAGTTGTACTTTTGGTGGGGATTACTACCACCCACTAAGATTCTGCCATCTGGCAACAATATAGCTGCGGAGTGGTACATTCTTGGGATTGTAGAAGGGTTTAGCACAGCGAATCTCCGAGTCGGGTCGGTCTGGTTGGGGGAGTAAAGAAGCGGGTTGAAAACCGCCCCGACAGCATCCTCCCACCCCGCAGTACCGTTGGATGCCCCGTTGATGATAAGCACGTCACCGCTGGGTATTAGTATCATGTCCGACATGACCCGACTCATGGGCATAGTTTCCATCACCCATTCGGGTTCCGGGTCTGTGAGCTTCAAACGCCCACAGGTCTTAGAAGCCGCCACGTATACGCTTTGGTTATCGGCCCTGTAGTACGCTAGGTTCGGTGCACCACCGCATATCAACACCTCGGCCTCCTGCGACTGTCCCCGGAGAGGCAGCAACACCGACGACCCAGCGGAAGGGTAGTTCCTCTTCTCGCCGGGGATTGCCGGAAACTCTCTAACAATCCGTTTATTGACGTAATCGAACGATATTGATTGCCGGTTGGCGAAGATATAAAGGTTACCATCAGGCAAGAGATGCAAGAACGGGTAAAGATTGTTCTCTTCGAATCTATCTCTGGTTTTTTGCAAGAATGGAAGTTGATAGAGCTCTGATGAAGACCCATTGATCGAACTCTTCGGAAAGAACTCGTAGTTGAACTGTCTCCGGCCTCCTACGACGATCACGCGTCCGTCGGGAAGTATATGGTTGGAGGCGTACCACCGCCGGGCGGTGAGATCTTGGGGTAGTTCGATCCAGTCGCATTCCTGGGAGCCGTCGCACGGTTTGAACAATCTTATTTTCCGATCACCGCCGCGGTACCCGCCGGTCTGGACGAGGGTGCCGTCGGGGTGCAAGGAGCCGGAGGAGCACCAGACGTCTGTATGCACCATGAGCGGGCGGTAGGTGTTAGAAGCGACGTCGTATAGGAGCGAGTGGGCGGTGCAGTCGACCTTGATTGCGGCGTCGTTGTATCGACACTTGCCGGCGGGGAGAGAGAGATTGGAAGTCCCGAAGTCCGTACGGTCGAAGATGACAACCTTGTTGTCGTACAGAAGCTGCATGTGCATGGCTGAGACGCCTATGCTCTTTTGCAGCAGAACCCATTCTCCGCCGGACGACGTGTCTTCCGGTGGTAGGTCAGCCCCTATCATCGACATCAACATCGACATTTGCAACGGGAAAGACTTCTTGTGGGGCTGAAACCTCGCCGCAGACTGTGAGGTGGAGATGATGAGAGAGAAGATGGTGATTAGAAAGAAAAGGAAAGAAGCGTTCTTGAAAGCCATTGACGACATTGACGTTGTGTTTCTTTGGTTCTTTCTTTTCTCTTCTACCAAACACCATGCAGTCTGCGACGAAAGGACTGTATAGTTGGATCGATTTGGATGCAAGAATTTAGGGGTATGGTTTTCATGGATTTTTAACTTTCTTTTGATTCACCTATAACAGGGCAGGCAAACATATTTATGGACACATATGGGTGGAGAACCGAAAAAAAGTATTTACCAATACTAGGTTTCTTTCTAGCTAGTTTCCATTTTCACACACAAAAAAACTAGCAATAATAATTATTTTGACTAATTACTAAAATAAAACTAAAAAAGAGAAAAGGGCTATTATTAATTTTGATGGTTAATCAATTTTTCTTCTATAATTACCACTTTCTTAGGCATGAATGTCATAGGGTTTGATTTGATCAACCTTGACAAGAAATTAATTATCTTGACTAGTCTCT